>CM065677.1:3778959-3871459 GCA_033220385.1 Triplophysa yarkandensis | reverse complement strand
AGTGTTTAAAGTGTTTAAGTGTTTAAAGTGTTTTAAGTGTTTAAGTGTTTAAAGTGTTTAAAGTGTTTAAAGTGTTTAAGTGTTTAAAGTGTTTAAGTGTTTAAGTGTTTAAAGTGTTTAAGTGTTTAAAGTGTTTAAAGTGTTTAAAGTGTTTAAAGTGTTTAAAGTGTTTCAAGAGTTATTGCTCTGATGTATTGTTTAGAGTTTGGTATTTATTTAAAGTTTTTTATTGAATGATCTGTTAATGTGAACATCATTTTATTTTATTTTACTGTACATATTTTATTTTACTGTACATATTTTATTTTACTATATATATTTTATTTTACTATACATATTTTATTTTACTATACATATTTTACTATACATGTTTTATTTTACTATACATATTTTATTTTACTATACATTATTTTATTTTACTATACATATTTTATTTTACTATACATATTTTATTTTACTGTACATATTTTCTTTTACTATACATATTTTATTTTACTATACATATTTTATTTTACTATACATATTTTATTTTACTGTACATATTTTCTTTTACTATACATATTTTATTTTACTATACATATTTTACTATATATATTTTATTTTACTATACATATTTTACTATATATATTTTATTTTACTATAGATATTTTATTTTACTATACATATTTTATTTTATTTTACTATACATATTTTACTATACATATTTTATTTTACTATACATGTTTTATTTTACTATACATATTTTATTTTACTATACATATTTTATTTTACTATACATATTTTATTTTACTATACATGTTTTATTTTACTATACATATTTTATTTTACTGTACATGTTTTATTTTACTGTACATGTTTTATTTTACTATACATGTTTTATTTTACTATACATGTTTTATTTTACTATACATGTTTTATTTTACTATACATATTTTATTTTACTATACATATTTTATTTTACTATACATATTTTATTTTACTATACATATTTAAATGCATTTGTTAAATTTAATTTCGTGTTTTAAAACTTTTGTAATCAAAAACTTTGTTACAACTTTACAATAACAAAATGTGCAAAGTTTGCTGAAAACAAACCACTAAACATTTGTTGTTTTATGTGTTATATCATAAAACTGTCTTTACAATATTATTGTGTTAAAATGTTATAAAGTAAAAAATAGGAATATTTATCGGACATGATTTAAAAATGAAGAAGGGTTTCATTCTAAGCCCTCTTAGAATTAGAGACTTAGAGTTGTTGGCAATAAACTGAAACAATTGTTTGTATTGTACAAAACTCTTTCAGTTTGTGTTTAAACATCAGAAAAATATCTATGAACTAGTTTTCTATTTTAAAAAGATCCAAAAAAGGAACACCAATTTTAGGAGACAACAAAATGTCCAAAACATCCAACAAAAGTTCAGGGTTATGTCTTTATAGCACATAAAATAATGACTATATTTGTATTTGTCTATATGAGCAAAATGTAGCATTATGTGTGAGGCAATACTATAAAGAATCACACACAATAATAAAAATAAAGCTGTAATAATTTAAAGAGAAACCTCGCATGGGGATCTGAAACACCAAAGGTTGACATCTGTATCATAAGTTTACTAAAAACCTTTGGTGTAAACTCTTTATTTCCATAGTAAGGTTGTGATTTTTACACATCCATATGACTTATGCTGTGTATATTACACACGTATAACATAAAATAATGTTTTTCTACATTTTTGTCACATGATGTGACACAGTCACATTGAAATATTGTTCATCACAACACTTTTTTTCTTTTTCTTTTCATGAGAGGCATGTCAGCATGCGTTCAGCATATAGATCTGTATGTTCGGATGAGAGAAGTGTGCAAACCCTTAACACACAAAACTACAAAAGTCTCTCCTTATTTATTCACCTTTAAGTTGCTTTGGAATGTGTTTTACTGTGCTCTTATGAACACAGAGAGATATCTGTACCAAACGGTTCCTGGACCCAATTAATTACAATACAAATATGTTTTTAAACTATTGTTTTGCTCCAAAAGATGAGATATTTTGGAGAATCTAAGACAAAAAAAGTTGCTATGATACCACAAGCATTTTCCTATTGCAGTCAACGGACTCCAAGAACAATTTATTAAGTATTGATCTAAATATATTTCTCTGATGTCAACCCCAATATAAGATATGTATAGGGTTCTACCAGAGTAATTCATGAAAATAATTTTTCGTTTGAGCTGTTTCTCTATCTATGCCTGTCACATGTATTGCAGTTTGGGTTATTGTAGTTAGCTGGTATAGTACTTTTATTGTCCTTAAAGTAAAATCTGTGGTTGAACAAAAAATCACATTGTGCATATATGACCCTGCTTGTGAAATTCTAGCTCAAGTCATTGTTGCAGATTGCCGGTTTTCTACATAATATAATGCAACATAATGTAAAGAACATAATCGGAGATAAAATCTTGTTATCTTTAATATCATGACTATTATATATTTAATATAGGACTGAATAAGGCCCTCTCAAAGACAGGTCAAATCAACCCTGATGCTTATTGTTTCAGGACTTTTACATTTCATTAAACAGAAATACTGAATTTAAGATCAGTGTCAATACACCAACCCAAATATATTGCTTTGATTCTTTTCGACTTCAAAATTGCTATATCATTCATTTAAATGACTATATTGGCCTTTGTTAAGATGCTCACTGAGTTGTGTTTGGCTTAAAAATGTATGAGGGTTTTCTTTCGTGTCTAATAAAATGTATGTTTTTTTGTTTATGAAATGCAGAAGATACGACAGAGAACTTCGCATCTCCAACATTTGACCTCCATGTCTGTGAACAATGCTGCGCTGAATTCGTCAATAGAACAGACCTAAACCAACATCAAGAAAAGTGCTTTAAGGACCAGCCAGGTCTGTTAGTGGCTGCAAATAAAAGCCCGGACTTTCCACCGTCTGTCTTCATATATAATTCATCACCCTTCAAAATTGAGGAGCAATGGGAAGATGTGAAAAAAAACAATGAAACAAAGGAACCTGATGAGGATAAGACAGAAGAGAAAATCCTAAATGCGTTTGATGACATCAGTTGTGACATTGCGACGAACTCCCACGGTGATGAAAGGAGCGGAGGCGGAGTCCTTCCTCGAGAGAACGGCCTACTTGACTTGTGTAAATTATCAGCCATTAATAGCAATGTTTTCATTGAAAACCTCCAAAATACCCAAGTTGCTGTGGCCCAGTTTCCGCAGGAAAGTACAGGGATCGCAGACAACAGCAAAATAGCCGCATCTGGTTTGATGGAGCATCTTTCAGATCTACAGCAACAACAGATGCAACAGCTTAAACTAATCGAAGAAATTCAACGGCATATATTGCTGTTAGCAGCCCAAAATACTGACACACCTATGGCCAGCTCACAGATAAAACTTACTTCCAATGTCTCTGAGCAATTGGCAGGAACGACTGAGCAAGCAGAAAACCCATCGAGTCAGTGTGCAAATGCTAAACATTCTAGACATATTTCCCAGACCTTCCAAAATGACTCATGTAGCGATAAAGAAAACTACCAACTGGCTGACCAAATTAGAGGCAACTCTATGCTTTTAAAAGTCGGCAGGGATCTGTGTAGTAGCCAGTCTTTGCACAATAACACAGTCCCCGATAAAGTCCATGGCCTAACTAATTTGAAAGAGCAACCTCCTCCTTTGATAACAGTTGGGATTTTAAACAAACTTGAGTTGTTTCATGAACAAAATGCCTTGCCTAGTATAAGCGCAGTTGTTGAGGATTTGAATCCTTTTACTGCATTAGCGCAGCAAAGGAAAGCCAAACCACTTAATGTGACATTCGACCACAAGCGGGCATCTGAAGACTGTGCCCTCAAACACAAATGCAGATTCTGTGCCAAAGCGTTTGGAAGTTATAGCGCTTTGCAGATACATCTGAGGTCTCACACAGGAGAGCGACCTTACAAATGTAACATATGTGGAAATCGATTTTCCACACGCGGAAATCTTAAAGTCCACTTCCTGCGTCATAAAGAGAAGTATCCTAACATACAAATGAATCCTTATCCAGTTCCAGAGCACTTGGATAACATTCCGACTAGCAAAGGTATCCTATATGGCATGTCTTTTCCCCCTGAGAAGCCTGTCCCGGAGTGGATGGAAAATAAGCATTCAGCAGGTAAATCTATTGGTTATATCACTCCTTCATCTTTGCCAACTTGTCCACCCATTAAAATAGAGGATAAAGGGGTATCAGTAACCAAACCTCACTATCCTGGTGTAACTGAGGTTGGTGAGAGACGTGTTGGGCATCAAGAGGGTTATAGTAATAACCCTCAGTTAATTCCAAAAGAGAAATTTCAAGAGGTTGACCAGCCATTAAGCCTATCCAAATTTAAAACCGTATTTGGAGATTGGTCAAGAAACCTTATTGCTACAAATAAGGCATCAGATTCAAGACTGATAACTGAGCTTAAGGTGGAGAAGCTTGAAACAAATTTTGTATTTGGAAGACCTCTTCCTCTCACAGGAACTTCAGAAACTTCAAAACTGGAGCATATGGTAGAGAACATCGAAAAGAAGTCCTCCAACCCCAATGAGTGTGTAATTTGTCATCGAGTTCTTAGTTGTCAGAGTGCCCTCAAAATGCACTACCGCACCCATACCGGAGAGAGGCCATTCAAATGTAGAGTATGTGGTCGGGCTTTTACTACCAAAGGCAACTTGAAGACCCACTACAGTATTCATCGATCCATGCCACTCATTCGAATACAGCATTCCTGCCCCATATGTCAGGAGAAGTTCACAAATGCAATTGTCCTGCAACAACATATTCACATGCATATGGGTGGTCACATCCCAAATTTCCCCCTTCAAGATAACTACCCTGACTCCATGGACCAGGACACTGACTTGATTAGTGAAAATAATTTAAGAGTTGTTAACCCTACAGACTACAAGGAGGAAGATGGTAAAAACTCAGACACATCATCAGATAGTCTAACTTCTGATCCTGCTTCTTCCGAGTTTATAAGAGCAACTGAGCCGGAGTGTCAGAATTCAAATGTGGATACCAAGTTTACTATGCAGAATGGATTCATGCATGGAGACCACCCGATTCTAAAATCTTCTTCACTACGTGTGGAGTGTCAGAGTCATGGAAGTAATTCAGTCCACAATGAGACGAGAGACATCTGGAATCCCCCTTCTCCCAACAGCTCTGCTTCTGGATTACATGAGTACTCCTTATCGGACAGACAACTGATGTCTTCATCGGCTGAATCACACTGCTCAAGTCTTTCATATCCCAACTATAGGTTACAAGATGGGCCCTCTGCAGACATGTCAAAAGATAGCACAACCATGATTTTTTCTGTCAGTGAAAGGGAATCCCAGAAAAGTAATGTTTGTGACATTTGCAACAAAATGTTTGCCTGTCAAAGTGCTCTGGAGATCCACTACCGAAGTCACACCAAAGAACGACCATTCATCTGTAGCACTTGCAACAGAGGGTTCTCAACCAAAGGGAACCTCAAACAGCACATGCTCACCCATCAGATGCGAGATTTAGGTTCACAGCTTTTTGAGCCAGCAAATAAGGTTTTTGCACCAAACCAATTCCAATCAATCACATCATTCAAAAGAGTTGAACTCGATAGCTCCATTAAGACAGTTCCTAAAGATTCCCCGGCAGGTGAAGCTGGCTCATCGGTTTCCACATTACCCAAACTCTCTACAGCAAGTGTAACAGCTACATCACTCCGGCGATCAGCTAAACAACACTTTTGCCACACGTGTGGGAAGACCTTCTCTTCCTCAAGCGCACTGCAGATTCATGAGAGGACCCACACTGGTGAGAAACCATTTGCCTGCAATATATGTGGACGTGCTTTTACCACTAAAGGAAATTTGAAGGTAAAGCAGTGAAGAGTGGTAAAAGTGTTTGTTAGTATATCATCGTGTGTTATAGGGGTGTACAAGTATTTTATTGCTTATCAACTGTAGGCTTTGTATGCCCAGACTAAACTGAGCACCTGTATTTTTCTTGTCCATTCAGGTTCATATGGGAACTCACATGTGGAGCAACTCTCCGGCCAGACGAGGTCGTAGGCTATCTGTTGATGCTTCGCTTCTTAGTTCGAATCCTGAGAGATTTCCAAACATTTCTCCAAAAGATGTTGCGGGTAGAGTGCATATTGGAGACTCTGAACACTTATGGAATCCCTTTGCCTCTCTCACTAGTGGTTTGGCAGTGAAAGCAAATGAGATGCCTTTCATTCGAAATGGTAGCTTAAGTCGCTTGTCCTCCGGGTATCTCGGTAGCTTTGAACAATTGCATCTTAACAGAACTTAATTTTCCATTTAATCTGGATGTAAAGTAGGGATGGCTAAATTAAATTGGATTAAATTAATTATTCATTTTTGTTTGGGATGCAGTTTTTTATTTTTTCATACAAACTACTAAAATATTACTTTATTAAATTGTTATAATGTATAGTATTCCCGAAAGTATTATTTTGAATTGAGTTGACTTTATGGTATGAAAGCTGCAATCTGTAACTTTCGCCTCTGTTTCTGTTTTAAACTAGGCTTGTCAAACATTTCATCCCAATCAATCGTGATTTATAACATTAAGAATAAAAGTATGTGTTACATCATTTATGTTTGTGTACTATGCATATTCTATTTGAATGTATATACACATACACGTATTTATCTATTTAGGAAATATTTACATGTACCACTTTTGTAAACATATTTAATATTTGTTTCATGTTTATATGCAGCAAACAAAAATATGATTTAAACTCAAATTTTTATTATGGATGCAAAGTTTTGTTTTTCTATTCTCTTTAAATTATCTGACCTGGATAGAGCACAAATGTTCACCAATTCTTTAATCGCTTTTGTTTGACTGCATTTTGATTATAACTGTTTTTATTTTTTTTACCAAAAAGTTATGAATAGTTATGATCATCTCTAATTATTTTTATGTAGGCATTTTAAGTGTTTTGAAAAGTTGAAATGTAGCAATTATTTATAATTTGGGAGTGAACACACTGTACATGAAAGTATTTAGCCACTCCGTTTTTAAGTTTTGTCTTCTTGTCAAACATACTTCAACTGGTCCAATAATTCATGTTCATTTTGACCTTTGTTATACTTGTTAAACAGTAAGTGTGAACACTGAACAATATTTTACAGGTTTTAAACATACTCATGTTTATTCTGTATTTGTGGATTGTTCAAAACATCTTCTCATCCCAATATGAATCATATCAAAGACAATTTACTGTTATAAACTATTGAACATGATGTTAGTTATACCGTATGAGTGTATAGACCTTCTCAAAGGTAAACTGGTTTCCTTTTTCAAGTGAATTACTGTTAACAAAGAAATGATTCTTGTGCACCTCGGCACGAGTAGAATTCATGCCCTTTGTCTACTGATAAAAATCTAGGTCACCTTGTCCACTGCATTTACATTTCAATAAATTAAACAATAATAAGACATTGTGTTAATACGCAATGATCTTTGCCAATGGAAGCTGATACTTCTACAAGCTAACAAAATAATAGAGACCATTCATCGAGCAGGTACGACACCACCACACAGACAGATGGTTTGCTGTCTGGACCCTAGATAGATCTGTTTCATTGGTGACATTACCTTATATTTGTTCTAAATGTTTTATACTTGGTTATAAGTCAGTATTTTTCGTACGTCAACCCTAGGGAGTCTTGGTTCTTTGGTTCTACATAACAGTGTTGAAGAAAAACTCTTATGCAGTGTATAGGTATTCTGTTCTCAGTTTTAGAAAAACAATAAATCTCAATTAAATCAACTAAATGAGTTATGCTCTTCATAGAACCCTAGAATAATACATGACCAAAGAATATGCGGGAAACACTAAATATCCAGAATTGTAAGAAATTATTCATAAAATCAGAAACGTTTGGGTTTAAAGGTATACAAGAATAATTGTGAATAATACTGTAGATTAACACACAATGCCGAAAAACAGGTGGGTGGTCACACGTGTGCCATGGTACACTTTGCAGAGTATAGCATCAGTAAAGCCAGAAGTAGACTAACTAGGTCCATTTAGTAATGTATCTATTGGGGGTCATCACCAGATCCCCCAAGATCTGCCATCCAAACATTCCAAATCTATCAAACACTCGTTCCAGTAGCACTGACCACCTGATAGAACCCCAACAATATAAAGTAAAGCTGAATGTCAGACGCATAGAAAGCACTTTATTCTATACTTAGAGGAACTTGAAGACCAATTCTCATTTTAGAAATTGACATAATGAAACTATTCGTATTATATCTGAAAAGAAAATTAGACTGTATATCATAATTGTCTTCCTTAAATGTGGGATTCAACATTTCAGACCTAGGTGGGCCAAGGAGGCTGAAGCCCCGAATGTTTTTAAGTAAAGCTCAGACTGTTTTTTATTACTATGTTCAGTGGGAATAAGTTATGGGTCATGTACATTAAGCCATTTTTGCTTGTGCAAGCTCATTGTTTTAAATGTTAACTTGAGAGACCAAGTGGCATATTCTCTTTTTCCCGGGTGTTGTGATGCCAAAAACCCAGTTTTCCATTGCCAGAACCTTCTGGTGTTTGTAGTGAGCAAAGCTCATGGTTGCCCAACAATGATAAATGGCATGACAAACTTCTTAGGCACGTTTTCCACGCATAATTAGATGTGAACGCTGATAACACACATACATCTGGAAGACAACTATAGGATAACATCTGCAATACATCTCTGAGACATCTGCAATCATATGTCATATAGACCTTTACATGATGTCTGTAAGATGTTAATGTTTTAGAATGGACGTACAACAGATTTGTGAGATATGCAATCAAAATTTATATTCAAAATGTAATAATATCAAAAATGATTAATGGTAACTTGAATTCAAATATTGACATTAATGTGTTTCAACAGTTCTCTTTTTTTAAAGATAACGCAACAAATATTTTGCCTATATTTTTCCACATTCAAAAGAAAAC
This sequence comes from Triplophysa yarkandensis, assembly GCA_033220385.1. NCBI lineage: Eukaryota > Metazoa > Chordata > Actinopteri > Cypriniformes > Nemacheilidae > Triplophysa > Triplophysa yarkandensis. Next base: position 3,862,410 of record CM065677.1, on the reverse strand, counting down.
AATAGATATTGTGCTTAAAGGTGTGCTTGGAAATATGAAGAATTTTTGAAAAATAGGGTCATTTTTAATTGACACATTAAATGTAAAGCTATTTAAAAGCAAACTAAATATACCATTTAAAGTTTTTGTACATGCAAGTAAAAATAGTCTGATTGACTCAAATGTTCCTTTTAAAATTCACAGACAATATGAGGTGCATATTAACATATATGTTTGTTAAATGACCACTTATTTTTTCATTAAATAAACTTAAATAACATTTGTTATTCACACATGTTGATATATGTTGACGGTATGATGAACAGTGAATGATGCCACAAGAGGCGAACGTTTTTCTAAAACTCATCCCAGAAGAACAAAACCTTGTTTCTCCAATCATCACATATTTCTTTAAAACTGCCGGCATCAACCACTTTTTACAAAGCGAAGAAAGAATTCCCAGTGTAAGCATTTTCCCTGCGATCATTGCGCTTTTTGTTGGACTAACAATGGAAATATTCAATAACAGTGGAACGGCCAAATCTCCGGCCCGGCTTAAATGTATCCACCCCGAACCCGACTATTGATAACAGTGCGATTATGGCTTTGTGTCAGGCATCCGTACGGCTGAGATCATATCTGATCATAAACGCTGTGTCGACTCTTTGATGCGCACTGCTATGTTACAAAATAACGCACAACACGAGAGGCCCGACTAACCCTATTTATACAGGGGTACAATATTTGTATGTTACAGTTCTTTTAATATATTATATTTTAATTTGCTTAAAGGGTTTGCTATCCGAACATTACAGGTATTTAAAACAGATTTGTAATCCAGTATAAAATTAGTCTTCTGCCAATTGTCGACATTGTATTTGAGAAATATAAAATGTTTATTTTTGTGTTGAAGATATAAAATACACAAACCATATATGATATAATTTTATGTATACTGCAAAAATGTGGTTTGGCATATATCACAAAAATAAACTTGACGAAGTGTTTTAGAAACATTAAATTAATTTTTTGTGGAAAATTTAGTCAAAATTCAACAGTACATTTTTCTAAAATGTAAAAATATATTTTAGGTTGTATTATTTAAAATCATAAGTATTTATTCAACAATAATATATATTTAATTTTGATTTGTACTTACATTTGAAAAATAAACAGTGCACTTTCAGTGTTTGTATTGAGGAGTCTTCATTTATACAATATTAATCTTAAATTATACATTGTTATTAAATTGTATTTAACTAATAAACATAAATGGGGCTGAAGCAAACACTATTGAAAATTGAATTCAAATATTTTTTATGTGTTTATTCCATATTACAACTTTCATTGGAAATCATAGTTGAAACAATTTGTGAAAAAATGTTTGTAATTTTAAATATTACAGGATGCTTAAATGCTGAATTGTCAATGTTAATAAATGACAAAATATTTGTCTAAGTTCGTTAAAGGATTAACAGAAGTTTTCCAGCTCCAGCCTCTCTCGAGATCTACAGCGGTCCACCAAAAAGCCGCACCCGTATAAAGAAATGCTTATCTCTACAGATGACCATCATTCGGTTCTCCTTGACATTGACTCAAGCATTGAATATGTATACAGCGATACATATGCTGTGGTCGTTTGTACATGTCAGCGTGTCAGGGGACTTCATGAACTTTAAGAGAGCTGTTTTTATAGAGAGCGATGATGAATGATGAACTCATGCATGTGTCATTGCTGTGAGGTCATTTAGATGCGCTCATAGCTGCTCTCTCATTATTCTCTTTTGTTCTCTTTTGTAATCCCTGTCTCCGCTCCATCTCTTAACCATCAGTTTCTGGTGCTTTATTTTCTTTCACCTCTTCCGTTAGTACGACGAGACCTACAATATGTCTCCCTTATGGCTCGTGTGATGACATTCGGGGAATAAAGATCTTATTATATACCTTTTGCCTTCCTTTGGTATCATGGTTAGTGCTGTGTGATCTGTCATCCCATCCTGGATCTGTGAAGCGGGGGGGGGGGTGCCCAACTGCTGTAATAATCATTACTTGAGCAACAGAAGGGATCGTCCACCCAAAAATGAAAAAACGTGTCATCATTTACTCACCGTTGTCCCATCAAACCTATATGACTTTCTTTCTTCTGCAGTACACACAAGAAGATATTTAGAAGAATGTATGTGACCAAACAGCATTGGCACCCGTTCACTTGCAATGCAAGTGAATGCAAAGTATATTATTGTGTAAATAGTAAAAAGTGACCAAATTTACTCGGACAAAAAGCCAATTTGGGGATGAATTCTTCATTTTTTCTGAATTCTAAACACATCGTATTCCTTTAAGAGTTCACAGGTGAGAGGTAGTTGTGGACGGCTGAATTTGACATGAATCTGTCAGTTCTCTTCTCTTCTCTTTGCTGTCTACATCCAAACGCATCAGCATCATAATCTCCTCCGGTCAGCTCATATCTCAAACAGCTCACATTAGCATCACCAAACACTTGGACCACAGGAGGCCACACGAAGGCAGGAAGGGGGCAAAATTGCGCTGGAGCATCTGTCATTGAAATCTTTAAATGCTTCTTGACAGTCCAGATATTGCGGAGGAAATATCTGAAAGAGAGAGCTGTTCAGGCCTCACAAAACTTATATAATACTCAAAAAGTGGTGAGTTGAGCTGGGTTGAGTTGACCTAAAGTTGATTGACATTTAGTTAAAATTGTGCATAATGTCAACGTTCTAGTTATATCCTTGACGTTCTAGTTATGCTGACTTGATTTTCTCAAAACATTCACACAACATTTGAATTGTAATCCTTTTCCTTTAGAGAAGCCATATTAATCTTTGAGAGCTGTGAGACTTATACAACATGAAACTCAACGCGTTGAGCACCAGCATTTACAACAAGGGAGACTTCCCCCCCCCTGCCCCGGTGTCACTTGCACAGAGGTAAATATGCCATCTATAGTCTATTGTTCTACATATCGTTCAGGGGTCAAGGATACAGACAATGCATGTCTGTGCTATCCACCAGACATATCTCAAAATCATGACCACGTATCTCCTGACACTAAAATTTGGCAGGCAATTTCAACACCGCGTCCCATAAAAATGCATATGTTGCATTGTACAGAAACACAACAGATGCCACCAGATGAGACTAAAGAACAATAAGGACTATACTTCATATCGGTGGCCCGGAGGGATGCCTCTCATAGTGTCCAGGTTGACAGTAATATGTGTGTGCATGATCTCGGCCGCAGGGCTTCTGCTGGACTGAATAAACATCAAGACTTGTCTTTGCGGGCTTATATCACCAACAGCACACCTGATGTCCTCTTCGCACACAGACGATCTGCATACATATTCATAAAGCATTTTAAAGCACCAGTGGCCATTGTCGACTCCGTGCTGGTCAGACAGGCCTCCAGCGGCAGATATGTCTGCATGCGAGGAGCATTTGCATTGCATTTGCCGAAGATTAGGGCTAATTTTATGATGCCATGTTTTATAATTGATTATTTTTCATTTTAGTGATTATTGTAGGCAAAACCATTTTCATGGGGTGTTAACATGCATTGAAAAGTGCTAGATTAGGGGGTTTCAAAAGTAAGGATGCAAGGGACCCCCAGACATAATGGACCTATTGTGAGTAGCCCCTTTCTAAAATACATATCCAACTAACTTTATATACAGTATATTATATTATATAAATGTTTAAACTTTATTGGATAAATAACAAATGTGATAATTTATCAAATAGAATAATGTCTGTAATTTGAGTGTAGTTGGTTGTATTACCCTGAAGAGACACAATTTCAATGACTGTATTCTGTAGCACTTTTAATCTGTGATTGACATTACTGTAGTGAAAGAAACTTGCAAGATACAACATTTACAAATTTGTAAAAACATTTGTGATTGAAAGAATATAATGTGACCTTTTACAATATTAATTTGTCTTTTCGTACTATTTATTTCGTAGGGACCCTCGGAACCTTTGGAAGTCCTCTAATATAAAAACCCCTTTGTCGTCCTTTTTTTGGTTTTTTGGTTGTGCAAAGACATGTATAACATTTCTAATAACATGTATAATGTGTATATGCAAATTGAAAAAAAGTATATTGAGTCATGTGTAAGGTTATAATGTACAATAAAGAAAATAAAAGAAGTGCCTCATGAGTTCAAAGATATATTAATTTAAATCAAGAAGGTACAACTAATAGAAAAGAGTGTTATTTAATTGTGATTCCATTGATTTAATATAGTAATAAACGTGGGATTCCCACAGAAGTGTTTTAAAAACGCATACTTGTAATAAATGAACGTATCTTTTCTGTGAATCACTAATAAATACTACATTTGCATCTTGCTGTATTATAATATATAGATGCGTTTGTGATAACTACCGAATAACAGATCTTTCTGTCATTTCAATGGCCTTCCAAAAACTTCCCGGAATTATCACGTCACTTCAGAATTCATAACTTCTGCACTCTTTCTCTTGATAGCCCTGGTTTTTAACTGTAGAAGACATTTATGCACACATTAAAACAGACAAGCAAGGAAATACATTCAAACTTCAAGAGAGAATACAGGTAAAGGAATTTATTTGAACTGATGTTCTCCATCACCATTTTACACAAATCCAAAAGATTTATTCCCAACATTTGCATGTTTCAGTTCACATACAGAAAATTATGTGTAAGGGTTTAAAGAATCAGATTTAACTAGAAATTTTAATGAAGATAAATAAAAAATACAATATGCTGAAAGACAAGAGATACGAACCGACACCGGTAAACAAGCAAGCATGTATATATGTATATATTTTAGTAGATCACTTTTTAAAGTGCTGAGAAATGTCATTAAATGTCACAAGCCTTTGTGTCTCTTTCCTTACAATCTCGCATAGAAGTATCTGTCTCCCCTGTCCCACTTTTTACTGTCCCAAATTCAGCAGGTAATAGATCACAAAAATTCATTCACCAATGCTAAGATTAACAAATAAGCCTTTAAATCAAGAAAACCAAGAAGCAGAAAGGGTTTGGAACAGGAAGTTACAGACACATGTCTGATCATTCTCATTAATATCTGCTGCAGATGAAGTTTCGTCTCTTAGTTTCAGGAAGGCTGATCCAGAGATGATCTTTTCCAGACTGAACCGCTCCAGATCTCATCACAGTTTCACAGTTCTCCATTCCTGTTTCATTCCCTTCAGCCCAATTCTCATAACACGTGAACTCTCCATTCACCCAGAACCAGATGCCCACAGTACAGGAGAGACGTAAGCCCAGCCAAACCTCAGCAGTAGATGCGTCTTTAACTATATTCTTCAACCTTTTCTGAATATTCTGTGAATCAACCGAAACCAGGTCCATTTGATTCTCTCTGCAGTATTTCAAAGCTTCAGGCCAGGTCAGATACTCTTTGATCAAAAACAGCTTATCTGAACAAAGAATGGGCAGAAACTGAACATGAGATAAGTCAAAAAAGTAAAATACTTTAGATGAATTCAGATCATTTTAAAGATGAAGAAACTTCCATGATAAAACACACATTATAGTTTTGTGAAAGGGAAGTGACGTGTGGCCAGGTATGGCGTCCCATACTTGGAATTTGTGCTTTGCAATCCAAGTGTACTCTGCCAGAACATTTACAATTATTCATTTGGCTGATGCTTTTTATCCAAAGCGACTTACAGTATTATGCAGTAGTCAATCATCACTGCAGAGTAAACAGGGGTGATGGTGTCTTGCTCAAGAACACTTCAGTCATTTTCTTCTGGACCAGGGATTCGTACCCACAACCTTCTGCTTACAAGTCCAACTCTCTAACACCAGACCACGACTGACCTCTAAGTCAGTAAGTGAACACATACTGTGACTACACACCCAGAGCAGTGGTCAATCATGTTGCGGCGCCCAGGGAACAGTTGGGGGGAACAGTTGGGAGGAACATTTGGGAGAACAGTGTCTTGCTTGAGGGATTCACCTCAGTCGTGGTATTAAAGGTGGAGAAAAGTGCTGGTTATTTACTTCCTCCACCTACGAGCCCCGCTGGTCCTGAGTATCGAACCAGCAACCTTAGGATCACCAGTTTGACACTGAAACCACCAGGCCACAATTGCCCCTTTAAAGAGAACTGGAAACTCTAAACTCTTCAAGCCCTCAAGAGTTCAAAACAGTTTTAAAGAATTTAGGATGAACATTTACATAGTTTGTGAAAAACAGGTTCAAGTCTAAATAAAAGTTATATATTAGCATGCTACCATCATAATGTTGAAAAACTAATATGTGAATAAGCGATAAAATTACACAATCAACATATGTGCTTCGGCATGAGAGCATGATGCGAATACGAATCACACTTTATAAACATGATGCTAACACAACTAGCTACTACTACTACTACTACTACTACTGTAAAAAAGGGTACTAGATACAAAGGGTACTAGATACAGAGACGTGTGGATCTAAACTCAGTTGTTACTTCCATGATACTAATGCAACTAGCACTGCTTCTAGCACAATGGAAGAGTGGAGGTGTCCCCCTGCTCGTCATGGTCATGCTTTTAGCATGAGGTATGTAACGTGTGCAGCCCTCCTCGTGTGAAGACCGACGAGAGTAAAGACCATCGACTCTACCTGCGCGACTCCACCGAGCAGAGACACCGACAGGGCACCCGAGAATTATTTTATCTTTCAAAAATCTGCATTTCTGTATTTTTCCTTGTATTTTTAAACACTTATTGCCTTTATTGGTTTCAAGTACTTTTAAATTACTGAACTAGCTCTTAGCTCTTCTTTTCTTATTATTTATTCTCATTTCCTCTTCTCTTTTATTTGCCACTTAACCATGTGTCACAAAATTCTCACTGTCACTAACACTCGTAACCCTTTGGGTCATGCCGTAGGACACGCAACACTGATAACCTGCGTGCCATCCCTACATCTGACTCTTTTGCACTCACTATTCCTATAGGCTTGTGGAACTATCAATCTGCTGTCAACAAAGCTGACTTTATTCCTGCCATGGCTAAACATTCTGGTCTCTCGGTTTTAGCACTCACTGAAACCTGGATAAAACCAGAGGACAGTACAACACCGACTGCCCTCTCTACTAATTATGCGTTCTCCCACACCCCACGCTCTTCTGGTAGAAAGGCGGGAACTGGTCTACTTCTTCCTACTGGATGGAAATTTTAGACACTTGCACCTTCGGGTGTCAACGCCTTTTTTTGAGTCACACATAGTTTCTATAACTCATCCACTCAATATCATTTTTGTGGTAGTATATCGTACCCCAGGTCAGCTAGGACGTTTTCTAGAGGATGTTCTCCTGTCATCTTTTCCGGAGCATGGGACACCACTTGTGATCCTAGGAGACTTCAACATCCACCTGGAGAAATCCTCAGCTACTGACCTACACAACCTCACTGCATCGTTTGACCTCAATCGCATGCCCACGTCGCCGACCCACAAGTCCAGTAACACACTCGATCTTGTCTACACACGCTACTGCTCCACATATCACACTCAGGTAACACCACTGCACACATCTGATCATTTTCTCGTCACACTTCACCTCGACGTGACAACATCCGACACTCCTTCCCCTTCCTCCCTTGTTACCTTCAGGCGTAACCTATGCACGCTCTCTCCTCTCACCCTATCCTCTGCTGTTTCCTCTATGCTCCCTGCTCCCAATCAGTTTGCTCTACTTAACACTGACAATGCCACTCACCTCCTATGCTTTACACTAAAATCCAGCATGGACAATTTATGCCCGCTTACATCTCGACCAGCCTATGCCAACCCTTCAACACCTTGGCTCTCTGATGTCCTCCGGGAACACAGAACCAAGCTCAGGGCAGCTGAGAGAAAATGGCGCAAATCTAATGACCCTGCAGATCTCTCTCTCTATCAAACTCTTCTCTCGTCTTTCTCTGAGGATGTCTCGGTCGCCAAGACTCAGTTCTGCCAGGCAAAAGTAAACAGCTCAACTGACTCTCGCACTCTCTTCAAGACCTTCTTTGCTCTACTCTGTCCTCCCACCGATCCTCCCTCGTCGGACCTAACAGCTGATGACTTTGCATACTTCTTTGTGAAGAAGACAACTGCTATCAGCAGTCAGTTTTTCGCACCACCACCGCTGGACCATACTCCGGCTCCTTTGACCACCTCCCTCCGCTCTTTCTCTCCTTTGACTGAAAACGACGCTGCGAGACTCATCGTGTCGTATCACCCGACTACCTGCTCCCTGGACCCCATCCCCAACCATCTCCTGCAAGACATCTCTCCTTTGGTCATTCCTGCAATTACTCACATCATCAACTCATCGCTCAACTCTGGCACATTTCCTACTGCTTTCAAAGAAGCCCGGATCACCCCGCTGTTGAAGAAACCCTCGCTGAATTCCGCACTTCTAGAGAACTACAGACCAGTCTCTCTACTGACCTTCATCGGAAAGACCCTGGAACATGTCGTCTCAGATCAACTCTCGGCCTATCTTACTCTACACAACCTCTTGGACAGCAACCAGTCAGGCTTCAAGAAAGGACACTCTACAGAGACAGCTCTGCTCTCAGCTGTTGAAGACCTACGACTGGCAAGGGCGGCCTCCATTTCATCCGTTCTCATCCTGCTGGACTTATCCGCTGCTTTTGACACCGTTAACCACAGTATTCTCCTTTCGACTCTCAAGGAAATGGTCGTCTCCGACAAGGCTCTCCAATGGTTCGTATCCTACCTCTCGGGTAGATCCTTCAAGGTTTCGTGGGGAGGTGAAGTCTCAGAACCGCAACATCTTGACACCGGTGTACCTCAGGGCTCAATTCTTGGACCGTTGCTCTTCTCGATCTACATGACATCACACGGATCAGTCATTCGTAAGCATGGTTTCTCCTACCACTGTTATGCGGATGACACGCAACTCCACCTTGCGTTTCATCTGGAAGATCAGACGATTTCGACCCGAGTCTCAGCATGTCTGAGCGACATCTCCCTCTGGATGAAGCAACACCACCTACAACTTAACCTTGCGAAAACGGAACTTCTTGTCATCCCGTCCGACCCGAAGACTCGTCACGATCTCTCTATCCAACTAGGAGCATCAACCATTGTGCCCTCCAGGTCTGCGAGAAACTTGGGAGTAATCATCGATGATCAGCTCAACTTCACAAATCATGTTGCCGCGACTGCCAGATCCTGCAGATTCATACTTTACAACATCAGGAAGATCAGACAGTTTCTCACAGAACACTCCACACAAATCCTGGTTCAAGCTCTGGTCCTGTCCAGGCTGGACTACTGCAACGCGCTGCTTCCTGGACTCTCGATGTGCACAACTAAACCTCTGCAGATGATTCAAAATGCAGCGGCAAGAGTGGTGTTCAAGGAAGCAAAAGGACCCATGTAACACCTCTCTTCATTAAACTACATTGGCTTCCTGTAGCAGCTCGCATTGAATTTAAATGCCTTCTCATTGCCTACAAGACCACCACCGGTTCAGCACCCACTTACCTCAACTCACTAATGCAAAGGTATAGGCCCTCAAGATCTCTGCGCTCCGCAAATGAGCCGAGACTTGTGGTACCAGCTCAAAAGGGTAAGAAATCTCTCTCTCGAACGTTCTCTGCTTCAGTTCCTCGATGGTGGAACGATCTGCCTCTGGCTTCACGCTTGTCAGACTCGGTCTCTATCTTCAAAAAACACCTAAAAACTCATCTTTTCCGGCTACACCTAACTCACTAGGAGTACCTTCTTTTCTAACCTACTCACTCTATCAAAAAAAATTAAATAAATAAAACCCTTTTGTAACCTCTCTCTCTGTGTAACTTGGTAACATTGTTGTAGCACTTGTTAACCTATTGTTGTATCGGCTATTTACCGCTTCATTGTCTCCTCGACTATTGTAAGTCGCTTTGGTTAAAAGCATCTGCTAAATGCCTAAATGTAAATGTAAATGTAAACGGTGAACTGTCTCTGGCAATGGGTAAGTTGAAGCGGGTATGGGCGGACCACAGTCATTGGCCCAAATTAGTTGGCCTTTAATTTCAACCCCATTAAGATCGACCCCATTTAGTCAAACAAAACATTGAGTGACCAACTGAAAGGGAACTGTTGCCAGCGTGATGCTTACGCGAATAGCACCTTGCTAGCATAAACCAACCCCATGTTAGTCAGTTGTGGTCTGGTGGTTAGAGAGTTGGACTTGTAAGCAAAAGGTTGCGGATACGAATGCCAGGGCCAGAAGACAATGACTTTAGTGTCCTTGAGTAAGACACCTTCCCCATGTTTATTCTGCAGTGAAGATTGACTACTGCATAATACTGCACTTACTATACTAAATGATGTAGAGACATAGGTCTGATTAAATGGTTGCTAAGCCATTTTTGCTGGATAGTGATTGGTAAAATTAAGTCCACCACCTTGTCTCTACAACATTGCGGTGCAAAGATTGTGAGCCATGAAAGTTTGTCGCAATTTTAGTTCCATGGAATATGGTGGTTAAAAGCCTGGATTTCAAAAAGTTGAACCTGTTTCAGTTAGCAGAGATATACATTCAAACAACAGATCAGCCTGAGGGTTTTCAGAAAGTTTGCTAGATGTAAATTTCAAACTTTCAAGAAGGTATTAAATTTTTTGGGGGGGGGGGTAAAGAAGAAGAAAAATAACTAGATCACTGAAAAAATATATTAGTGGCTTTTAAAACACCACAAAAATAAACTTATATTACATTAAAAACCTTTAGATAGAAACATTAAATAGATTTTTCAGTGGGAAATTCATTCATTCTCTAAAAAAATAATATATGTATTGAAAATAGTTTTTGTTTAAGAATAAATATTTGTTATTTACAACAATATTTTTGAAGAATTCTGATGTCCATATTTAACGTAATCAGATTTATTTATTTTTACATCTTACATATACACAACATGTAAGCTGTATATTTACTTATTTTCATAGCCATAAATGTATTGGGTATTTAGGTACAAAGAGAATTTTTTGAGGGTATTAACTTTTTATGAAGAAAATGTGAGTGGTGCGTACTCGGGCAAACTGGTAACTGGGCAGTCAGGGTCTATGCCACGATTGAAAAACCCCAACCCCATATCCCTTTGACAAACCAACCCTCTTGCCTCTATGCAATCGATTAGAGATATAATCTCACTATTCTGTTATTCATAAATGTTAAACGACCAAGTTTTCTTCTTTGGGTATGTCAGCTCTCATCACACAGTACAGAATTTCAGTATGAGTGGACTTGATCAATGGAGTGATTTCAATGAGACATAGAAGAGATATATTTCTGAGTAAAGGCTATTATTGTGACTCTTAATGATTGTTTCTTTATTTTTAAGTTCTGTTATACAACACCCAGACTTTACTTACTCACCTTCATGACACACGAATGTAGAATCCCAGTTGCGACCCACATCATTCCATCTTCCCTGATGTTCCATTTGGATCTCTGTACATTGTGGATCAGAACCGCTGGGTTGATCAGACATCCAGTATCTAAAGGTGGAGTTACTGTTATCTGACCACTCCCACGAGTCTCTGAACAGACCAATCCAGACAGATGTCTCAATATTATTTATGATGTTCTGAATCTTTTCATTCTCAGTCTGGTTTCTCACACTGGTCAGATCAGTATGATTCTGTCTGCAGAAACTCTGAGCATCTGTCCAGTTGTTACTAGAGTTAACAAAGATGTTGGTTTGACTGCTGTCTGTTAAAAAAAAAGATTTGATAAAACATTGATTCATGGAAACACAAGTGTAGTTTGCTGCAGAAGAGTAAATTTGTCAAACATATACAAAAGTGCTTCAGTTTCTGAACTTTAATATTATTTTGTTGTCTTGTAAAGTTCACATTTGATCATGGTTTATTTAGTGAAGGTTTGCTGTCACTCACCATTGTAGCAGATAAAATTTAATTTTATATTACATTCCTGTTGATGCCATTTTCCATTTTTCATGAAAACACAATTTTTATTTCCTTGTTCCCCCATCGTCCAGTTCTTATAGTCCACCGGGTCACCAAGAGACCATTTCCATGTAGCAATACTTGTGTTCTTCAGTCCAATCCAGACATTTCCATCAGTTTTTACTGTCTTCTTCAGCTCATTCATGTCATTGATGTTGTTAACTGTGGCCAGATCTGTGTAGTTCTCTCTACAGTAAATCCGAGCTTCAGTCTAGGTCATGTTCATGTTTATATAGTGATACCGGCGCTGAAAGCATTCAGACACTGGATAGACAGCTATCAAAGAGAGAGTTTCATTCTTTAATAAAAACATCCCGATTACATCAAAACGACATAACTGATGAAAAAATTCTAACCAGAAGAAACAAACTACTCACCGATGAGAATAAGTCTAAGGTATAGAGTTGGTGCCATTCCTCACAAAGAAAACATTGAAGACAATGAACTTCAATATCTTTGTTTAATTTTACGGTATTGTTTTGTTACGAAGTCACTTCACAGTGCACTATATACAGAAGTCGAAAACAGAGGAAGCAGGTGCAATACAGTTTGGAAATAAAGACAACAACAAGAACAACAACACAACACAAATGGGGTTAAAAATAAAGTAAAATAAATTTTTGGCTAAAAGCCTGATGTTACACAAAACCATATATAAAAGGTTATATACCAGAACTGGTTCTTAACAAATATATAAATGAACAATTTTGGAGATTCTGTGAGTTCAGAAACAGTAATAAATGTCATCGTTTGTAATGTGTCATGTTACTGATGTCAAGAGTAAAAGTTTACATTTCTTAATACATTACTGTCTATCTTCTGTAATCTTTATTGTTTTCTCATTAGATCATATGAAATAACAGTATTTATTAGACAATATTGCACGAATGTTGATTTCACTATCAATCTCTTAATAATAATGTAAATTGTTCTTACTTTTTGAGCTTGTGTGTTTCTCTCCTGATTCAGCCTTTCTCTCTGTGTGTGTGTGTGTGTGTGTGTGTGTGTGTGTGTGTGTGTGTGTGTGTGTGTGTGTGTGTGTGTGTGTGTGTGTGTGTGTGTGTGTGTGTGTGTGTGTGTGTGTGTGTGTGTGTGTGTGTGCGTGCGTGCGTGCGTGTGTGTTATAATATTATATCCGTCCTCAAGCACCACCCTTTATTTGTTTACTTGATTTTAAACCTTGATTACTCCTTTGTTTCTTTGTAAATAATACATATTCAAAAACCATGGTCTCTCCACTGTCAAGCTTCAAGGCCTCTCCACCCCAAGCGTTACTGTCCTTCCGTTTCCAAGCCCTCCCTGCTGGATGAACTATTGACAGTCTTTGAACCCTGTTTAGCCAGTGTTCTTCCCCCCGGTGAAGCCACCCCTGAACCTATTCCTGCACCGTGGTCACGGTGACTCTGGGTGGACTCTTCAGCATGATCACGGCAACCCCACAGCTCCTCAGGCCCGAAGGCAGCCCCAGTCTCAATGTTCTGGGAGCAACCCCTACCTGGCTACCTGAGCGACCAGACCATTCCTGGCTCCCTGGATCCTGGTGTCTGGAAGCACCTTCCTTGAGGCCTCCTGTCCTGTGTACTTTCAAGGTCTTTCCATCCCTTGTGTTCCCTATATGTCTGTGTGGCTACCACCTAAACCTGTTGAAATGACAAAGATAATGACAAAGACACACAGACATACAACTGATGCATATGTTAATTCATATCCTTTGAATTTCACAATGTTTCCTCAAAGCTATTTATCTTTCCGTAGAGCAAATACATCAGATACATACATACATAGATACAGCTATACATCATTCTCTTTATTTTTTGAAGTCAAATATTAATCAGTTGCCATGTTGTGAACCTAACAACCCAGAATGGTCCAGCAGTGACCCCCATAAGCAGAACTGATGTACATACAATCACATGTGTGAGAACATATGCAAATATAAAATAGCATCAGTAATGCAAAATATCTTATCCGTGACACTGTGTCATTTATATCTGCTCATAAGATCGTAAGCTGTCTGGAATCACTTAACCTTGAAGCGTTTAGAATGTGCTCTTGGGTTTCATGTCTAATGCAAAGATCTTGCGGACGTTAGGAAAAGACCATGCGAAAGAAACACCTTGGATGGTGTTATTCCTTTTATAGATTCTTGAAATATGATATACTCCAACCATTATTATGGAAAGTATTTCAATAGATCCCTGTTTTACATTGTGAACAGTACGTTCCATTGTTTATTAAGTATTTGCATGTTGGCCTGTTGAATGCAGTCAGAATGCAGTTAATATAGAATAAAAATGTCACATTATTCTAGCTCATGGCTTAACAAACAAACACAATAAAACCACACAAACCACTGAAACCATGAATAAATATAAATATATATATATATATATATATACATATATCGAAACATATATATTAGAATAAACAAACCTGACATTTTAAAATGTCATGCCAAATATTGGCTCATTTTGGATTTCATGAGAGCTACATGTTCCAAAAAGTTGGGACAGGTGGCAATTACAGGACGGAAAAGTTACACATACATTTACATTAAGCCAATTAGCTGAGGCTTTTATTCAAAGCGATTTACAAATAAGTTTTACAAAAGAAGCATTTACAACAGGAGGTTACAAACAATCGTACGTTAAGTGTGAGTTCAGGATTCAGGGTGGTTTTCTTCAACAGCAGGGTGATGCGAGCTTCCTTGAAAGTTGTAGGAAACGTGCCATAGACGAGTTGATGATGTGGGTGAGGGCCGGAGCTACGGATGGAGAGATAGCCTGAAGGAAATGGATGGGTATAGAATCCAGCAGGCAGGAAGAAAGGAGAGAGAGAGAGAGAGAGAGAGAGAGAGAGAGAGAGAGAGAGAGAGAGACAGAGACAGAGAGAGAGACAGAGAGAGAGAGACAGAGAGAGAGAGAGAGAGAGAGAGAGAGAGAGAGAGAGAGAGAGAGAGAGAGAGAGAGGAGGTTAATGTACATGTAAGTACAGCTGGAGGACCAACTTATTAGGTCAATTGGCAACATGATTGGGTATAAAAAGAGCCTCTAAAAGTAGCAATGCCGCTCAAAAGTCAAGATGGGTAGAGGATCAACAAAACCCCCAATGATGTGTCGAGATTCATTCATTTCATTACACTTATTCATTGGCTGACGCTTTTTCACTGCAGAGCAAACAGGGGGTAAGATGTCTTGCTCAAGGACACTTCAGTTATTGTCTGCTGGCCCTGGGATTCGTACCCGCAACCTTCCGCTTACAAGTCCAACTCTCTGACAGCAGACCACGACTGAACCCTGCTCCAAAATAGTGGAGCAATATCAGAAAGTTTCTCTGAGGAAAATTGTAAAAAGTTTAGTTATCAACATCTACAGTGCATAATATCTTTCAAAGATTAAGAGAATCTGGAACAGTCTCTATGCATAAGGTTCAAGGCCAGAAAACCATACTGGATGACCCTGATCTTCAGGTGCTTAGATGGAACTGCATCACATACATGCTACCGTGATGAAAATCACAACATAGGCTCAGAAATACTTCCAGAAAACATTGTCGTGAACACAATCCCCAATGCTATTTGCTGTTGATGGTTAAAACTCTATAGGTCTTAAAAGAAGCCATATCTAAACATGATCCGGTAGCGCAAGCTTTTGTGGTCAGATGAATCAAATTTAAAGTTCTTTTTGGAAAACTGAGGCGCCATGTCATCCAGACTAAAGAGGACAAGGACAACCTAAGTTGTTATTAGCACTCAGTTCAGAAGCTGCATTTCTGATGGTATGGGTTGCATGAGTGCGTGTGGCATGGGCAGTTTACACATCTGGAAATGCACCATCAATGTTGAAAGGTATGTCCAACTTCTTGAACAACATATGCTCCCGTCCAAATGTCGTCTCTTTCACGGAAGACCCTTGCATTTTCCAACATGACAATGACAGACCACATACTGCATCAATGACAACATCATGGATGTGTAGAAGAAGAATCTGGGTACTGAAACGACCAACCTACAGTCCAGGTCTTGGCACGTAATGAAGAGGACGATGCGACAAAGAAGCCCTTAGACAGTTGAGGAACTAGAAGCCTGTATTAGACAAGAACGGGACAACATTCTTATTACTTAACTTGAGCAACTTGTCTCCTCAGTCCCCTGACGATTACTGAAAATTATATAAGGAAAGAGGAAGGAAGGACCTCACACAGTGGTAAGAAATGGCCTTGTCACAACTTTGAGACGTGTTGATGCCATGAAATTTTAAATCAACTTTTTTTCCTTCAAATTGTAGATTTTCATCGTTGAACCATTTGATTTGTCGTCTATGTTGTATTCTTAATAACATTTTGTTACTTGAAACTTCCACATCGTTGCATTCTGTTATTATTCACAATTTGTACAATGTCCCACCTTTTTGCGAATCAGGTTTGTATTTGTAACACCTAGGACCCACATATACATCTATTGTATGTACATAAAACCAATGCAAGTCAATGGAGACCAAATTTTTACTGACAAAATATCCTTTTTTTCTGCGGAAGATATTCATACAGCTTTAAAATGACAAGAGTGAGTAAATGATGATTTATTTATATATTATGTTAAACATTATAGTAGACATCAAAGGAAAGTGCATTTTTAAAACAACATAGATTTAAAAAAAAAAGGTTTCTGTTGCTGTAATTTTGTCTTTGTGTTTTGCCTAAAATAAAAGTGTAATGTCTTAGCTCTTTCAGAAAGTTGTGTATCAACACTGTACATTTAAATTACGCTTTATTCACATCTTCACTATAGTTTTCAATAACACAGTCTCACATCCAACAACTGGCCCTGACCCCAGACTGCCCCAGAAGAACAAGACAGGACTTATGCCACGAACAAAAGAATATGTATGTATCAAAACTAATAAATAGAATGCAAGGCTCAGCCTGGTACATCAGACACAATGGAGTGAATGAAAAAAAATGTTGATGTCATTGTTCTCTGGGCACTGTGGGGTTCATGTGTTCATGTCTGTATGAATGAGATGACCATCACAGAGCTGTCCTTGTCCCATACAGTGATGAGGATCACAAACTGCTACCGCACAACCTCTACTGGACATCAACACCAAGATCTGAACAGCCAATCCCCATAAAGACTCTTAAACATATATTTTATGGTGTTGTGTTTAGAAGCTTAAAGGGATATTTCACTTTAAAGTGAATCTCTCATCGTTTCTTCGCCCTCTTGTCCATTTAAACCTCCTATGACTTTCTTTCTTCCGCAGAAAAGATAAGAAGATATTTTGAAGAATGCTGGTAACTGAAAACCTATGGAACCCATTCGCATGGATTGTATTTTGACTATACTATAAAAGTGGATGGCTACTGCTGTTGTTCATTTACCAAACTTTTTCAAAATATCTTCTTTTGCAATGTCAAGAGCGTGAGTGAATGATGAATTAATTGGGTTAGTTATTGCTTTATCCAATAAACAGAAAAAGCACAGTAGACACAAGGATCATACAACATAACTTGTATTTTGTATTTTTGTCATTTATATCTTTGTTATTTTAGAGCGAATTCTTTTATTTACTATGTGTTTCATTCGAGGGGTTCATCCCTATGTCCTAAACCCTTTTAAGGGTTTATATGTATAGGGTGGGGATTGACGTAGGGCCTTCTGCAACATCATCATGCAAAAAATCTTTCATTCAAGGACCCTTAGGAGAAAGTCTTGGCTTTGAATCCTTCATTTAGCTTCTTTTGTACAATACATGAAGTGTTACCTCTCCGACCTTAAATCACCCACAATTCTTCGCAAACATTTTTCAACTTCACAAGAATCAGGTAAGCCCTGTACTCACCAAATTTGGTATGAAACATGACCTGTATATTTAGAAAGATGTGAAATTGTGAAGAAAGTAATTTAATTGATAAAATAAAATAACATTTTCTTTAATCACATCTTTCATTACGTAGTAAATTAACTATATAAAGCTTAACTGCCAAGACCAAAGACAAAATATCATGATGTATATCTGAGAGAAACAGCTTGTGAAAGCAGAAAGTAATGTATGGGGGGCTTTGTTTTGCCCTAAGACTGGCAATCAGTTTTGAATGCCAGTTGCCAATGTGTTGTCATTGGATAGTCAGTAAAGTCCTAACCTCTTGTTGCGACGTCATGTGACAAAGAGTTGTTGTTGAGAGGCCAAAGGAAGCTTTAATCTTTTTATTGCGATATTTTTCCCTTTGATTTTGTATTCAAATGTAAATTATGCTTTATATACCTTACACTTGTTTTTGCCTTATACTTATAATTTTGGTTATTTTAAAGCCTTTTTTTGGTGCACTGCAAAATGTCATTTTTACCAGCATGTCTATCTTGTTTTTGAGTACAAATATCTAAAACTTCTTAAATGAAGACACATTTTCTTGGCAAGGAAAGTGAACTTAAATATTAAGTCTTATGTGCAAAATAATCTGCCGATGGGGCGAGATAAATAAACTTGAATTCAGTTTTACTTTTTCTTAAGAACCTATTTTAAGTCTATCCTGGGTCATGTTCCTTGCCAAGTAAATGTGTCTTGATTAAAATTTTTTAGATATTTGTACTTAAAAAAACAAGATGCTTTATAAGAAATTGATTTTTTTCAGTGTACATTTTAACAAGACTTTTTACATATTCACTGCAACATTTTGAAACGCACATGAGACTCTATGTTTTAATTTCATGATGACCTAAGACTAACCCACAACACAATCCTTTAACACAATAACTAATTTGATATGTAGGAGATAACAGATTGTCCATATTGTACAAGACTCAAATACAGTCCTTAACCTAAAACTAACCCTAAACCAACACAGAGTTCAACAAAACTAGTTCCAGAACAAATAATAATATTGAACCATATGTAGCTTGGTTAGTGCAGTCTACCATTGTGGTGAAATGTAACTGGACATTACCATCTACTGGAATATCTACAAAAAGAGTTTGTACATTTAAATGGTGGGAACATAATATATTGTTACAAAGATGCTGAGGCTTGGTTGGAATCGATATGCGTACATTTTTTTAAAGGTATTAGAAACTACAAGACAGGCAAAAGGTCAATAACCAGTTAGGCAATTCAAACAGCAAACAATCCAAAGGGGTAATTAGCAAACTCATGAAGACAAGGCAAGGCAGAATCAGCAACAGGTAATCAGACAGAGTAATCAGGTAGAACGCTCGGTAAAGCAGGACTTACTGGCAATACTTCGCAAAGTCTAGATTATGGTCTGTGCTTAAATAATCCCAAACAGAAAGTGTGTTTATTAGCGGCAGAGGGAGCGCTCAGTCTGTATTCGGGTGACAGCTGCCTCTACTGGCTTGGCATTACAGAACCCCTCGCTCCATGGTCATGGTGCTGGATGATCAGGTCTGGGTCGATGGAACTCCTCTCTGAGTGACGGATCCAGAAAGTCGTCAGCGGCTACCCATGACCTCTACTCAGGTCCAGTAAGTCCTTACCTGGTAGGCGGACCTACCGTCTACATCCAGAGGAAGCGGTTGTTCTGGAATCATTTGGCCGGGGTCAGTTCCCGGGTGAATCGGTTTGAGAAGGGACACATGGAAAAAGGTAGAGATTCGATAGATAGGAGGAAGCTCAAGTTGGCATGTTACTTCATTGATTCTTCATAGAATTTTGACTAGTCCTACATACCTTGGAGAGAGCTTCCTGATGCGCAGCCGATGCTTGATGTCTTTCATTGAGAGCAAGACCTGTTGTCCAGGTTGGAAGGGAGGATGTGGCCGTCATCATCTGTTGGCCTGGATCTCTTTCTTCCTTATGACATGCAGGAGACAGATATGAGCACTGTATCACACATTCTCACTAAGACGTATCCAGTCATCTACGGCTGGAACTGAGGAGGGGTCACCAGACCACGGGAACATGGGTGGTTAAAAGGGAGTAATGCCTGTGGAAGAACTGGTTAAAGTGTTCTTAGCATATTCTGCCTTTCTTGATTAAATCGTTCAACTTGGCCGTTGGCTTGAGAATGGAACCATGACGTGAGGCTCACATTAATATCCAGCCATTTACAGAAGGCTCTCTAGACTTGGGAAGTGAACTGAGTGCCCCTATCACTGGCAATATCCTCAGGAAGACCATAGATTCTAAAAACATTATGGAACAGGGCTAGAGCTGTCTCCATGGCTGTGGGTAGTCCCTGTGGGTAGTGGTATGAGACAGCAGGATTTGGAGAACCACTCAATTGTGACTAATATGGTTGTGAAGTTATTGGAGGGAGGTAGATCTGTTATGAAGTCAATGGAGAGGTGTGACCAAGGGCGCTGTGGAACGGGTAACTGCTGGAGGTGACCGGAGGGTAGTTCCTTGGGGGTCTTAGATTGTGCACAGGTTGGGCAGGACTTGCCGTACGTGGTTACATCCTTAGTTATTGATGGTCCCCAAAATGTGTTCTGGACGACATGGAGCGTTCATAAAATACTAGGGTGCCCTGCACTTAATGAAGATTGGACCCAATACATTATGGTTTGACGAAGGATTGTAGGAATGTTTATTAGGAGGGAAATTTGCGGGTGGTTGATCATTCTGCTGCTCCCGTTGGATTTCCTCCATAATGTCCTAAAAGATAGGAGCTAGAATTACAGTGGGTAGAGGTATGGATTCTGAGTGATGCTAGTAGAGCTGCTACCGTTCAGTGATTACGAATTAATCTCCTGTAGAAATTTGCAAAACCCAAGAATCTTTGTAGTTCCTTGACAGTTGAAGGTTGTGACTGCTTTAATCTTGGTAATATCCATCTTGACTCCTTGATGACTTATGCAACAGCCCAGGAATGAAGTTTGACGTACATTGAACTCACAGTTTTCTGCCATCACGTAGAGCTGATCCTTAAGGAGCCAGAAGAGTACTGTTCTTTACGTGTTCAGCCTCTGATTTGGAACAATGGAGAATATCGTTAATGTAGGCAATGAAATATTGATTGAGAAGGTCCTTGAAGATTTCATTGATAAATAACTGAAATACAGCTGGTGCGTTGGCTAGGCCACAGGACATGACTTGATACTCGTTTTGCCCCCTGTTGAGAAAAGCAGTTTTCCATTCATCTCCTTTAATTCTTTTCAGGTTGGAGGCACTCCTTAAATCCAATTTCGTGTAGGTGGTTGCTTCTCGTAGTTGGTCCAATGTAGAAGGGACCAGAGAGAGCGGGTAGCGGAACTTGACCGTAACATTGTTCAGTCCCTTGCAATCTATACAAGGTCTTAATCCTCCGTCCTTCTCAACGAAGAAAAATCCTGTTTCAGCTGGAGAAATTAATAAACCCTGAGTTGATAGCTTCTGTGATATACTCCTCCATCCCTTGACTTTCTGCTCTAGAAGGGATATATCTTGCACTTAGGAGGCATAGCATTGGAAAGTAGGTCAATTGTACAGTCCCGGGTGTTGTGTAGGGGAAGTTGCATTGCTTTGGACTTGCTTAACACTTCTGGGAGGTCATGATAATAGTATGGAATGGCTAATGTATTGTTAGTAGTGGGGCTTTCTAAACTGGTAGTGTAACATAGTTGGGGTTTAGTGGGAAAAGAGTTGTTGTGACAGAAATCAGACCAATGGGTTAGCTCACCAGAATACCAGGAGAGGTCAGGGTCATGAACTGAGAGCCAAGGAAATACTAGAATAGCCTCATGTTAAGGGAAGTCGACGACGTAGAAAGATATGGTTTCTTGATAAAGCAGGCCGACTGCGAGTGTGAGTGTTATGTAATGTAGTAATGTTTATTTGCATGGGTTCCTCTAAACGGTTGAGTTACCATCATCGACGAAACTGGTGAACTTGGTGGATTACCACTCTCAACTTTTCGTTTGGGAGCCTGTCAGATTGTCAATTTTAACAGTGAGAGAGAAAAATTCCGAGAAGGAGGAGTCTTCTCTTCGGCAGGCTAGCTCAGTTTGGAGATCTGAGTTTAAACTTTTGAAAAACATGGCCTTTCAAGAAATGTCGTTCCATACACTCTGAGCAGGCAGTGTTTTGAATTTTACTGCGAAATCAGAACACTTCAAGTAGCAGTTCAATGAAATATGCTGAACCCCAATCAATAGCTTTGCCAGTTATCAAAGTCATGAGAAAAGCACAGTTCTCTTCAGTTTCAAATTTATCTTCTTGGTGATCAAAGTACAATTTAAAGGTTGAAGGTTGGAAACATCTGCTGGATTTATGGTAGGCGAAGGATCCTGTAACGAAGATGCTGAGGCTTGGATGGAATCCATATTCGGACATTTATTAAAGGTATCAGAAACAACAAGGCTGGCAAAAAGTCAATAACGAGTGAGGCCGAACAGCAAACAATCCAAATGTGTAATCCATAAATTCATGAAGACAAGGCAAGGCAGATGAGCTTACAGGTAATCAGACAGAGTAATCAGGTAGACAGCTCGGAAAGGCAGGATTAACTGGCTATACACAAAATTTAAATTATGGTCTGTGCTTAAATAGTCCCAAATAGGAAGTGTGTGTAGAAGCGGCAGCTCTCAATCACTACTTGGGTGAGGGGTGACGGCTCCCTCTGCTGGCTTGGCATTACAGATACATTGGCTACTGTTGAAATTGAGGAAAGGTAAATAAAAAGAGAGTAGTTTAAACGTTTAAATTTAAACTGAACAAAAAAAATTATTTGTTATTAAGTACATATTTCTTTTAATCAAAGAAAACTTAATTAATATGTGTACATTTCGAGAAATTAACTGTTTGATTTATTGGTATGTTATATTATGCTTATATAAATACAAAATCAATATAATAAACAATACAATTGTTTTTAAAGTGTATTTAATATTAATGAAAAAATGAACTGCCAACGTTTTCAGCACCTTTCTATCTTTTCATTATTTTTTATAAAAGGTTTAAAACGTAATTTTTATAAGGTGGAGTTATGAACTCTTAAGCATCTTTTTATGTCTTTTTTTAATGCGTAAACCCATCTGTGTATAATCATTATTTATTTACCTTTTTTTGAACATTTTTATTTAATGTTGGGTAAAATACAAACAACTTTTATAACATACTAAATGGAAAACATGACAATAAACTATAGCATAAAACAAAACAGATATTGGAGAAGGATCTGAATACAAGTCTATAAGTGCTGTTAAAAAAAGAAAGAATAAGAAACATAAGAAAGTGCATATATACAATAAAGAAATCAAGTATGAAAATAGGACATTGATAAATACAGCATTAAACTAAATGTTTACTTTACTTTATTTCATTTCAAATAAAGCCTATTTCTGTGTCTTAGATTAAAGAATTAGATTCAACCAGAAATTTATAATTATGATAACTGCAAATAAATGTTCTAAAAGCAAATAAAAAGCATTTTAATAAGTGCAATCTATTAAAACTGTGGGTGTTGTTTGTTTACTATTTTACTTCCAAATATTATCTTTTATTCTTTAGATTACCACAAAAAGACAAAAATTCTCATTCATATCTGCTGCAGATGAAGTTTCGTCTCTTAGTTTCAGGAAGACTGATCCAGAGATGATCTTCTCCAGACTGAACCGCTCCAGATCTCATCACAGTTTCACAGTTCTACATTGCTGTTTCATTCCCTTCAGCCCAATTCTCATAACACGTGATCTCTCCATTCACCCAGAACCAGATGCCCACAGTACAGGAGAGACGTAAGCCCAGCCATGTTGGTGAAGGAGATCAATCCTCTGGTCCCACTGGCCAGACAACTGCTCGCATGGATCTTGCTTCGCAGATGGGGGCGGTGGCCGTCTCGGCTATGCGATCCAGTTCGCCCAACACCCACCCAAGTTCCGGGGAATCCACGATACCTACTTCATACCTCACTGAGGAGAGACGATTCCTCCGTCCTTCGGGTAGAGGTGGTGACCCTATTGGCAAAAGAAGCGATCAAACCCATTCCCATGAGAATCAGCGTGTACACACAGAGACACACACACAGAGGAGTACCAAGTCCTTCTAGTTTCACTGGCCCAACCAGGCTTGGTTCCCAGAGGAGAAGCACAAATACTCGGTTGGTGGAAAAAAGCACTTATAAATACATTGTCATCGGTCAAATATTTACTGCAAGGGATTGTAGGAGGAAGGACCGTTCTACTCTCACGTTGTCCTTAGACCCCGGCCCGGTTTCATGCCCAAGATTCATACCACTCCCTTCCGGGACCAGGTAGTGATTCTGCAGGCGCTCCCCAAGGGACAGGAAGAACTTACTCCTTCAGTGCTGTGTCCGGTTGCTTTATGTCTGTTATGAAGTTCAGCACAGAGTGAGGGCTGTCTCCAAACAGGGATTGGCGCACTGGATCGTGGATGCCATCTCCATGGCTTACCGATGTCCGAATCTGCCTTGGCCGCTTGCAGTGAGAGCACACTCCACCCGGGGTATAGCCTCCTCGCAGGCATTGGCTCAGGGCGCCTCTCTAGCAGACTTATGAAGAGCTGCTGGTTGGGTTAAATCCGACACCTTAGCAAGGTTTTACAACCTCATTATTAAGCCGGTGTCCGCACGGGTCTTGCAGATGTAAGACCAGAGGCCTGGCCGGGCTTACGCCTAGGAAAGCGCCTTCTCCACTTTTGAGGTAAGTCAGTGCGCTCTTTTTACCTCTCTGCGTCAACTTTCGGGGGGAGTATAGGTACCCTATCCACCACTCAGCACCTCCCTGCTAACAGGCCAGGCGGAGAGGCCATGGTTAACAAGCTGGACATCTGAGAGTTTTCCTCTTCAAGTGAACCCCTTTCTTCAACTAGTGCTCCATACATAGTGACGCATAATGTATTTCCTTCACTCATGATTTTCCTACCAGGCGAATCTGTGACCTCCTCCTTTTACGTGATGCTCCCCACACGGGTAGCTATGCATACTATTTATCCATGAGTTCTTCCCTGTCAGGTGAGAACATCTGGTAACCTCCACATATCAACCTCACTATGGCGGGATATGGCCTCCGTAGCGCACTCCCTCCTAGAAGGGGCAGTGTTTCCGTGTGTCATTCACGGTCGGGCGGCTATCTCGCTGTTTGATTTATTGTAGGTAAGGTCTCTCACCTTTCTTCAAAGCTCTTTGACATCTAATCATATTCCACTGGATGGTTGCGGTCTCGCAAAGAAGCGCTCTCCTTTGACCCGCTGAGGCCTGTCAAGGTCCCTTTACTGGAGATCGTGACAGATTGACCTTTTAAATTCAAGTTCAGAATCCAATGGTTCTCAAGATCTAACCCCATACTGACACAACATCTCGTTCCCTACATCAGGGAACTGGCGTTACACAAGTAACCTAGACGTTTCCCTGTCTGTGTGTTTTGATGGCTTTATATTACATCTGCTCTTCAGTAACTCAATTCATTTGTTCATTTGCAAAATTCTGTTTCATTCAGTTCATTCTTTCCCTGTTGTCTAGTCAGCTTCCTTCTTATTTGTGTATTCTTTACATAACTGTCCTGCTTCCTGTCATAACAAACAATAACTGCATTCAGAGAGAAGAAAACAAGGTTTTATTTGTATATTAACCTTTCCGGTGTCATCACAGTGATTAAAAGATATCCTAACGTGTCGGGGATCTATAGCACAGAGGAAAGTTTAAAAGGGGATAGGGAAAAAAAGAAAATATTTGTGTCATTATTAAAGTATCTTGTGAAATGTGTATTTTCTTCTTCTGCAGAAGACAAAAGAATATACTTTGAAGAATGCCCACTCAAGACACTATATGCACACGCCCCAATAAAACACATCTGGGTTTCTCCCAAATATAACAAAGATTGAAACAGGCATTATGGTAAATATTATGGTCCATAATTTATACAGGATTAGAATTATGAAAACAAGTGAAAATATCAAATATAGCAAAATATTAAAATGTAATTTCACCTCTAAAAAATGATTAAAAAAAACAAAAAAAAAAGATTAAGCAAAAGAATCAAATTTCATAAAAACCTCACAGGAGTATTAAGCATAATTGAATTTTGTTATTTGAATTCATGAACAGAATGTAATGTTATTCATTTTAATAAAAAGCATCCTTTAAATGTATGATATGGATCACTAGAATCTGATATGTTTGGTTGCTCGGTGGAAGTCCCATGCGGGATTGCAATGCGAATGTTGGAAAGGGATTCTAAACCCATTGATTCCTGTTGATTAACATGGTATAAAAAGGTCAATAGGAACTATTTCTTTAAAGGTTTGTGAAATTTATATTATGAATTGCAACCAGTGGTTCAGTCCCGCTCATCCCTCTCAGAAATAGAATTCTGGTTGCTGACCCAGACAAAGATGTCATCTCAATAATTCTTTTTTCCTGAAGAACATACTTAATGCAGTGTGACATGAAAAAGAACATTCATGTTCCTAAAAGAAATTAAAAGGTAAAACCAAATATATGTAACAACAAAACAGAAACCCAAACATCTGTGACCGACACATGTCTGATCATTCTCATTAATATCTGCTGCAGATGAAGTTTCGTCTCTCAGTTTCAGGAAGGCTGATCCAGAGATGACCTTTTCCAGACTGAACCGCTCCAGATCTCATCACAGTTTCACAGTTCTCCATTGCTGTTTCATTCCCTTCAGCCCAATTCTCATAACACGTGAACTCTCCATTCACCCAGAACCAGATGCCCACAGTACAGGAGAGACGTAAGCCCAGCCAAACCTCAGCAGTAGATGCGTCTTTAACTATATTCTTCAACCTTTTCTGAATATTCTGGGAATCAACCGAAACCAGGTCCACATGATTCTGTCTGCAGTATTTCAAAGCTTCAGGCCAGGTCAGATTCTCTTTGATCAACATTAGTTTATCTGCATAAAGAGAGAAGAATAATACAAACAAGCATGAACACATTCTGCACAATTTGGATTTCATTTTAATTGTAAAAAAAATCTTTCTTCAAACAGACATTACACTTTAAATATGACTCACCTTCATAACACACAAATGTGTTCTCCGCTTGGCAACCTGCGTCATTCCATCTTCCCTGATGTTCCATTTGGATCTCTGTACATTGTGGATCAGGACCTCCATTGGGTTCAACAGACCTCCAGTATCTAAAGGTGGAGTTACTGTTATCTGACCACTCCCACGAGTCTCTGAACAGACCAATCCAGACAGATGTCTCAGTATTATTAATGATGTTCTGAATCTTTTCATTCTCAGTCTGGTTTCTCACACTGGTCAGATCAGTATGATTCTGTCTGCAGAAACTCTGAGCATCTGTCCAGTTTTTATCAGAGTTAACAAAGATGTGGGTTTGACTGCTGTCTGTTAAAAAAAAAGATTTGATAAAACATTGATTAATGGAAACACAAGTGTAGTTTGCTGCAGAAGAGTAAATTTGTCAGACATATACAAAAGTGCTTCAGTTTCTGAACTTTAATATTATTTTGTTGTCTTGTAAAGTTCACATTTGATCATGGTTTATTTAGTGAAGGTTTGCTGTCACTCACCATTATAGCAGATAAAATTTGATGTTTTATTACATTCCTGTTGATACCATGTTCCATTTTTCATGAAAACACAATTTTTATTTCCTTGTTCCTCCATCGTCCAGTTCTTATAGTCCACCGGGTCACCCAGAGACCATTTCCATGTAGTATTACTTGTGCTCTTCAGTCCAATCCAGACGTGTAGATCACCCTGACAGTAATCTATAGTCTTCTTCAGCTCATTCATGTCATTGATGTTGTTAACTGTGGCCAGATCTGTGTAGTTCTCTCTACAGTAATTCCGAGCTTTAGTCCAGTTCATGTTCATGTTTATATAGTGATACCGGCGCTGAAAGCATTCAGACACTGGATAGACAGCTATCAAAGAGAGAGTTTCATTCTTAAAGCACAATCAATTCTTGGGACAAATTCTCATTATAAATAAAATATTAAACCAGAAACACAAACTCACCAATGAAGATGAGTCTGAGATACAGAGTTTGATCCATTTCTAAAGGAGAAACACATTAAAATACTCAAAGAGAACTTTCTTTTTCTTATTTGTCAGTTTAAGTCGTTTAATTTCATTAACATTTTCTAAAATATTTTAACAATGGTAGTTCAAAGGATGCTAAATTCATCCCAGTTTTCACGAGACAGAGAATTAAGAACAGTAGAAATAAAAAGAAATCAGAAAATCATAGATGCAGACTTAAATCAAATTATGTAGAATTTTCTATAAGATGTAATAACTGTAAAAAAAAATTTTTAACTAAAGTAAAAAAGTCAACTAATGTTAATCTCTCTTTGAATATAATATCAAAGTTTAGCATCTGTAATATTTCATGATTTCCTAAAGCAATAAAGTCAAAAGAATAGTAAATTGAAATTGTTCTTACTTGTCAAGCTCGATGTTTTCCTCTTCTGATTCTCTCTTCTCGTCTTTCTTTCTGTGTGTTTGTTCATATATAATAGCTGTCTTTCCCCCTCCGCCCATTCTTTTAGAATTTTCATATTTTTCTTCCTTCTGTCGTGTTTTCTGTAAATCATATTTGCGTCTGGGTGGCGTCTGGGTGGCGTCTGGGTGGCGTCTGGGTGGCGTCTGGGAGGCACTTCAGGAGCTCTGAGGCCTTTTTCCCTACAGCTGTCTCCTTACTGAACTCTTCCCCCTGACACCCCTCATCCCCCCACCACACACCCAGACTCATCCCCCCTCTCAACACTACACCTGCTCATTTCCTGTTTATTTAAAATATTCATAACCATAACCAGTTGTTACATGCATTAGTTCCTCGATGGTGGAACGATCTGCCTCTGGCTTCACGCTTGTCAGACTCGATCTCTATCTTCAAAAAACACCTAAAAACTCATCTTTTCCGGCTACACCTAACTCACTAACTCACTACTTTTCTAACCTACTCACTCCATCAAAAAAAAATTAAAAAAAAATTATATATATACTTTTGTAACTTCTCTCTCTGTGTAACTTGGTAACATTGTTGTAGCACTTGTTCACCTATTGTTGTATCGGCTATTTACCGCTTCATTGTCTCCTCGACTATTGTAAGTCGCTTTGGATAAAAGCGTCTGCTAGATGACTAAATGTAAATGTAAATGCATTACTGTCTGTTCACTCAGTAGCACTGGACAATCTATTTGCACACTGTAATATTCCCAATGCACTTTACCATCCACTACAATACTGTAAATTATGTTCATAGTTCTGTCTATAATCTACATACACTTTTACATAATGTATAGGATGATCATATTACACCTGCCTGTATATCTGCTTCGTATATTTAAATCTGTCCATAATACTATCTTTAACATCTATTCTGTGTAATTGTTGTACATATTGCATATATATCCTGTATTTACTGCTTATTGCACTTCTGGTTAGATGCTTGCTGTATTTCGTTGCCTTGTATCTTACATGTGCAGTGACAATAAAGTTGAATCTAATCGAATATTTACATTTGCATGTCATCAAGAGTTTGGTTTAAAAAAACAAACAAAAAACAAAATGTATTAATATTAAAATAACTTCAGGTCTGGTTTATATTACTAATACAACTTTATATGTGCTCTACTGATATCTTCTCGTTTGGCTCTTGGCGAAGGCGGTCGCATCTTTTCCTTCTTCCCTTATCTTTCCTTGCTATGCTTGCTATGTCTTGTTACTCTATTCTGAGACTCTCTTTTCCTTGCTCTTGATACAGAAAAGGAATAATGGATTTGATTAGCTGGTCTCTGAACGCAATTGACACCCTATTCTCGATGAGAAGCCTGGGTTCGGGGGAACCCAACTGACCTGCAGGAACTTTAGCAGCTGGATACATGATGGACAGGTGGGAGAAGTGGCGCATCGTGTGCCTGGCGACATTGTCCCTGGAGGATATTGAAGATATTTACCTATTCGGAACTTTGGTAACAGGGATTCTGCTGATTGGATAAGTTGGGACCCTGTGGTATCGACGATTGTTAAAAGCGGTCAATGCTCAAAGCCCCAACAAGTTGACCGGCTGGAATGAGAAAGTGATGGGCAGAGCTGCTAGTACTCAGACTTTGGCTATGGACCATTAACTGGAAAACATCATGGTGGTCATAGACCGTAAAATGAAAACAACTGGGTGGCTATGGCATGCAAAATGGAAACCATGGACCGCAAATGGAAAAACTTGGAAAAACTAGAAACTATGCAACAGAATTTGGCTGACCTAGCGACCAGTGCTGGACAATAGATACTTGCGGAAACTAGCAGATATTGTCCTAAATTTGAAGAAGAATCTTTTGTTTCGGCTTCAACCCTTTCGGACGGCCAAGGCCTGTGCTGAAGACAAACAACCTCCACGAGAAAAAGATAACGAGACGCTCTGATTTCCTCTACCCATTCCAAGGACATTTGTTGTGGACTGGATTTTCAGGCCTCACATACTCACTGACTCACACATACGTACACAGCTACAGATAGACAATCACTACCTCTACCCCTATCGCAAGCCTTACCATGCTTTTCACCGATGGTGTGGGCAGGCGGGTCTGGATCCAGCGCTGTCCATAGCTGCAGGGGCAGATGGCTGTTGCCCACATTGGACACCTCAACATTCCCTGTCCCCCTCCCCAATTCAATGTCATGTCCAGTTTATGTGCTTAATGCTAAGGCATTTTGTCTCCCGGGTCTCACACTGCCCTATTGAAGGACAGTCTGAGAGGGGTTCTTTTTTTGAGCCAACTTTCCTTGTGTATCATGTTGTTCCTTTTGCTATTTACTACCTCTCCGATCTCGTCTTCCCTTGAATGTGATATGTTTTTATGGTCCGAGGGGTGCCATTTCACGGCATGTAACAGTGTCTGTGACAAATAAAATATTGATTGATTGATTGATCTTTAACTTACCAATTGGAAATTAATCAATATATTCAAATTTAAATGATTTACATGTAATCCTTTTTGTAATGACATATTTTGTCTATGAAATATTACATTTTAACGTAATCTACCAGAGTATCTTTATACATGGATATAACCAGCATCAGCGACACATGGAAATATTGGACTTGGACTTCAAATTATTTATTTACATACACATGTTAGAACATATGGTACAACATCACAGCATTAGAAATGCAAATTCATGTTATCTTTGATATTTAAATCAAAGATTTGTGGGGTCAGTTGTGTTCTGGTTGTAGAGAGTTGTCTGTATGCGGAAGGTTGCGGGCACGGATCCCAGGGCCAGCAGAAAATGACTAAAGTGTACTTGAGCAAGACATCTTGCCCCTGCTTGCTCTGCAGTGATGATTGACTACTGTAAAATACTATTAAGTCGCTTTGGACAAATAAATAATTGTAATTGTAATTGTTAAAACAGCTCAAGAGATCATAAACTGTCTGGAATCCTTTTATGGGCAGAAAGAAATGGGTTTGACAATGTATAACAGCTGCTACCAGCCTTGTATCTGGCACTGTGGGGTGTCTGAATGAAATGAACATCACAGAGCTGTCCTTGTCCCATTGTAATACTCCTCCTGCAACGACTCTCCAAGCCAGTAGGAAGAGCTGTCTGCTCTCTCCTGCAATTAGGGTTTATATGTATAGGGTGGGGATTGACGTAGGGCCTTCTGCAACATCATCATTCAAAAAATCTTTCATTCAAGGACCTTAGAAGGAAGTCTTGGCTTTGAATCCTTCATTAAGCTTCTTTTCTCAAATCACCCACGTAGTGCCCCCGTGGTAGTGAGAAAAGCAGTTTTCCATTCATCTCCATTAATTCGTATCAGGTTGTAAGCGCTCCTCAAATCCAATTTCATGTAGATGGTTGCTTCTTGTAGTTTTTCCAATGCAGAAGGGACCAGCGGGAGCGGGTTATCATGTTTTCCTGATTTTGGCAGAATCATGGCAGACCTGTGTTCTGTGTGAATGTCACATGGCATTGTTTTGTTATGACATGCCATGTGCTCTCTTGTCTTGTCTCTTGACCCCGCCCCCTTGTTATCCTGTCTATCTTCCCGTCATTGTTTCATTCCCCACACCTGCCCCATGTCGTTATCCCTTGTTATGTTTGCCCTATTTAAAGCCCTTGTGTTTTCTTTCCTGTGCTGGATCATACCTACCTTGTCACTGTCTACTGTGAAGTGGTTTATCAAGTTAAGTTTCTTTTGATCTTGTTTACCCCCCTTGAGGGATTTTTTATGTATTATTTGTGTAAATAAACTTTTTGTTAAGGGTTGTCCGCAATTGGGTTCTGTCATCACAAACCTCGTGACAGAATGATCCAGCCATTCAAGAACGTGTCTTTGGGCCTTCCTGTATGTTCCAGTCTGTGGGCACCCTGGTGGATGCTGGGTGAGGGCCCACTGGAATCTGTTCCTGTCCGTGGCCCTTCAAGTGTGTTCGTGTCTATGGGCCTTCCTGTATGTACCAGTCTGTGGCCCCCTGGTGGATTCTGGGAGAGGGCCCTCTGGATCTGTTCCTGTCCAAAGCCCTTCATGTGTGTTCCTGTCTCTGGGCCTTCCTGTACGTTCCAGTTTTAGATTAGATTAGATTCAACTTTATTGTCACTGCACATGTAGGATACAAGGCAACGAAATGCAGTTAGCATCTAACCAGAAGTGCAATAAGCAGTAAATACAGGTTATATATGTATATATATATACAATAATTATAAAGAATATATGAATATAGATAAGTATTATGGACAGATTTACAGGTTAATATACAGGCAGATATACAGGCAGGTGTGCTATGAACAAACTATACATTATGTAAAGTGTATGTACACTATAGACAGATCTATGAACATAATTTACAGTATTGTAGTGGATGGTAAAGTGCATTGGAATTTTGTTTTCCGTGTGCAAATGGATTGTCCAGTGTTACTGAGTGAACAGTAGTGCATGTAACAACTGGTTATTGTGAAGAGTATTTTAAATAAGTAGTAGCAAGTGTAGTGTTATAGGGGGGGGGGGGGGGGAGTCTGTGTATAAGATGGGGGGGGTGATTGAGGGGTGTCAGAGGGAAGAGTTCAGTAAGGAGACAGCTTTAGGGAAAAAGCTGTCCCTCAGTCTTGTTGTCCTTGTCCGGAGGCTCCTGAAGCGCATCCCAGAGGGCAGGAGGGTGAACAGTCTTTGGTCAGGGTGAGACGAGTCCTTTGAGGATGCTGCGAGCTCGACGAAGACAAAGCTTCCTCAGTCTGTGGGCCCCCTGGTGGATGCTGGGTGAGGGCCCTCTGGATCTGTTCCAGTCCAAGGCCCTTCATGTGTGTTCCTGTCTCTGGGCCTTCCTGTATGTTCCAGTCTGTGTGCCCCCCTGGTAGAAGCTGTGTGAGGGCCCTCTGGATCTGTTCCTGTCCAAGGCCCTTCATGTGTGTTCCTGTCCCTGGGTCTTCCTGTGTGTTCCAGTCTGTGGGCCCCCTGGTGGATGCTGGGTGAGGGCCCTCTGGAATCTGTTCCTGCCCCTCAAGTGTGTTCGTGTCTCTGGGACTTCCTATATGTTATTGTCTGTATGCCCATTATTTTTTGTGATGTATTTTGGTATTGTCATTGTCCCTGTCTGGTGTGTTCCTCCAGCCGTGTCCCTTTCAGGGTTGCTAGGTATTCCCTGAGGGGGTCGGTGCTGTCATGATCTGGTCCTTCTTGTCATGTATTGTGGACCGGGTTGTGACAGCACCAGGTCCCTGTGCTGTTTGTGTTTATGTCCTGTTCTGTTTGTCAGCCCCCTTGAGGAATGCCAGGATGTCGTTTCTTAAGGGGGGGGGGTTCTGTCATGATCCTATCTTGGTCATGTTTTTCCTGATTTTGGCAGAATCATGGCAGACCTGTGTTCTGTGTGAGTGTCACATGGCATTGCTTTATGACATGCCATGTGCTTTCTTGTGTCGTCTCCTTGACCCCGCCCCCTTGTTATCCTGTCTATCTTCCCTTCATTGTTTCATTAACCACACCTGCCCCGTGTCGTTATTCCTTGTTATGTTTGCCCTATTTAAAGCCCTTGTGTTTTCTGTCCTGTGCTGGATCATTACCTACCTGTCTGTCGTGAAGTTTATGCTAAGTTTCTTTTGATCTTGTTTACCCCCTTGAGGGATTTTTTTGTCATGCGTTTTTTTTTTTATAAATAATGTCTGCAGTTGGGTTCTGTCATCACAAACCTCGTGACACGGGTAGCAAAACTTGACGGTAACATTGTTCCATCCCCTGTAATCCATATAAGGTCTTAATATTCCATCCTTCTCAATGTTTATTCGTCGAATAAACCCAGAGTTGATAGCTTCTGTGATAAACTCCTCCATCCCTTGACTTTCTGTTATAGAAAAGGGATATATCTAGCTCTTATGAGGGATAGCGTTGGGAAGTAAGTCAATTGTACAGACCCAGTTGCTGTGAAGGGGAAGTTGCGTTACTTTGGACTTGCTAAACACTTCTGGGAGGTCATGATAATAGGAAGGAATGGCTACTGTCTTGTTTGTAGTGAGGCTTTCCAAACTGGTAGTGTAACATGGTTGAGGTTTAGTGGGAAAGCAGATATGACAGAAATCAAACCAATAGGTTAGCTCAACAGAATACCAGGAGAGGTCAGGGTCATGAACTGAGAGCTAAGGAAATCCTAGAATAGCCTCATGTTTAGGGGAGTCGAAGACATAAAAATATATGGATTCTTGATACAGCAGGCCGACTGTGAGTGTGAGTGTTTTGCTTTGACTTATTCCTTTCCCGATGAGAGTGTCATTGATGGCTTTCATCTTAATGGATGGGATACAGGGTTGGATGGGGATCTTGCATTTTTTCACAATGTCTTTTTTGATTAGATTCAGAGTCTATCATCGCTGATAATTCTAGAGACAGAGTATTTCTCTTAAGGGGTATAGGGAGTGTCAATGTTCGATTGCTGAGAGTAGCGAAGTGGTTAATATTTACCCTGGAACAGGCTTGGTGATTTTGTGGGCATCAATATATAACAATATTTTTTAAACTTCTCAGAGGGCAGGTTTCAAATATAACTTGTTTGAAGTAATGGTGCATAATATAAGACTACCCAGAGAAACAAAAGTGAATGATAAATCCCTTGTGAGGTTTCCACTGGCTACTGTATACAGGCCCCCAGGGCACCATACAGACTTTATTAAAGAGTTCGGTGATTTTATATCTGAGTTAGTTCTGGCTACAGACAAAGTTTTAATAGTTGGTGATTTTAAAATCCATATTGATAATGAAAATGATGCATTAGGATCAGCCTTTTATGTTAGACAACATGTTTCAGGACCCACCCACTGCCGAAATCATACCCTAGATTTAATATTGTCACATGGAATTGATCTTGATGATGTTGAAGTTTTGCTGCAAAGTGATGATATCTCAGATCCGAATTTAGTGTTGTGCAAACTAAATAATGCCCCCGTAAGCTTAAGGAAGGTCAAGGAAAAAAGTTTGACTCCTTGGTATAATGAGCATACTCGCAGTCTAAAGAGAGCAGCCCGAAAAATGGAACGCAGTTGGAGGAAAACAAAACTAGAGATATTTCGTATTCCTTGGCGGGAAAGTAACCTATCCTTCAGAAAGGCATTAGAAAGTGCTTGATCAAATTACTTTTCTAATAGTTAAGAAAACAATCATTACCCCAAGTATTTATTCAACACTGCGTCTAAACTAACAAAAATATAGCCTCAACAAGTGCTGACATTTCCCAGCACCACAGCAGTAATGACTTTATGACCTATCTTCACTTCTAAAATTGACACTATTCGAGATAAAATAACCATTCAGCCGTCAGCTACTGTATCGCATAACATTTTTAAACCCTCAGAGGAAGAGTTCCATTCATTCACTCCAGAAGTCATAGATCCTCTTCTGAGAATTATTAACTCCTCATTGTCGTTAGGATATGTCCCAAAATCTTTCAAACTGACTATTATTAAGCCTCTCATTAAAAAACCACAACTTGACCCCAAAGACCTAGTTAATTATAGACCAATCTCAAATCTCCCATTCCTGTCCAAAATACTAGAAAAGGTAGTATCCTCACAATTATAGTGATTTCTAGAGAAAAATGACATCTGTGACAATTTCAAGTCAGGTTTTAGACCATATCATAGCACTGAGACTGCTCTCCTTAGAGTTACAAATCACCGTCTCCTCTCATCCGACCGTGGCTGTATTTCCCTATTAGTGTTACTGGATCTTAGATCCTTTGATACTATTGACAACTACATTCTTCTGCATAGACTTCAACATGTTCTGGGCATAAATTGAAGTGCATTAGCGTGGTTTAAGTCATACGTAACTGACCGCTATCAATTCGTAGCAGTAAATGAAGAGCTATCATATCGATCACAATTTCAGTATGGAATACCCCAAGGCTCAGTTCTTGGCCCGCTACTCTTCACGCTATACATGTTACCTTTGGGAGCTATCATCAGGCAGCATGATGTCAGCTTCCACTGCTATGCTGATGATACTCAGCTCTATATTTCCTCACTACCAGTTGAGACACACAAATTCTAAAAACTAATGGAATGCAAAGTCGATATAAAAATTGGATGACGAGTAATTTTCTGCTGCTAAACTCTGAAAAAACAGAGGTTTAATTATAGGACCTAAAAACTCTACAACCTAGAAAAATGTCTAAAATTTGATGGCTGCTCTGTAAGCTCTTGTGTGCTCTCTGGGTGTGCTATTTGATAAAAATCTCTTTTAAGAAAATCACGTATAGAGCATTTGTAAAACCGCATTTTTTCACCTCAAAAATATATATCTAAATAACGGCCTATGCTCTCAATGTCAAATGCAGAAATGTTAATCCATGCATTTATGAACTCAAGGTTGGATTACTGCAATGCTTTATTAGGTGGTTGTTCTGCACACGTAGTAAACAAATTACAGTCAGTCCAAAATGCTGCAGCAAGAGTTCTTACAAGAACCAGGAAGTATGACCGTAATACTCCGGTACTGTCAACATTGCACTGGCTCCCTATCAAACATCGTATAGATTTTAAAATCTTGCATATTACTTACTAAGCCCTGAATGGTTTAGCCACTCAGTATTTGAAAGAGCTCCTGTTACATTATACATTATAATCCTCAACTTTCGCTGCGTTCTCAAAACTCAGGCCATTTGATAAAACCTAAAATATCAAAATCAACTGCGGGCGGCAGATCCTTGTCCTACCTGGTGCCTAAACTATGGAATAACTTACCTAATAGTGTTCGGGAGGCAGATACACCCTTACAGTTTAAATCTAGATTAAAACCCCATCTCTTTAACCTGGCTTACACATAAATACTACAATTTTTCCAATATTCAAATCCTTTAAAGAAATTTTAGGCTGCATTTATTTAAGAAATCCGGAACCGGGAACACTCTCCAAAACACACAATATATTTGCTTTAACTTTAGAAGAATGGCATCTACGCCAACATTGGTCAGTTTCTCTCTTCTTCCGAGCTCTTTGGGGCTAGCGGATCCAGTCCGTATCCAGATCAGATGGCATTACGGTCAACAAGATCCAGTGCGTATCCAGACCAGATGGTGGAGAAAGGACCCCTACGGCCTGGAGGACAGCGGAGACCAGGACGACTAGAACCCCAGATGCAGATCCCTCGCAAGACCTTGCCTGAGATGACCATCAGGATGGGACCACAGCAGACAGATGATTCTTCTCGACTTCGCTTCAACAAGGAATCGACCTACTGATCAAAATCTTGTCAGAGGATAACTGGCTCCCCATCTGCGCCTAGCTTTCCCCAGAGTCACTATAGCCAGGCTATACCTGGATCAGTAGGACATTGCTTTATGCCGGAGTCAGCATGTGTCTGGACTAGATGGTGGGTCCAGAACTAGCAAAAGCACTCTACAGCCCTCGAACAAGGCAAAGTCCAGGACAAGAACACCACGGATACCAATCCCCTGGGAACATAATAGAGGAACATAATTCAACAGTGCCTTCAAATTTGTTAGGAAGGGCAAAGCTTACCATACATGGCATGGGAGGAGGTCCCGATCCGATGTATTGAGTCAAATGCTCGTTGACTGACTGAAGTTTGATTTGTTGTTCCTGGTAGATCTCTTACATCTCACTTTGGTAAGCGATTCCGCCTGAAGGTTGGAAACATCTGCAGGATTTCTTGTAGGCAAGGATTCTGTAACGAAAGGCGCTGAGGCTTGGTTGGAATCCATATGCGGACATTTATTAAAGGTATCAGAAACAGTAAGGCAGGCAAAGGGTCAATAACGAGTGAGGCAGTCCGAACAGCAAACAATCCAAAGGGGTAGTCCGTAAACTTGTGATGACAAGGCAAGGCAGAATCAGCAACAGGTAATTCAATTCAAT
This sequence comes from Triplophysa yarkandensis, assembly GCA_033220385.1. Taxonomy (NCBI): domain Eukaryota; kingdom Metazoa; phylum Chordata; class Actinopteri; order Cypriniformes; family Nemacheilidae; genus Triplophysa; species Triplophysa yarkandensis. Next base: position 3,824,175 of record CM065677.1, on the reverse strand, counting down.
TCACTTTTATTGTCACATCACCACGGCACATGTGCCCTGGTGAGTGAAATTCTTAGGAGCTTGCTCCAAAAACAGCGCAGTACATGTAACATATAACATGTAACATATAGTACAGACATAAGACAGTGTGCAATATGCACATACATATAGTCAATACACACAGTGTACTATAGACAACACAGTCGAAACATTCAACATACATACATTTAGCACGAGAAAAACATTAAACACTAAACACAGAGTGTGCACGTTCTGCAAAATGTAAACAATGTAACAATGTAAACAAGTTGTGCATAGGATGAGGTAGGCTGTTGTTTAAAGTGCAGTGTGTAAATATTGTCCAGTGTTAAACTTGCCGTTAAAGTGCAGTGTGTGACATATTGTGTGTGGGGGTGTGTCAGTTCTGATTGTTCATGAGTCGGATAGCCTGAGGGAAAAAGCTATCCCTCAGTCGACTCGTGCGGGAGCGGATGCTGCGTAGACGTCTTCCTGAGGGCAGCATAGAGAGCAGTCTGTGAGATGGGTGGCTGGAGTCCCTGATGATCTTCCGGGATTTCTTTATGCACCGCCTGGTGTAGATGTCCTGGAGGGAGGGAAGCTCACCTCCGACGATGTGGCTGGCAGTTCGCACGACCCTTTTCAGAGCTTTGCGATTGCCAGCAGTGCTGTTCCCAAACCAGGCAGTGATGCAGCTCGTCAGGATGCTCTCTATTGTGCAGGTGTAGAAGGTTCTGAGGATGCTGGGGCTCATGTCCAAACTTCCTCAGCCGTCTCAGAAAGAAGAGGCGCTGTTGGGCCTTCTTCAGCACCGCGTCGGTATGAGTGGACCAGGTGAGATCCTCACTGATGTTGACGCCGAGGAACTTGAAACTGCTCACCCGCTCCACAGGTGTCTCGCCGATAGTGATGGGTCTGTGTTCTCTGCTCTGTCTCCTGAAGTCGACCACCAGCTCCTTGGTCTTGTCAGTGTTGAGTGAGAGGTGGTTCACCTGACACCATTTAGTCAGGGTGCTCACTTCCTCTCGGTAGGCCGTCTCGTCGTTGTCGGTGATCAGGCCTATGACGGTTGTGTCATCAGCGAACTTGACAATGACATTGGAGCTGTGCATGGCTGTACAGTCGTGCGTGTACAGGGAGTACAGGAGTGGGCTGAGAAGGCAGCCCTGAGGAGCACCAGTGTTGAGGGTCAGCGGGGATGAGGTGTTGCTGCCCATTCTGACCACCTGACTTCTGCCTGTCAGGAAGTCCAGGATCCAGTTGCACAGAGATCTGTTCAGTCCAAGATTCTGGAGCTTCTCAACAAGTGTGGAAGGCACTATGGTGTTGAATGCTGAGCTGTAGTCCACAAACAGCATCCTCACATAGGAGTTCTTATTTTCCAGGTGGGAGAGAGCAGTGTGTAGGGTGAAAGCAATGGCGTCGTCTGTGGAGCGATTGCTGCGGTATGCAAACTGTAGAGGGTCCAGTGAGGCGGGCAGCACAGAGCAGATGTAATCTCTCATCAGTCTCTCAAAACACTTACTGAAGATCGGTGTAAGAGCGACAGGCCTCCAGTCATTTAAGCATGTGGTTTTTGATTTCTGACAGACAGAGGGAGAGGTTGAAGATGTCTGTGAAGACACCTGCCAGCTGGTATGCGCATGTTCGGAGCACACGGCCTGGGATGCCATCAGGACCCGCAGCTTTCCGGATATTTACCAGTCTGAAGGATCGGGTGACATCCGAGACAGAGACGGAGAGTGACGTCACGTCTTCTGCAGCAGCTGCGGGAACTTTCTCTGTGTGGGCGGGGCTGTGAGCCTCGAAACGAGCATAGAAGTTATTCAGCTCATCAGGCAGAGAGGCAGCGATGTTCACATTAGCCGCTTTATTCCCTTTATAGTCCGTGATGTTACTGATGCCCTGCCACATACTTCGTGAATCATTGGTGTTGAAATGATCCTCCACCTTGGTTTTATATTGTCTTTTAGCGGTTCTGATAGTTTTCCTGAGATCGTAACTTGCTTGTTTGCGATCGTCAGCATCTCCGGATTTAAAAGCGGATGTCCGCGCTGACAAGGCTGCTCGAACATCGCTGTTGATCCAGGGTTTCTGGTTGGGGTATATTCGGATAGTTTTGGTCGGTACCACATCATCTATACACTTCCTGATGAAACACGTGACAGAGTCTGAGTACAGCTCGATGTCGTTATCAGACGCTGCCCGGAACATGTCCCAGTCCACGTGATCAAAACAGTCCTGAAGTGTTGCGTCTGATTGGTCCGACCAGCACTGAATTGTCCGGAGGGCAGCAGCAGAATAGAGAAGTGATCTGATTTGCCGAACGGTGGGCGGGACAGAGACTTGTAGGCGTCCCGGAAGGGAGAATAACAATGGTCCAGTACACGATCACCACGAGTGTTAATGGTGATGTGTTGACAGTATTTTGGTGCTATTGTCCTGAAATTAGCTCTGTTAAAATCCCTCATGACAATAAACGCTGCCTCTGGGTGCACGGTCTCCTGCTGACTTATATTCCTTATATTCCTATTATATTCCTATTATAATCAGACAGAGTTATCAGGTAGACCGCTCGGTAAGGCAGGATTAACTGGCACTACTTCCCAAAGTCTAAATTATGGTCTGTGCTTAAATAGTCCCAAACAGGAAGTGTGTGTAGAAGCGGCAGCTCTCAGTCACTACTTGGGTGACCGGTGACGGCTCCCTCTGCTGGCTTGGCATTACAGATACATTGGCTACTGTTGAAATTGAGGAAATGTAAATAAAAAAGAGTAGTTTAAACGTTTAAATTTTAATTGAACAAAAAAATGTAATTTGTTGTTAAAAACATAAATAATTAAATTATTGTAATTAAGCGTATTTCATATTTATGAATAAATGAACTGCCAACGTTTTCGGAACTTTGCTATCAATTCATTATTTTTTAAAAAAGGTTTACTACTACATTTTTATTATGAACTCTTAAGCATCTTTTTATGTTTTTTTAATGTGTAAACCCATCTGTGTACAATCATTATTTATTTACCTTGTTGCAATATTTTTATTTAACATTTGGTAAAATATAAACAACTTTTTTAACATACTAAATGGAAAACATGACAATACAATAAAACATTAAACAAAACAGTTATTGGAGAAGGATTTGAACTACAAGTCTATAAGTGCTGTTAGAAAACAATAAGAAAGTGCATATATACAATAAAGAAATCAAGTATGAAAATTGGACATTGATAAATACAGCATCAAACCAAATGTTTACTTTATTTCATTTCAAATAAAGACGATTTCTTAGATTAAAGGATTAGATTCAACAAGACATTTATAATTATGATAACTGCAAATAAATACTAGATCTTTAGATTACCAAAAAAACTCCAGAACTCATCACCGTTTCACAGGATCGGCTATCTGGCTGTAGAGATTACAAGGCCACCGCCTGGAATGACCGGTGGTAAGATCTCTCACCTTTCTTCAAAGCTCTGTGACATCTTATCATATTCAACTGGATGGTTATGGTCTCGCAAAGAAGCGCTCACCTTTGACCCGCTAGGGCCTCTCCAGGTCTCTAAGCTGGAGATCATGACACGGCAGAGTGCTTTGGTGTGATACATTGGATCCCCATACTGTGGGGTCGAGAGACCGACAGAAAGGGAACATCAAGGTTCCCTGATGGAGGGAACCAGAAGTTGTGTCCTTTCATGCCACACCACTGTGCCAACCTCTGCAGCGGTCGTGAGACATCCTCACGTTGCTCAGCACAAAGGGTGATGAATGAGCGTGCAAATATCATTCGCAAATGTAATTGACCTTTTAAATTCAAGTTCAGAATCCATTGGTTCTCAAAATCTAGCCCCATACTGACACAACGTCTCGTTCCCTACATCAGGGAACTGGCGTTACACAAGTAACCTAGACGTTTCCCTGTCTGTGTGCTTTGATGGCTTTATATTACATCTGGTCTTCAGGAACTCAATTCATTTGTTCATTTGCTTCCGAAATTCTGTTTCATTCAGTTCATTCTTTCCCTGTTGTCCAGTCAGCTTCCTTCTTATTTGTGTATTCTTTACATAACTGTCCTGCTTCCTGTCATAACAAATAATAACTGCATTCAGAGAGAAGAAAACAAGGTTTTATTTGTATATTAACCTTTCCGGTGTCATCACAGTGATTAAAAGATATCCTAACGTGTCGGGGATCTATAGCACGGAGGAAAGTTTAAAAGAGGATAGGGAAAAAAAGAAAATATTTGTGTCATTATTAAAGTATCTTGTGAAATGTGTATATTCTTCTTCTGCAGAAGACAAAAGAATATACTTTGAAGAATGCCCACTCATTTCTGCAGGTCAATACAAGAGGATGCAATTGTTACCAATATTTTCAAAAAAATCTTCTTTTGCAAGTAAAAAGCGGTAAAAAGGGTTCTTTTTATTATTTTTAACAAGATTCATCATGCTTTCATCATATTAAGAACATTTGCATGAACATTCTCAAAATGTTTACTTAAGGCTTATATATCTCCCAAATATAACAAAGATTGAAACAGGCATTATGGTAAATATTATGGTCCATAATATATACAGGATTAGAATTATGAAAACAAGTGAAAATATAGCAACTTATTAAAGTGTAACTTCACATCTAAAAAATTATTTAAAAAAAACAAAATAAAAAAAGATTGAGCAAAAGAATCAAATTTCGTAAAAACCTCACAGGAGATTCAGGCAAAATGGAATTTCGTTATTTGAATTCATGAACAGAATTTCATGTCTTTTATTTCCACTTGTAATGTTATTCATTTTAATAAAAAGCATCCTTTAAATGTATGATATGGATCACTAGAATCTGATATGTTTGGTTGCTCGGTGGAAGTCCCATGCGGGATTGCAATGCGAATGTTGGAAAGGGATTCTAAACCCATTGATTCCTGTTGATTAACATGGTATTAAAAGGTCAATAGGAACTATTTCTTTAAAGGTTTGTGAAATTTATATTATGAATTGCAACCAGTGGTTCAGTCCCGCTCATCCCTCTCAGAAATAGAATTCTGGTTGCTGACCCAGACAAAGATGTCATCTCAATAATTCTTTTTTCCTGAAGAACATACTTAATGCAGTGTGACATGAAAAAGAACATTCATGTTCCTAAAAGAAATTAAAAGGTAAAACCAAATATATGTAACAACAAAACAGAAACCCAAACATCTGTGACCGACACATGTCTGATCATTCTCATTCATATCTGCTGCAGATGAAGTTTCGTCTCTCAGTTTCAGGAAGGCTGATCCAGAGATGACCTTTTCCAGACTGAACCGCTCCAGATCTCATCACAGTTTCACAGTTCTCCATTGCTGTTTCATTCCCTTCAGCCCAATTCTCATAACACGTGAACTCTCCATTCACCCAGAACCAGATGCCCACAGTACAGGAGAGACGTAAGCCCAGCCAAACCTCAGCAGTAGATGCGTCTTTAACTGCTTCTGTCACCCAACGCTGAATCTCTTCTGAATCGACAGAAACCAGGTCCACATGATTCTGTCTGCAGTATTTCAAAGCTTCAGGCCAGGTCAGATTCTCTTTGATCAACAATAGTTTATCTGCATAAAGAGAGAAGAATAATACAAACAAGCATGAACACATTCTGCACAATTTGGATTTCACTTCAAACAGACATTACACTTTAAAGATGACTCACCTTCATAACACACAAATGTTTTCTCCGCTTGGCAACCTGCATCATTCCATCTTCCCTGATCTTCCATTTGGATCTCTGTACATTGTGGATCAGGACCTCCATTGGGTTCAACAGACATCCAGTGTCTAAAGGTGGAGTTACTGTTATCTGACCACTCACACGAGTCTCTGAACAGACCAATCCAGACAGATGTCTCAGTATTATTAATGATGTTCTGAATCTTTTCATTCTCAGTCTGGTTTCTCACACTGGTCAGATCAGTATGATTCTGTCTGCAGAAACTCTGAGCATCTGTCCAGTTGTTACTAGAGTTAACAAAGATGTTGGTTTGACTGCTGTCTGTTAAAAAAAAAGATTTGATAAAACATTGATTCATGGAAACACAAGTGTAGTTTGCTGCAGAAGAGTAAATTTGTCAAACATATACAAAAGTGCTTCAGTTTCTGAACTTTAATATTATTTTGTTGTCTTGTAAAGTTCACATTTGATCATGGTTTATTTATTGAAGGTTTGCTGTCACTCACCATTATAGCAGATAAAATTTGATGTTTTATTACATTCCTGTTGATACCATGTTCCATTTTTCATGAAAACACAATTTTTATTTCCTTGTTCCTCCATCGTCCAGTTCTTATAGTCCACCGGGTCACCCAGAGACCATTTCCATGTAGTATTACTTGTGCTCTTCAGTCCAATCCAGACGTGTAGATCACCCTGATGGTAATCTATAGTCTTCTTCAGCTCATTCATGTCATTGATGTTGTTAACTGTGGCCAGATCTGTGTAGTTCTCTCTACAGTAATTCTGAGCTTCAGTCCAGTTCATGTTCATGTTTATATAGTGATACCGGCGCTGAAAGCATTCAGACACTGGATAGACAGCTATCAAAGAGAGAGTTTCATTCTTAAAGCACAATCAATTCTTGGGACAAATTCTCATTATAAATAAAATATTAAACCAGAAACACAAACTCACCAATGAAGATGAGTCTGAGATACAGAGTTTGATCCATTTCTAAAGGAGAAACACATTAAAATCCTCAAAGAGAACTTTCTTTTTCTTATTTGTCAGTTTAAGTCATTTAATTTCATTAACATTTTCTAAAATATTGTAACAATGGTAGTTCAAAGGATGCTAAATTCATCCCAGTTTGCACAAGACAGAATTAAGAACAGTAGAAATAAAAAGAAATCAGGAAATCATAGATGCAGACTTAAATCAAATTATGTAGATGTTAAGATGTAATAACTGTAAAAAAAATATTGTAACTAAAGTAAAAAAGTCAACTAATGTTAATCCATCTGTGAATATAATATTAAAGTTTAGCATCTGTAATATTTCATGATTTCCTAAAGCAATAAAGTCAAAAGAATAGTACATTGAAATTGTTCTTACTTGTCAAGCTCGATGTTTTCCTCTTCTGATTCTCTCTTCTCGTCTTTCTTTCTGTGTGTTTGTTCATATATAATAGCTGTCTTTCCCCCTCCGCCCATTCTTTTAGAATTTTCATATTTTTCTTCCTTCTGTCGTGTTTTCTGTAAATCATATTTGCGTCTGGGTGGCGTCTGGGTGGCGTCCGGGAGGCACTTCAGGAGCTCTGAGGCCTTTTTCCCTACAGCTGTCTCCTTACTGAACTCTTCCCCCTGACACCCCTCATCCCCCCACCACACACCCAGACTCATCCCCCCTCTCAACACTACACCTGCTTATTTCCTGTTTATTTAAAATATTCATAACCATAACCAGTTGTTACATGCATTAGTTCCTCGATGGTGGAACGATCTGCCTCTGGCTTCACGCTTGTCAGACTCGATCTCTATCTTCAAAAAACACCTAAAAACTCATCTTTTCCGGCTACATCTAACTCACTAACTCACTACTTTTCTAACCTACTCACTCCATTAAAAAAAAAAAAAAAAATTATATATATACTTTTGTAACTTCTCTCTCTGTGTAACTTGGTAGCATTGTTGTAGCACTTGTTCACCTATTGTTGTATCGGCTATTTACCGCTTCATTGTCTCCTCGACTATTGTAAGTCGCTTTGGATAAAAGCGTCTGCTAAATGACTAAATGTAAATGTAAATGCATTACTGTCTGTTCACTCAGTAGCACTGGACAATCTATTTGCACACTGTAATATTCCCAATGCACTTTACCATCCACTACAATACTGTAAATTAGGTTCATAGTTCTGTCTATAATCTACATACACTTTTACATAATGTATAGGATGATCATATTACACCTGCCTGTATATCTGCTTCTTATATTTAAATCTGTCCATAATACTATCTTTAACATCTATTCTGTGTAATTGTTGTACATATTGCATATATATCCTGTACTTACTGCTTATTGCACTTCTGGTTAGATGCTTACTGTATTTCGTTGCCTTGTATCTTACATGTGCAGTGACAATAAAGTTGAATCTAATCGAATATTTACATTTGCATGTCATCAAGAGTTTGGTTTAAAAAAACAAACAAAAAACAAAATGTATTAATATTAAAATAACTTCAGGTCTGGTTTATATTACTAATACAACTTTATATGTGCTCTACTGATATCTTCTCGTTTGGCTCTTGGCGAAGGCGGTCGCATCTTTTCCTTCTTCCCTTATCTTTCCTTGCTATGCTTGCTATGTCTTGTTACTCTATTCTGAGACTCTCTTTTCCTTGCTCTTGATACAGAAAAGGAATAATGGATTTGATTAGCTGGTCTCTGAACGCAATTGACACCCTATTCTCGATGAGAAGCCTGGGTTCGGGGGAACCCAACTGACCTGCAGGAACTTTAGCAGCTGGATACATGATGGACAGGTGGGAGAAGTGGCGCATCGTGTGCCTGGCGACATTGTCCCTGGAGGATATTGAAGATATTTACCTATTCGGAACTTTGGTAACAGGGATTCTGCTGATTGGATAAGTTGGGACCCTGTGGTATCGACGATTGTTAAAAGCGGTCAATGCTCAAAGCCCCAACAAGTTGACCGGCTGGAATGAGAAAGTGATGGGCAGAGCTGCTAGTACTCAGACTTTGGCTATGGACCATTAACTGGAAAACATCATGGTGGTCATAGACCGTAAAATGAAAACAACTGGGTGGCTATGGCATGCAAAATGGAAACCATGGACCGCAAATGGAAAAACTACGAAAAACTAGAAACTATGCAACAGAATTTGGCTGACCTGGCGACCAGTGCTGGACAATAGATACTTGCGGAAACTAGCAAGTATTGTCCTAAATTTGAAGAAGAATCTTTTGTTTCGGCTTCAACCCTTTCGGACGGCCAAGGCCTGTGCTGAAGACAAACAACCTCCACGAGAAAAAGATAACGAGACGCTCTGATTTCCTCTACCCATTCCAAGGACATCTGTTGTGGACTGGATTTTCAGGCCTCACATACTCACTGACTCACACATACGTACACAGCTACAGATAGACAATCACTACCTCTACCCCTATCCCAAGCCTTACCATGCTTTTCACCGATGGTGTGGGCAGGCGGGTCTGGATCCAGCGCTGTCCATAGCTGCAGGGGCAGATGGCTGTTGCCCACATTGGACACCTCAACATTCCCTGTCCCCCTCCCCAATTCAATGTCATGTCCAGTTTATGTGCTTAATGCTAAGGCATTTTGTCTCCCGGGTCTCACACTGCCCTATTGAAGGACAGTCTGAGAGGGGTTCTTTTTTTGAGCCAACTTTCCTTGTGTATCATGTTGTTCCTTTTGCTATTTACTACCTCTCCGATCTCGTCTTCCCTTGAATGTGATATGTGTTTATGGTCCGAGGGGTGCCATTTCACGGCATGTAACAGTGTCTGTGACAAATAAAATATTGATTGATTGATTGATCTTTAACTTACCAATTGGAAATTAATCAATATATTCAAATTTAAATGATTTACATGTAATCATTTTTGTAATGACATATTTTGTCTATGAAATATTACATTTTAACGTAATCTACCAGAGTATCTTTATACATGGATATAACCAGCATCAGCGACACATGGAAATATTGGACTTGGACTTCAAATTATTTATTTACATACACATGTTAGAACATATGGTACAACATCACAGCATTAGAAATGCAAATTCATGTTATCTTTGATATTTAAATCAAAGATTTGTGGGGTCAGTTGTGGTCTGGTTGTAGAGAGTTGTCTGTATGCGGAAGGTTGCGGGCACGGATCCCAGGGCCAGCAGAAAATGACTAAAGTGTACTTGAGCAAGACATCTTGCCCCTGCTTGCTCTGCAGTGATGATTGACTACTGTAAAATACTATTAAGTCGCTTTGGACAAATAAATAATTGTAATTGTAATTGTTAAAACAGCTCAAGAGATCATAAACTGTCTGGAATCCTTTTATGGGCAGAAAGAAATGGGTTTGACAATGTATAACATCTGCTACCAGCCTTGTATCTGGCACTGTGGGGTGTCTGAATGAAATGAACATCACAGAGCTGTCCTTGTCCCATTGTAATACTCCTCCTGCAACGACTCTCCAAGCCAGTAGGAAGAGCTGTCTGCTCTCTCCTGCAATTAGGGTTTATATGTATTGGGTGGGGATTGACGTAGGGCCTTCTGCAACATCATCATTCAAAAAATCTTTCATTCAAGGACCTTAGAAGGAAGTCTTGGCTTTGAATCCTTCATTAAGCTTCTTTTCTCAAATCACCCACGTAGTGCCCCCGTGGTAGTGAGAAAAGCAGTTTTCCATTCATCTCCATTAATTCGTATCAGGTTGTAAGCGCTCCTCAAATCCAATTTCATGTAGATGGTTGCTTCTTGTAGTTTTTCCAATGCAGAAGGGACCAGCGGGAGCGGGTTATCATGTTTTCCTGATTTTGGCAGAATCATGGCAGACCTGTGTTCTGTGTGAATGTCACATGGCATTGTTTTGTTATGACATGCCATGTGCTCTCTTGTCTTGTCTCTTGACCCCGCCCCCTTGTTATCCTGTCTATCTTCCCGTCATTGTTTCATTCCCCACACCTGCCCCATGTCGTTATCCCTTGTTATGTTTGCCCTATTTAAAGCCCTTGTGTTTTCTGTCCTGTGCTGGATCATACCTACCTTGTCACTGTCTACTGTGAAGTGGTTTATCAAGTTAAGTTTCTTTTGATCTTGTTTACCCCCCTTGAGGGATTTTTTATGTATTATTTGTGTAAATAAACTTTTTGTTAAGGGTTGTCCGCAATTGGGTTCTGTCATCACAAACCTCGTGACAGAATGATCCAGCCATTCAAGAACGTGTCTTTGGGCCTTCCTGTATGTTCCAGTCTGTGGGCACCCTGGTGGATGCTGGGTGAGGGCCCACTGGAATCTGTTCCTGTCCGTGGCCCTTCAAGTGTGTTCGTGTCTATGGGCCTTCCTGTATGTACCAGTCTGTGGCCCCCTGGTGGATTCTGGGAGAGGGCCCTCTGGATCTGTTCCTGTCCAAAGCCCTTCATGTGTGTTCCTGTCTCTGGGCCTTCCTGTACGTTCCAGTTTTAGATTAGATTAGATTCAACTTTATTGTCACTGCACATGTAGGATACAAGGCAACGAAATGCAGTTAGCATCTAACCAGAAGTGCAATAAGCAGTAAATACAGGTTATATATGTATATATATACAATAATTATACAGAATATATGAATATAGATAAGTATTATGGACAGATTTACAGGTTAATATACAGGCAGATATACAGGCAGGTGTGCTATGAACAAACTACATTATGTAAAGTTTATGTACACTATAGACAGATCTATGAACATAATTTACAGTATTGTAGTGGATGGTAAAGTGCATTGGAATTTTGTTTTCCGTGTGCAAATGGATTGTCCAGTGTTACTGAGTGAACAGTAGTGCATGTAACAACTGGTTATTGTGAAGAGTATTTTAAATAAGTAGTAGCAAGTGTAGTGTTATAGGGGGGGGGGAGTCTGTGTATAAGATGGGGGGGGGGGTGATTGAGGGGTGTCAGAGGGAAGAGTTCAGTAAGGAGACAGCTTTAGGGAAAAAGCTGTCCCTCAGTCTTGTTGTCCTTGTCCGGAGGCTCCTGAAGCGCCTCCCAGAGGGCAGGAGGGTGAACAGTCTTTGGTCAGGGTGAGACGAGTCCTTTGAGGATGCTGCGAGCTCGACGAAGACAAAGCTTCCTCAGTCTGTGGGCCCCCTGGTGGATGCTGGGTGAAGGCCCTCTGGATCTGTTCCAGTCCAAGGCCCTTCATGTGTGTTCCTGTCTCTGGGCCTTCCTGTATGTTCCAGTCTGTGTGCCCCCCTGGTAGAAGCTGTGTGAGGGCCCTCTGGATCTGTTCCTGTCCAAGGCCCTTCATGTGTGTTCCTGTCCCTGGGTCTTCCTGTGTGTTCCAGTCTGTGGGCCCCCTGGTGGATGCTGGGTGAGGGCCCTCTGGAATCTGTTCCTGCCCCTCAAGTGTGTTCGTGTCTCTGGGACTTCCTATATGTTATTGTCTGTATGCCCATTATTTTTTGTGATGTATTTTGGTATTGTCATTGTCCCTGTCTGGTGTGTTCCTCCAGCCGTGTCCCTTTCAGGGTTGCTAGGTATTCCCTGAGGGGGGCGGTGCTGTCATGATCTGGTCCTTCTTGTCATGTATTGTGGACCGGGTTGTGACAGCACCAGGTCCCTGTGCTGTTTGTGTTTATGTCCTGTTCTGTTTGTCAGCCCCCTTGAGGAATGCCAGGATGTCGTTTCTTAAGGGGGGGTTCTGTCATGATCCTATCTTGGTCATGTTTTTCCTGATTTTGGCAGAATCATGGCAGACCTGTGTTCTGTGTGAGTGTCACATGGCATTGCTTTATGACATGCCATGTGCTTTCTTGTGTTGTCTCCTTGACCCCGCCCCCTTGTTATCCTGTCTATCTTCCCTTCATTGTTTCATTAACCACACCTGCCCCGTGTCGTTATTCCTTGTTATGTTTGCCCTATTTAAAGCCCTTGTGTTTTCTGTCCTGTGCTGGATCATTACCTACCTGTCTGTCGTGAAGTTTATGCTAAGTTTCTTTTGATCTTGTTTACCCCCTTGAGGGATTTTTTTGTCATGCGTTTTTTTTTTATAAATAAACTTTTTGTTTAGAGATGTCTGCAGTTGGGTTCTGTCATCACAAACCTCGTGACACGGGTAGCAAAACTTGACGGTAACATTGTTCCATCCCCTGTAATCCATATAAGGTCTTAATATTCCATCCTTCTCAATGTTTATTCGTCGAATTAACCCAGAGTTGATAGCTTCTGTGATAAACTCCTCCATCCCTTGACTTTCTGTTATAGAAAAGGGATATATCTAGCTCTTATGAGGGATAGCGTTGGGAAGTAAGTCAATTGTACAGACCCAGTTGCTGTGAAGGGGAAGTTGCGTTACTTTGGACTTGCTAAACACTTCTGGGAGGTCATGATAATAGGAAGGAATGGCTACTGTCTTGTTTGTAGTGAGGCTTTCCAAACTGGTAGTGTAACATGGTTGAGGTTTAGTGGGAAAGCAGATATGACAGAAATCAAACCAATAGGTTAGCTCACCAGAATACCAGGAGAGGTCAGGGTCATGAACTGAGAGCTAAGGAAATCCTAGAATAGCCTCATGTTTAGGGGAGTCGAAGACATAAAAATATATGGATTCTTGATACAGCAGGCCGACTGTGAGTGTGAGTGTTTTGCTTTGACTTATTCCTTTCCCGATGAGAGTGTCATTGATGGCTTTCATCTTAATTGATGGGATACAGGGTTGGATGGGGATCTTGCATTTTTTCACAATGTCTTTTTTGATTAGATTCAGAGTCTATCATCGCTGATAATTCTAGAGACAGAGTATTTCTCTTAAGGGGTATAGGGAGTGTCAATGTTCGATTGCTGAGAGTAGCGAAGTGGTTAATATTTACCCTGGAACAGGCTTGGTGATTTTGTGGGCATCAATATATAACAATATTTTTTAAACTTCTCAGAGGGCAGGTTTCAAATATAACTTGTTTGAAGTAATGGTGCATAATATAAGACTACCCAGAGAAACAAAAGTGAATGATAAATCCCTTGTGAGGTTTCCACTGGCTACTGTATACAGGCCCCCAGGGCACCATACAGACTTTATTAAAGAGTTCGGTGATTTTATATCTGAGTTAGTTCTGGCTACAGACAAAGTTTTAATAGTTGGTGATTTTAAAATCCATATTGATAATGAAAATGATGCATTAGGATCAGCCTTTTATGTTAGACAAAATGTTTCAGGACCCACCCACTGCCGAAATCATACCCTAGATTTAATATTGTCACATGGAATTGATCTTGATGATGTTGAAGTTTTGCTGCAAAGTGATGATATCTCAGATCTGAATTTAGTGTTGTGCAAACTAAATAATGCCCCCGTAAGCTTAAGGAAGGTCAAGGAAAAAAGTTTGACTCCTTGGTATAATGAGCATACTCGCAGTCTAAAGAGAGCAGCCCGAAAAATAGAACGCAGTTGGAGGAAAACAAAACTAGATGTATTTCGTATTCCTTGGCGGGAAAGTAACCTATCCTTCAGAAAGGCATTAGAAAGTGCTTGATCAGATTACTTTTCTAATAGTTAAGAAAACAATCATTACCCCAAGTATTTATTCAACACTGCGTCTAAACTAACAAAAAATATAGCCTCAACAAGTGCTGACATTTCCCAGCACCACAGCAGTAATGACTTTATGACCTATCTTCACTTCTAAAATTGACACTATTCGAGATAAAATAACCATTCAGCCGTCAGCTACTGTATCGCATAACATTTTTAAACCCTCAGAGGAAGAGTTCCATTCATTCTCTACTATACAAGAGGAAGAACTGTGTTAACTTGTTAAATCATCAAAAGCAACAACATGTATGTTAGACCCTATTCCATCTAAGCTGCTAAAAGAGGTGCTTCCAGAAGTCATAGATCCTCTTCTGAGAATTATTAACTCCTCATTGTCGTTAGGATATGTCCCAAAATCTTTCAAACTGGCTATTATTAAGCCTCTCATTAAAAAACCACAACTTGACCCCAAAGACCTAGTTAATTATAGACCAATCTCAAATCTCCCATTCCTGTCCAAAATACTAGAAAAGGTAGTATCCTCACAATTATACTCATTTCTAGAGAAAAATGACATCTGCGAGAATTTCAAGTCAGGTTTTAGACCATATCATAGCACTGAGACTGCTCTCCTTAGAGTTACAAATGACCGTCTCCTCTCATCCGACCGTGGCTGTATTTCCCTGTTAGTGTTACTGGATCTTAGTGCTGCCTTTGATACTATTGACAACTACATTCTTCTGCATAGACTTCAACATGTTCTGGGCATAAATTGAAGTGCATTAGCGTGGTTTAAGTCATACTTAACTGACCGCTATCAATTCATAGCAGTAAATGAAGAGCTATCATATCGATCACAATTTCAGTATGGAATACCCCAAGGCTCAGTTCTTGGCCCGCTACTCTTCACGCAATACATGTTACCTTTGGGAGCTATCATCAGGCAGCATGATGTCAGCTTCCACTGCTATGCTGATGATACTCAGCTCTATATTTCCTCACTACCAGTTGAGACACACAAATTCTAAAAACTAATGGAATGCATAGTCGATATAAAAATTGGATGACGAGTAATTTTCTGCTGCTAAACTCTGAAAAAACAGAGGTTTAATTATAGGACCTAAAAACTCTACAACCTAGAAAAGTGTCTAAAATTTGATGGCTGCTCTGTAAGCTCTTGTGTGCTCTCTGGGTGTGCTATTTGATAAAAATCTCTTTTAAGAAAATCACGTATAGAGCATTTGTAAAACCGCATTTTTTCACCTCAAAAATATATATCTAAATAACGGCCTATGCTCTCAATGTCAAATGCAGAAATGTTAATCCATGCATTTATGAACTCAAGGTTGGATTACTGCAATGCTTTATTAGGTGGTTGTTCTGCACACGTAGTAAACAAATTACAGTCAGTCCAAAATGCTGCAGCAAGAGTTCTTACAAGAACCAGGAAGTATGACCGTAATACTCCGGTACTGTCAACATTGCACTGGCTCCCTATCAAACATCGTATAGATTTTAAAATCTTGCATATTACTTACTAAGCCCTGAATGGTTTAGCCACTCAGTATTTGAAAGAGCTCCTGTTACATTATACATGATAATCCTCAACTTTCGCTGCGTTCTCAAAACTCAGGCCATTTGATAAAACCTAAAATATCAAAATCAACTGCGGGCGGCAGATCCTTGTCCTACCTGGTGCCTAAACTATGGAATAACTTACCTAATAGTGTTCGGGAGGCAGATACACCCTTACAGTTTAAATCTAGATTAAAACCCCATCTCTTTAACCTGGCTTTACACATAAATACTAAAATTTTTCCAATATTCAAATCCTTTAAAGAAATTTTAGGCTGCATTTATTTAAGAAATCCGGAACCGGGAACACTCTCCAAAACACACAATATATTTGCTTTAACTTTAGAAGAATTGCATCTACGCCAACATTGGTCAGTTTCTCTCTTCTTCCGAGCTCTTTGGGGCTAGCGGATCCAGTCCGTATCCAGATCAGATGGCATTACGGTCAACAAGATCCAGTGCGTATATAGACCAGATGGTGGAGAAAGGACCCCTACGGCCTGGAGGACAGCGGAGACCAGGACGACTAGAACCCCAGATGCAGATCCCTCGCAAGACCTTGCCTGAGATGACCATCAGGATGGGACCACAGCAGACAGATGATTCTTCTCGACTTCGCTTCAACAAGGAATCGACCTACTGATCAAAATCTTGTCAGAGGATAACTGGCTCCCCATCTGCGCCTAGCTTTCCCCAGAGTCACTATAGCCAGGCTATACCTGGATCAGTAGGACATTGCTTTATGCCGGAGTCAGCATGTGTCTGGACTAGATGGTGGGTCCAGAACTAGCAAAAGCACTCTACAGCCCTCGAACAAGGCAAAGTCCAGGACAAGAACACCACGGATACCAATCCCCTGGGAACATAATTGAGGAACATAATTCAACAGTGCCTTCAAATTTGTTAGGAAGGGCAAAGCTTACCATACATGGCATGGGAGGAGGTCCCGTTCCGATGTATTGAGTCAAATGCTCGTTGACTGACTGAAGTTTGATGAGTTGTTCCTGGTAGATCTCTTACATCTCACTTTGGTAAGCGATTCCGCCTGAAGGTTGGAAACATCTGCAGGATTTCTTGTAGGCAAGGATTCTGTAACGAAAGGCGCTGAGGCTTGGTTGGAATCCATATGCGGACATTTATTAAAGGTATCAGAAACAGTAAGGCAGGCAAAGGGT
Source organism: Triplophysa yarkandensis (assembly GCA_033220385.1). NCBI lineage: Eukaryota > Metazoa > Chordata > Actinopteri > Cypriniformes > Nemacheilidae > Triplophysa > Triplophysa yarkandensis. The sequence goes on along the minus strand of CM065677.1, from coordinate 3,807,184 downwards.
CAATAACGAGTGAGGCAGTCCGAACAGCAAACAATCCAAAGGGGTAGTCCGTAAACTTGTGATGACAAGGCAAGGCAGAATCAGCAACAGGTAATTCAATTCAATTCACTTTTATTGTCACATCACCACGGCACATGTGCCCTGGTGAGTGAAATTCTTAGGAGCTTGCTCCAAAAACAGCGCAGTACATGTAACATATAACATGTAACATATAGTACAGACATAAGACAGTGTGCAATATGCACATACATATAGTCAATACACACAGTGTACTATAGACAACACAGTCGAAACATTCAACATACATACATTTAGCACGAGAAAAACATTAAACACTAAACACAGAGTGTGCACGTTCTGCAAAATGTAAACAATGTAACAATGTAAACAAGTTGTGCATAGGATGAGGTAGGCTGTTGTTTAAAGTGCAGTGTGTAAATATTGTCCAGTGTTAAACTTGCCGTTAAAGTGCAGTGTGTGACATATTGTGTGTGGGGGTGTGTCAGTTCTGATTGTTCATGAGTCGGATAGCCTGAGGGAAAAAGCTATCCCTCAGTCGACTCGTGCGGGAGCGGATGCTGCGTAGACGTCTTCCTGAGGGCAGCATAGAGAGCAGTCTGTGAGATGGGTGGCTGGAGTCCCTGATGATCTTCCGGGATTTCTTTATGCACCGCCTGGTGTAGATGTCCTGGAGGGAGGGAAGCTCACCTCCGACGATGTGGCTGGCAGTTCGCACGACCCTTTTCAGAGCTTTGCGATTGCCAGCAGTGCTGTTCCCAAACCAGGCAGTGATGCAGCTCGTCAGGATGCTCTCTATTGTGCAGGTGTAGAAGGTTCTGAGGATGCTGGGGCTCATGCCAAACTTCCTCAGCCGTCTCAGAAAGAAGAGGCGCTGTTGGGCCTTCTTCAGCACCGCGTCGGTATGAGTGGACCAGGTGAGATCCTCACTGATGTTGACGCCGAGGAACTTGAAACTGCTCACCCGCTCCACAGGTGTCTCGCCGATAGTGATGGGTCTGTGTTCTCTGCTCTGTCTCCTGAAGTCGACCACCAGCTCCTTGGTCTTGTCAGTGTTGAGTGAGAGGTGGTTCACCTGACACCATTTAGTCAGGGTGCTCACTTCCTCTCGGTAGGCCGTCTCGTCGTTGTCGGTGATCAGGCCTATGACGGTTGTGTCATCAGCGAACTTGACAATGACATTGGAGCTGTGCATGGCTGTACAGTCGTGCGTGTACAGGGAGTACAGGAGTGGGCTGAGAAGGCAGCCCTGAGGAGCACCAGTGTTGAGGGTCAGCGGGGATGAGGTGTTGCTGCCCATTCTGACCACCTGACTTCTGCCTGTCAGGAAGTCCAGGATCCAGTTGCACAGAGATCTGTTCAGTCCAAGATTCTGGAGCTTCTCAACAAGTGTGGAAGGCACTATGGTGTTGAATGCTGAGCTGTAGTCCACAAACAGCATCCTCACATAGGAGTTCTTATTTTCCAGGTGGGAGAGAGCAGTGTGTAGGGTGAAAGCAATGGCGTCGTCTGTGGAGCGATTGCTGCGGTATGCAAACTGTAGAGGGTCCAGTGAGGCGGGCAGCACAGAGCAGATGTAATCTCTCATCAGTCTCTCAAAACACTTACTGAAGATCGGTGTAAGAGCGACAGGCCTCCAGTCATTTAAGCATGTGGTTTTTGATTTCTGACAGACAGAGGGAGAGGTTGAAGATGTCTGTGAAGACACCTGCCAGCTGGTATGCGCATGTTCGGAGCACACGGCCTGGGATGCCATCAGGACCCGCAGCTTTCCGGATATTTACCAGTCTGAAGGATCGGGTGACATCCGAGACAGAGACGGAGAGTGACGTCACGTCTTCTGCAGCAGCTGCGGGAACTTTCTCTGTGTGGGCGGGGCTGTGAGCCTCGAAACGAGCATAGAAGTTATTCAGCTCATCCGGCAAAGAGGCAGCGATGTTCACATTAGCCGCTTTATTCCCTTTATAGTCCGTGATGTTACTGATGCCCTGCCACATACTTCGTGAATCAATTGTGTTGAAATGATCCTCCACCTTGGTTTTATATTGTCTTTTAGCGGTTCTGATAGTTTTCCTGAGATCGTAACTTGCTTGTTTGCGATCGTCAGCATCTCCGGATTTAAAAGCGGATGTCCGCGCTGACAAGGCTGCTCGAACATCGCTGTTGATCCAGGGTTTCTGGTTGGGGTATATTCGGATAGTTTTGGTCGGTACCACATCATCTATACACTTCCTGATGAAACACGTGACAGAGTCTGAGTACAGCTCGATGTCGTTATCAGACGCTGCCCGGAACATGTCCCAGTCCACGTGATCAAAACAGTCCTGAAGTGTTGCGTCTGATTGGTCCGACCAGCACTGAATTGTCCGGAGGGCGGGGGCTTCCCGCTTCAGTTTCTGCCTATAAGCGGGCAGCAGCAGAATAGAGAAGTGATCTGATTTGCCGAACGGTGGGCGGGACAGAGACTTGTGGGCGTCCCGGAAGGGAGAATAACAATGGTCCAGTACACGATCACCACGAGTGTTAATGGTGATGTGTTGACAGTATTTTGGTGCTATTGTCCTGAAATTAGCTCTGTTAAAATCCCCCATGACAATAAACGCTGCCTCTGGGTGCACGGTCTCCTGCTGACTTATATTCCTTATATTCCTATTATATTCCTATTATAATCAGACAGAGTTATCAGGTAGACCTCTCGGTAAGGCAGGATTAACTGGCACTACTTCCCAAAGTCTAAATTATGGTCTGTGCTTAAATAGTCCCAAACAGGAAGTGTGTGTAGAAGCGGCAGCTCTCAGTCACTACTTGGGTGACGGGTGACGGCTCCCTCTGCTGGCTTGGCATTACAGATACATTGGCTACTGTTGAAATTGAGGAAATGTAAATAAAAAAGAGTAGTTTAAACGTTTAAATTTTAATTGAACAAAAAAATGTAATTTGTTGTTAAAAACATAAATAATTAAATTATTGTAATTAAGCGTATTTCATATTTATGAATAAATGAACTGCCTACGTTTTCGGAACTTTGCTATCAATTCATTATTTTTTATAAAAGGTTTACTACTACATTTTTATTATGAACTCTTAAGCATCTTTTTATGTTTTTTTAATGTGTAAACCCATCTGTGTACAATCATTATTTATTTACCTTGTTGCAATATTTTTATTTAACATTTGGTAAAATATAAACAACTTTTTTAACATACTAAATGGAAAACATGACAATACAATAAAACATTAAACAAAACAGTTATTGGAGAAGGATTTGAACTACAAGTCTATAAGTGCTGTTGGAAAACAATAAGAAAGTGCATATATACAATAAAGAAATCAAGAATGAAAATTGGAAATTGATAAATACAGCATCAAACCAAATGTTTACTTTATTTCATTTCAAATAAAGACGATTTCTTAGATTAAAGGATTAGATTCAACCAGACATTTATAATTATGATAACTGCAAATAAATACTAGATCTTTAGATTACCAAAAAAACTCCAGAACTCATCACCGTTTCACAGGATCGGCTATCTGGCTGTAGAGATTACAAGGCCACCGCCTGGAATGACCGGTGGTAAGATCTCTCACCTTTCTTCAAAGCTCTGTGACATCTTATCATATTCAACTGGATGGTTATGGTCTCGCAAAGAAGCGCTCACCTTTGACCCGCTAGGGCCTCTCCAGGTCTCTAAGCTGGAGATCATGACACGGCAGAGTGCTTTGGTGTGATACATTGGATCCCCATACTGTGGGGTCGAGAGACCGACAGAAAGGGAACATCAAGGTTCCCTGATGGAGGGAACCAGAAGTTGTGTCCTTTCATGCCACACCACTGTGCCAACCTCTGCAGCGGTCGTGAGACATCCTCACGTTGCTCAGCACAAAGGGTGATGAATGAGCGTGCAAATATCATTCGCAAATGTAATTGACCTTTTAAATTCAAGTTCAGAATCCATTGGTTCTCAAAATCTAGCCCCATACTGACACAACGTCTCGTTCCCTACATCAGGGAACTGGCGTTACACAAGTAACCTAGACGTTTCCCTGTCTGTGTGCTTTGATGGCTTTATATTACATCTGCTCTTCAGGAACTCAATTCATTTGTTCATTTGCTTCCAAAATTCTGTTTCATTCAGTTCATTCTTTCCCTGTTGTCCAGTCAGCTTCCTTCTTATTTGTGTATTCTTTACATAACTGTCCTGCTTCCTGTCATAACAAACAATAACTGCATTCAGAGAGAAGAAAACAAGGTTTTATTTGTATATTAACCTTTCCGGTGTCATCACAGTGATTAAAAGATATCCTAACGTGTCGGGGATCTATAGCACGGAGGAAAGTTTAAAAGAGGATAGGGAAAAAAAGAAAATATTTGTGTCATTATTAAAGTATCTTGTGAAATGTGTATATTCTTCTTCTGCAGAAGAAAAAAGAATATACTTTGAAGAATGCCCACTCATTTCTGCAGGTCAATACAAGAGGATGCAATTGTTGTGACTTCTGCTCTGTTAGAAATATTTTCAAAAAAAATCTTCTTTTGCAAGTAAAAAGCGGTAAAAAGGGTTCTTTTTATTATTTTTAACAAGATTCATCATGCTTTCATCATATTAAGAACATTTGCATGAACATTCTCAAAATGTTTACTTAAGGCTTATATATCTCCCAAATATAACAAAGATTGAAACAGGCATTATGGTAAATATTATGGTCCATAATATATACAGGATTAGAATTATGAAAAACAGTGAAAATATAGCAACTTATTAAAGTGTAACTTCACATCTAAAAAATTATTTTAAAAAAACAAAATAAAAAAAGATTGAGCAAAAGAATCAAATTTCGTAAAAACCTCACAGGAGATTCAGGCAAAATGGAATTTCGTTATTTGAATTCATGAACAGAATTTCATGTCTTTTATTTCCACTTGTAATGTTATTCATTTTAATAAAAAGCATCCTTTAAATGTATGATATGGATCACTAGAATCTGATATGTTTGGTTGCTCGGTGGAAGTCCCATGCGGGATTTCAATGCGAATGTTGGAAAGGGATTCTAAACCCATTGATTCCTGTTGATTAACATGGTATAAAAAGGTCAATAGGAACTATTTCTTTAAAGGTTTGTGAAATTTATATTATGAATTGCAACCAGTGGTTCAGTCCCGCTCATCCCTCTCAGAAATAGAATTCTGGTTGCTCACCCAGACAAAGATGTCATCTCAATAATTCTTTTTTCCTGAAGAACATACTTAATGCAGTGTGACATGAAAAAGAACATTCATGTTCCTAAAAGAAATTAAAAGGTAAAACCAAATATATGTAACAACGAAACAGAAACCCAAACATCTGTGACCGACACATGTCTGATCATTCTCATTAATATCTGCTGCAGATGAAGTTTCGTCTCTTAGTTTCAGGAAGGCTGATCCAGAGATGATCTTTTCCAGACTGAACCGCTCCAGATCTCATCACAGTTTCACAGTTCTCCATTGCTGTTTCATTCCCTTTAGCCCAATTCTCATAACACGTGAACTCTCCATTCACCCAGAACCAGATGCCCACAGTACAGGAGAGACGTAAGCCCAGCCAAACCTCAGCAGTAGATGCTTCTTTAACTATATTCTTCAACCTTTTCTGAATATTCTGGGAATCGACCGAAACCAGGTCCACATGATTCTGTCTGCAGTATTTCAAAGCTTCAGGCCAGGTCAGATTCTCTTTGATCAACATTAGTTTATCTGCATAAAGAGAGAAGAATAATACAAACAAGCATGAACACATTCTGCACAATTTTGGTTTCATTTCAAACAGACATTACACTTTAAATATGACTCACCTTCATAACACACAAATGTCATATTCCATTGGCAACCTGCGTCATTCCATCTTCCATGATGTTCCATTTGGATCTCTGTACATTGTGGATCAGAACCTCCACTGGGTTGATCAGACCTCCAGTATCTAAAGGTGGAGTTACTGTTATCTGACCACTCCCATGGTTCCGTGAACAGACCAATCCAGACAGATGTCTCAGTATTATTAATGATGTTCTGAATCTTTTCATTCTCAATCTGGTTTCTCACACTGGTCAGATCAGTATGATTCTGTCTGCAGAAACTCTGAGCATCTGTCCAGTTTTTATTAGAGTTAACAAAGATGTTGGTTTTACTGCTGTCTGTTAAAAAATATATATTTTTTATTTCATATGAATTGCTGGTCACTAACAGTACAGTTCGATACTTCAGAATCTCTTAGTCTCTTTGTCTGTTTGTTTCTTAAACTCACAAGCTCTTAGGCACACATTTCTATAGTAGATCATATAGACACACATGCTTCTTTAGTATGATTTATATGTTTTTTACTACATAATCTTGTATGTAAAATTTGATCATGTTTTGTGCAGTAAAGGTTTGCTGTTACTCACCATTATAGCAGAGAAAAGGCAAGTCCTTGTCACAATACTCATTCTGCAGTTTTCCCTTTATTGTTGAAACACAAATTTTTTTTCCATTTGGTTGAGCGTTCTCGCTGCTGGTAGGGTAACCCGGATACCATTTCAATTTGTTATCACTTGTGTTCTTCAGTCCAATCCAGACGTGTAGATTACCCTGACGTGTGTTATAATCTACAGCCTTTATCAGCTCATTCATGTCATTGATGTTGTTAACTGTGGCCAGATCTGTGTAGTTCTCTCTACAGTAATTCTGAGCTTCAGTCCAGGTCATGTTCATGTTTATATAGTGATACCGGCGCTGAAAGCATTCAGACACTGGATAGACAGCTATCAAAGAGAGAGTTTCATTCTTAAAGCACAATCAATTCTTGTGACAAATTCTCATTATAAATAAAATATTAAACCAGAAACACAAACTCACCAATGAAGATGAGTCTGAGATACAGAGTTTGATCCATTTCTAAAGGAGAAACACATTAAAATACTCAAAGAGAACTTTCTTTTTCTTATTTGTCAGTTTAAGTCGTTTAATTTCATTAACATTTTCTAAAATATTTTATGTTGTAAATGTTGTTACTAAAGTAAAAAAGTAAACTAATATTAATCTCTCTTTGAATATAATATCAAAGTTTAGTATCTGTAATATTTCATGATTTCCTAAAGCAATAAAGTCAAAAGAATAGTACATTGAAATTGTTCTTACTTGTCAAGCTCGATGTTTTCCTCTTCTGATTCTCTCTTCTCGTCTTTCTTTCTGTGTGTTTGTTCATATATAATAGCTGTCTTTCCCCCTCCGCCCATTCTTTTAGAATTTTCATATTTTTCTTCCTTCTGTCGTGTTTTCTGTAAATCATATTTACATTTGCATGTCATCAAGTGTTCCCACCTGTATCAGTAATATTGAAAGTGTCAGCAGCTTTGGTTTATAATAAAAAACTAAATGTATTAATTTAAAATAACCTGAAGTTTTTAGAAAAACAGGTCTGTTTTTTATTACTAATACAACTTTATATGTGCTCTACTGATATCTTTAACTTACCAACTGGAAATTAACCAATATAATCAAATGTAAATTATTTATACGTAATTATTTTTGTAATGACATATGTTGTCTATGAAAAATTACATTTTAACGTTATCTACCAGAGTATCTTTATACATGGAAATAACCTGCATCAGCGACGCATGGAAATATTTCGACTTCAAATTATTTATTTACATACACATATTAGAACATATGGTAATACATCACAGCATTAGTAATGCAAATTCATGTTATCTTTGATATTTAAATCAGCTCAAGAGATCATAAACTGTCTGGTGTCCTTTTATGGGCAGAAAGAAATGGGTTTAACAAGGTATAACAGCTGCTGCCAGGCTTGGATCTGGCACTGTGGGGTTCATGTGTTCATGTCTGTATGAATGAGATGACCATCACAGAGCTGTCCTTGTCCCATACAGTGATGAGAATCACAAACTGCTACCGCACAACCTCTACTGGACATCAACACCAAGATCTGAACAGCCAATCCCCATAAAGACTCTTAAACATATATTTTATTGTGTTGTGTTTAGAAGCTTAAAGGGATATTTCACTTTAAAGTGAATCTGTCATCGTTTCCTCTGCCTCTTGTCCATTTAAACCTCCTATGACTTTCTTTCTTCCGCAGAAAACATAAGAAGATATTTTGAAGAATGCTGATGACTGAAAACCTATAGCACCCATTCGCATACATTGTATTTTGACTATACTATGAAAGTGGATGCGTACTGCTTTTGTTCATTTACCAAACTTTTTCAAAATATCTTCTTTTGCAATGTCAAGAGCGTGAGTGAATGATGAATTAATTGGGTTGGTTATTGCTTTATCCAATTAACAGAAAAAGCACAGTAGACCCAAAGATCATACAACATAACTTGTATTTTGTATTTTTGTCATTTATCTTTTTTATTTTAGAGCGAATTCTTTTATTTACTATGTGTTTCATTCTGAGGGGTTCATCCCTATGTCCTAAACCCCTTTAAAGGGTTTATATGTATAGGGTGTGGATTGACTTCTGCACAAGGGCCTTCTGTGACAATAAAAGTGAATTGAATTGAATTGAATTGAATTGAATTGAATTGAACGTCATGTGATAAAGAGTTGTTGTTGAGAAGCCAAAGGCAGCTTTATTCTTTTTATTGCGATATTTTTCCCTTTGATTTTGTATTCAAATGTAAATTATGCTCTGTATACCTTCCACTTGTTTTTGCCTTATAATTATAATTTTAGTTATTTTGAAGCCTTTTTTGTGCACCGCAAAATTTTTACTAGCACTTTTATCTTGTTTTTAATGTCAATGTCACCTTTATTTATATAGCGCTTTAGATAAAATACATTGCATCAAAGCAGCTTAACAACAATTATTAGTAAACCGTGTGTCATAATGCTTAATGTTAAAAGTTAATACATTATTGAATTCGGGAACGTTATCTCTGTTCAGTTTAATGGTGTCTGTGCATTCATTTTCAATACGTTGATGTTTTCTGTGTCTGTGCGTTCAAATTCAATCAAATCAACGATATCGTTGTAAATGAGATGACCCCAACTAAGCAAACCAGAGGCGACAGTGGCAAGGAACCAAAACTCCATCGGTGACAGAAATGGAGAAAAGAACCTTGGGAGAAACCAGACTCAGTTGGGGGGCCAGTTCTCCTCTGACCAGACGAATCCAGCAGTTCAATTCCAGGCTGAAGCAGAATGAAGAAGACACATCCGTGTGCTGTGGTCGTATCCCGATGATCGTCAAAGACGAGGTCTTCGCAGGGGAGTGGTATCCGTGGTGTTCTTGTCCTGGACTTTGTTTGGTTCGAGGGCTGTAGAGGGATTTTCTAGTTCCGGACCCACCATCTGGTCCAGAGAAGAATCATCTGTCTCCTGTGGTCACATCCTGATGGTCATCTGAGGCACGGTCTTGCGAGGGATCTGCATCTGGTGTTCTAGTCGTCACATCAAATATCTGCTATAACTTTAGTAGAATGGCATCTACGCTTATATTGGTCTGTTTCTCCTTCACAGCTCTTCGGAGCCACCAGATCCAGCCCGTATCCAGATCAGATGGCATTGCAGTCAACAGGATCCAGTGCGTATCCAGACCAGATTGTGGAGAAAGGACCCCTAGGGCCCGGACCAGGACGACTAGAACACCAGATGCAGATCCCTCGCAAGACCTTGCGAATTCAATAATGTATTAACTTTTAACATTAAGCATTAAGACACACGGTTTACTAATTATTGTTGTTAAGCTGCTTTGATGCAATGTATTTTGTCTAAACGCTATATAAATAAAGGTGACATTGACATTGACATATAGTATCAAAGGCAGCACTAAGATCCAGTAACACTAATAAGGAAATACAGCCACGGTCGGATGAGAGGAGACGGTCATTTGTAACTCTAAGGAGAGCTGTCTCAGTGCTATTATATGGTCTAAAACCTGACTTGAAATTCTCACAGATGTCATTTTTGTCTAGAAATCATTATAATTGTGAGGATACTACCTGTCATGATTCTGCCTATCTTGGTCATGTTTTTCCTGTTTTTGGCAGAGTCATGGCAGACCTGTGTTTTGTGTGAGTGTCACATGGTATTGTTTTCTTACATGCCATGTGCTCTCTTGTCTCGTCTCTTGACCCCGCCCCCTTGGTATCCCGTCTAGCTTCCCATCATTGTTTCATTCCTCACACCTGCCTCTTGTCGTTATCCCTTGTTATGTTTCCCTTTATAAAGCCCTTGTGTTTTCTGTCCTGTGTCGTGGCATGACATGTGTTACTGGTGTTCTGGTTTGTGTTCTGGTTCGTGTTAAGGTCTTGTATTGTGTTTCAAGTTTCATGTTCCTGTATGGATTGTCCCTGTTTTGCCTTGTTTTAGTTTTTTTAATATTACCTTGTTTTGTGCCCCCTCTTGTCTCATCGCGACAGAATGCCACGACCACAACTGAACCCAGCAGGCGAGAACACATGGCTGCGGAACGCAGAATCCCACTTGTTGTTCGGGTTTCGCCAGGGAGACCGAGGGATCCGAGCCTTCGCCCAGGCCTTCCATACGGTGGCGGCGGAGACCGAGTTTGGGGAGAGGGAGAAGGCGGTGATATTTAACAGCTGCCTCTCCAAGCCCCTTGAGCCCAGGGAGATGTCAATGCTGAGTCCCCTCCCTTTCTCAGACGTCCCGGAGGATTGCGTCCTGGCCACGGCCACATTGGGGGACTCAGCTCCTCCCAGCTCCAGCACCGCCAGCTCCCTACTCCCCGTTCCCAGTCCAGCCGGTCCCCCTGTCACCGTCCAAGAGAGAAGAGCCAGGAGGAAGTCCTGGGACTCCCCATCGGATTCCTCGGGTCCAGAGATGGTCCCGCTCCCTCCTGCAACCTCTACTCTCACCCGCCGCTCGAAGAGGAAGAAGCGACGGGTCCAGGTCGCAGCGCCGACGTTGGATCCAAGTCCTGTCCCGAATCCAAGTCCTGTCCCGACGTCGGATCCAAGTCCTGTCCCGACGTCGGATCCAAGTCCTGTCCCGACGTCGGATCCAAGTCCTGTCCCGTATCCAAGTCCTGTCCCGTATCCAAGTCCTCTCCCGTATCCAAGTCCTCTCCCGTATCCAAGTCCTCTCCCGTATCCAAGTCCTCTCCCGTATCCAAGTCCTCTCCCGTATCCAAGTCCTCTCCCGGATCCAAGTCCTCTCCCGGATCCAAGTCCTGTCCCGGATCCAAGTCCTGTCCCGGATCCAAGTCCTGTCCCGGATCCAAGTCCTGTCCCGGATCCAAGTCCTGCTTCAACGCCGGTACAGCCGGTATTCCCCGCGGCTCCAGCGCCGGTACAGCCGGCATTCCACGCGGCTTCAGCGCCGGTACAGCCGGCATTCCACGCGGCTTCAGCGCCGGTACAGCCGGCATTCCACGCGGCTTCAGCGCCGGTACAGCCGGCATTCCATGCGGCTTCAGCGCCGGTACAGCCGGCATTATACGCGGCTTCAGCGCCGGTACAGCCGGCATTCCACGCGGCTTCAGCGCCGGTACAGCCTGCATTCCACGCGGCTTCAGCGCCGGTACAGCCGGCATTTTCCGCCGCTTCAGCGCCCTCGGGGGCATCAGTGCGGGCAAGAACTTGGGTGCCCAAACCCAGCCCTAAGCCCGCACAGACTCAAGCCCCAAGGACTCCCCCTGTCAAACCCTTGCCTCGTCCCCCTCAGTTTGGACATTTTTTTCCCCCCCTCCCATCCCGTCTATGTTATTTTTATTATGTCACCCCAACCCTTTTATTGTAATGTCTGTGTTGCCTTTGATTTGTTCTGTTATGTGTGTGTGTTGTCTGTCTCTGTCTCTGTCCTTGTCTGCTGTGTCCCCTTTTAGATGTTCCTCTTAGGATCCCTAAGGGTGGGTATTGTCATGATCTGGTTCTTCTTGTGAAAGATCCTGTAGTCTTGTGGACCGGATCATGACAATACCATGTCCGTGTGTTTTGTTTTGTCTGTTTGCCCCTTATTTTTTTTTCTCGTGTTATGTGCTTCTGGTCTTGTCATGGTCTTTGTCTGTTGTGTCCCCTTCAGGGTTGCTATGTGTTCCCTGGGGGGGGTGCTGTCATGATCTGGTCCTTCTTGTCATGTATTCTCTAGTTTGGTGGACCAGGTCGTGACAGGGGGGGGGTTCTGTCATGATTCTACCTATCTTGGTCATGTTTTTCCTGTTTTTGGCAGAGTCATTGCAGACCTGTGTTTTGTGTGAGTGTAACATGGTATTGTTTTCTTACATGCCATGTGCTCTCTTGTCTCGTCTCTTGACCCCGCCCCCTTGGTATCCCGTCTAGCGTCCCATCATTGTTTCATTCCCCACACCTGCCTCTTGTCGTTATCCCTTGTTATGTTTCCCTTTATAAAGCCCTTGTGTTCCCTTTCAGTCGGTCTCTCAACGTTGTGAGACTGACTGGGGTTGTACTTGAGAACCTGTTTATGTCTGAACCTATTAAAAAGGCCAATTAATTTGGCGAATGAATCAATTCATGTCCCCGCCCGGATGACGGTTATAAAAGGGGATAGAAGAGATCATTCCTTATCTTTTGTTCTTCGGAACCTAGATTGTTGTGTCTGGTACCGACAAAACTTGCTGGTGTGACGACGTCTTGCAGCGGATGGTCCTGGACTCCACTGTGCGTTTCAGCAATATTCCCAGAGGTTTGTATATTCCAACTGTGGATACAGCGTGTGGTCTTGAATGGGACGCCGTTGTGCTCTTGGGTGCAACCGGCACATCAATGATGGAGATCAGCACGAGATCTGCCTCGTGTGTTTGGGTCTCCAGCACGCCGGGGACGCTCTCGCGCGGCCGTCATGTCTTCATTGCGAGGCCAGCTGCTTGCTTCAGATCCGGAGGACGGACACGGATCCGGAAATGGCAGCAATGCTTTCCCGGGCAGCCGAGAGTATCAGGTTGCAGTGCACGACTCACAGGAGAGCGTGCACGGTCATTGCTGGAGTGTTTGGCTCAGACCTCACGCACAGTGGTCCCGCTGAAGACTCTTCAGAGGCTCCTGGGGCATATGGCATCCTCGGCTGGGGTAATTCCCCTCGGGTTGATGCATAAGAGACCACTTCAGCTTTGGCTACAGAGTCGGGTTCCGAGGAGTGCATGGCACACTGGCAACAGACGGATGCACATCACGTCAAGATGCCGGAATCTTCTCGCCCCATGGTCCTCAGTGACCTTTCTGCGGGCAGGAGTCCCACTAGGGCAGGTGTCGAGGCACGTCGTGGTGACGACGGACGCCTCCCTGCTCGGCTGGGGCGCAGTGTGTCATGGGCACGTAGCTTTGGGTCGATGGACAGGTCCCCGACTACGCTGGCATATCAATGCCTTGGAGCTTTTGGCAGTACACAGGGCCCTCATGAGGTTCTTACCTCTACTGAGGGACAAACACGTGCTTGTCCACTCGGACAACACCACCGCTGTAGCCTACATAAATCATCAAGGTGGCGTACGCTCGCAGACACTGTCATTGCTCGCCCGACGCCTCCTCAAATGGAGTCAGCGGGTCATCAAGACCCTGCGCGCTGTGCATCTCCCCGGGGCTCTGAACGAGACAGCCGATGCGCTCTCTCGTCAGCAGATCCGGCCAGGAAGCTGGCGACTCCATCCTCGTGCAGTCCTGTCGATATGGGATCGCTTCGGCCAGGCACAGGTAGACCAGTTCGCCTCCCGAGACGATACCCATTGCCCGCTTTGGTTCTCCCTGACCGAGGGTCCCCTTGGCACGGATGCCTTAGCGCACGACTGGCCACGAGACAAGCGGAAGTACGCCTTCCCCCCAGTGAGCCTCATTGCACGGGTCCTGTGCAAGGTAAGGGAAGAGGAGCACCAAGTGATCCTGGTTGCCCCATACTGGCCCAACCACACTTGGTTCTCAGAGCTGAGGGCTCTGACGATCACTCCCCCCTGGCCGATTCCCCTGATGAAGGACCTTCTATCACAGGGGAAGGGCACGTCATTGCACCCCAGACCAGACCTATTGAACCTCCACGTCTGGCTCCTGGACGGGACGAGGAGCTCCTGAGCGGACTGCCACCAGCGGTCGCATGTTTAATCGCTTAGGCCAGGGCCCAGCCACTCGGTGTCTTTACACCTTGCAGTGGCGCCGCTTCTCGTCTTGGTGTGCCTCATGGTGTGAGGACCCCCGGAGATGCGAGATCAGAGCATGTTATCCTTCCTACAAGAGGGGCTTGAGCATCAGCTCGCCCCCTCCTCCTTGGAAGTGCATGTAGCCGCAATAGCCGCTCATCACGATCAGGTGGATGGGATGGACGACATGACCTGGTCATTAGGTTCCTGAGGGGCGCATTACGGGGGAACCCGCCCAGGCCGCGCTCCGTACCCTCTTGGGACCAGACTGTGGTCCTACGGGACCTCAGCGGTCCCCCTTCGAGCCCTCGGATCGAGCTAGTCTTTCTCACTTAACGATGAAGACAGCTCTCCTTGTAGTGCTCGCCTTGATCAAGAGGGTCGGGGACCTACACGCATTCTCTGTGTCCAGTGACTGCCTTCAGTTTGGGCCGGCTGATTCTCACATTCTCCTGAGACCCCGGCCCGGCTACGTGCCCAAGGTACACACCACTCCCTTTTTGGGACCAGGTGGTGAGCCTGCAGGCGCTCTCCTCAGGAGAGGAAGACCCAGCCTCATCCGTGCTGTGTCCCGTGCGCGCACTGTGCCTCTACGTGGAACGCACGCAGGGCTTCAGAAGCTCTGAGCAGCTCTTTGTCTGTTTCGGAGTGGCAAAGGGGAGAGCCGTATCTAAACAGAGGTTAGCACACTGGATTATAAACGCCATAACAGAGCGTATCAATCCCAGCTCGTCCCTGTCCACTGGTAGTGAGTGCACATTCCACTCGGGGTGTAGCCTCCTCGTGGGCACTGGCACAGGGTGCTACTCTGGCAGACATATACAGAGCAGCGGGCTGGGCTACGCCCACCACTTTCGCGAGGTTATATAAACCCCAGTGGAGCTAGGTCTCAGCTCGGGTCCTAGGTAGCAACACTTAGGATCAGTGTGGCGTACGCCTTGCGAAAGCGCCATCTCTACAAAGGTGAGTAAGTGCGCTCTCTTTTTAGTCCCTCTACTCCCCCTCTTCAGTGTGAGTATGGGCACCCTATCCTTCACTAAGCTCTCTCTATAGTAGCAGGCCGTGCGGAGCGGCCAGGTTACTCAGCCAGGCTCAGGAAGTGTTCACCCCCATAGGGCTGACCCCTGACTTGAGTTGGAGCTCCGTACGATGTGGTTCCCCCAGAAGGGCGACCCCGTTACGATGTAATATATCACTGAGGACCTCCCTATACGGCGAGTCCGGCGATCTCCCCCAGGTGGGCCTCCACCTAAGAGCTGTGCGCCCCGCAAGTGGATCTGCACACTATCCTCCCATGATGTTCTCCCCAAGGTTGGCGAACCATGCAGTATTCTTCACATGTTACCCCCCCACATGGGTGGGATGTGATCTCCGCAACGTAGGCCCTCGATTAGAGGGGTGACGTTTTCCCCAGTGTCCCGAGACAGACGGTTTCCCCACCACCATGGTGGGATGAAAGGCCGCCGCCTGTAACTCGTCGGTGTGAGTCTCTCAACTTCCAGTAGGAAGCTCTGTGGATACCATATCGGTTCCCACTGGAAGGTCATGACTCGCGTAGAGCCTCTGCGGCTCCGCTGACGTCAGGACACAGCCGTAGTGTGTCGCGTGATTATACAGGGACCCCAGTCAGTCTCACAACGTTGAGAGACCGACTGAAAGGGAACGTCTCCGGTTACGAATGGTAGCCTTGGTTCCCTGAAGGAGGGAACGAGACGTTGTGTCCTTCATGCCACAACACTCGGCTGCCGCTGCAGCGTCCTAGGGAGGTCACCTAGGTTCCTCGGCACAAAGGTAAGGAATGATCTCTTCTATCCCCTTTTATACCCGTCATCCGGGCGGGGACATGAATTGATTCATTCGCCAAATTAATTGGCCTTTTTAATAGGTTCAGACATAAACAGGTTCTCAAGTACAACCCCAGTCAGTCTCACAACGTCTTGTTCCCTCCTTCAGGAAACCATGGTTACCATTCGTAACCGGAGACGTTTTCTGTCCTGTGTCGTGGCATTACATGTGTTACTGGTGTTCTGGTTCGTGTTCTGGTTCGTGTTAAGCTCTTGTATTGTGTTTCAAGTTTCATGTTCCTGTTTGGATTGTCCCTGTTTTGCCTTGTTTTAGTTTTTTTAATATTACCTTGTTTTGTGCCCCCTCGTGGGAAGTCTTTTGTTTGACCTTTTTGTAGTGTTTTAGTGTTACTGTTTTCCCCATCGTGGGTTTTTGTTTTGTGTTTTTTATTAAAGTCCTGTTGTTACTTCATCAATCTCGCCTGCATTCGCCTGCACCTCCATCCCATTCGCGACAACTACCCTTTCTAGTATCTTGGACAGGAATGGGAGATTTGAGATTGGTCTATAATTAACTAGGTCTTTGGGGTCAAGTTGTGGTTTTTTAATGAGAGGCTTAATAATAGCCAGTTTGAAGGATTTGGGGACATATCCTAACGACAATGAGGAATTAATAATAGTCAGAAGAGGATCTATGACTTCTGGAAGCACCTCTTTTAGGAGCTTAGATGGAATAGGGTCTAACATACATGTTGTTGCTTTTGATGGTATTACAAGTTTCACAGTTCTTCCTCTTGTATAGTAGAGAATGAATGGAACTCTTCCTCTGAGGGTTTAAAAGTTTTATGCGATACAGTAGCTGACGTCTGAATGGTTAAGATTTTATCTCGAATAGTCTCAATTTTAGAAGTGAAGTTCGTCATAAAGCACTGCTGTGGTGCTGGGAAATGTCAGCACTTGTTGAGGCTATATTTTTCGTTAGTTTAGACACAGTGTTGAATAAATACTTGGGGTTATGGTTGTTTTCTTCTAATAGATTAGAAAAGTAATCGGATCTAGCAGTTTCTAATGCCTTTCTGAAGGATAGGATACTTTTCCGCCAAGCAATACGGAATACCTCTTGTTTTGTTTTCCTCCAACTGCGTTCACTTTTTTGGCCTGCTCTCTTTAGACTGCGAGTTCAACAAATAAAAACCCTAGAAATCATACCCTAGATTTAATATCGTCACATGGAATTGATCTTGATGATGTTGAAGTTTTGCAGGAAAGTGATGATATCTCAGATCACTACTTCCTGTTTCGGAGTGGCAAAGGGGAGAGCCGTATCTAAACAGAGGTTAGCACACTGGATTATAAACGCCATAACAGAGCGTATCAATCCCAGCTCGTCCCTGTCCACTGGTAGTGAGTGCACATTCCACTCGGGGTGTAGCCTCCTCGTGGGCACTGGCACAGGGTGCTACTCTGGCAGACATATACAGAGCAGCGGGCTGGGCTACGCCCACCACTTTCGCGAGGTTATATAAACCCCAGTGGAGCTAGGTCTCAGCTCGGGTCCTAGGTGGCAACACTTAGGATCAGTGTGGCGTACGCCTTGCGAAAGCGCCATCTCTACAAAGGTGAGTAAGTGCGCTCTCTTTTTAGTCCCTCTACTCCCCCTCTTCAGTGTGAGTATGGGCACCCTATCCTTCACTAAGCTCTCTCTATAGTAGCAGGCCGTGCGGAGCGGCCAGGTTACTCAGCCAGGCTCAGGAAGTGTTCACCCCCATAGGGCTGACCCCTGACTTGAGTTGGAGCTCCGTACGATGTGGTTCCCCCAGAAGGGCGACCCCGTTACGATGTAATATATCACTGAGGACCTCCCTATACGGCGAGTCCGGCGATCTCCCCCAGGTGGGCCTCCACCTAAGAGCTGTGCGCCCCGCAAGTGGATCTGCACACTATCCTCCCATGATGTTCTCCCCAAGGTTGGCGAACCATGCAGTATTCTTCACATGTTACCCCCCCACATGGGTGGGATGTGATCTCCGCAACGTAGGCCCTCGATTAGAGGGGTGACGTTTTCCCCAGTGTCCCGAGACAGACGGTTTCCCCACCACCATGGTGGGATGAAAGGCCGCCGCCTGTAACTCGTCGGTGTGAGTCTCTCAACTTCCAGTAGGAAGCTCTGTGGATACCATATCGGTTCCCACTGGAAGGTCATGACTCGCGTAGAGCCTCTGCGGCTCCGCTGACGTCAGGACACAGCCGTAGTGTGTCGCGTGATTATACAGGGACCCCAGTCAGTCTCACAACGTTGAGAGACCGACTGAAAGGGAACGTCTCCGGTTACGAATGGTAGCCTTGGTTCCCTGAAGGAGGGAACGAGACGTTGTGTCCTTCATGCCACAACACTCGGCTGCCGCTGCAGCGTCCTAGGGAGGTCACCTAGGTTCCTCGGCACAAAGGTAAGGAATGATCTCTTCTATCCCCTTTTATACCCGTCATCCGGGCGGGGACATGAATTGATTCATTCGCCAAATTAATTGGCCTTTTTAATAGGTTCAGACATAAACAGGTTCTCAAGTACAACCCCAGTCAGTCTCACAACGTCTTGTTCCCTCCTTCAGGAAACCATGGTTACCATTCGTAACCGGAGACGTTTTCTGTCCTGTGTCGTGGCATTACATGTGTTACTGGTGTTCTGGTTCGTGTTCTGGTTCGTGTTAAGCTCTTGTATTGTGTTTCAAGTTTCATGTTCCTGTTTGGATTGTCCCTGTTTTGCCTTGTTTTAGTTTTTTTAATATTACCTTGTTTTGTGCCCCCTCGTGGGAAGTCTTTTGTTTGACCTTTTTGTAGTGTTTTAGTGTTACTGTTTTCCCCATCGTGGGTTTTTGTTTTGTGTTTTTTATTAAAGTCCTGTTGTTACTTCATCAATCTCGCCTGCATTCGCCTGCACCTCCATCCCATTCGCGACAACTACCCTTTCTAGTATCTTGGACAGGAATGGGAGATTTGAGATTGGTCTATAATTAACTAGGTCTTTGGGGTCAAGTTGTGGTTTTTTAATGAGAGGCTTAATAATAGCCAGTTTGAAGGATTTGGGGACATATCCTAACGACAATGAGGAATTAATAATAGTCAGAAGAGGATCTATGACTTCTGGAAGCACCTCTTTTAGGAGCTTAGATGGAATAGGGTCTAACATACATGTTGTTGCTTTTGATGGTATTACAAGTTTCACAGTTCTTCCTCTTGTATAGTAGAGAATGAATGGAACTCTTCCTCTGAGGGTTTAAAAGTTTTATGCGATACAGTAGCTGACGTCTGAATGGTTAAGATTTTATCTCGAATAGTCTCAATTTTAGAAGTGAAGTTCGTCATAAAGCACTGCTGTGGTGCTGGGAAATGTCAGCACTTGTTGAGGCTATATTTTTCGTTAGTTTAGACACAGTGTTGAATAAATACTTGGGGTTATGGTTGTTTTCTTCTAATAGATTAGAAAAGTAATCGGATCTAGCAGTTTCTAATGCCTTTCTGAAGGATAGGATACTTTTCCGCCAAGCAATACGGAATACCTCTTGTTTTGTTTTCCTCCAACTGCGTTCACTTTTTTGGCCTGCTCTCTTTAGACTGCGAGTTTGCTCATTATACCAAGGAGTCAAACATTTTTCCTTGACCTTCCTTAAGCTTAAGGGGGCAACGGGATTTAAAATGCTTGAAAAGAGCAAGTCTGTCGTTTTGATTACATTATCGAGTTGTTCTGGTGTGCTGGAAATGCTATGGAATTCAGATACATCAGGAAAATTACTTACAAAGTCGTCTTTTGCGGTAGAAGTGATGGTTCTACAATATTTGTAACAAGAAGTTGGATTTACAACTATGGCAATATTTAGTTTGCACAACACTAAATAGTGATCTGAGATATCATCACTTTCCTGCAAAACTTCAACATCATCAAGATCAATTCCATGTGACGATATTAAATCTAGGGTATGATTTCTAGGGTTTTTATTTGTTGAACCTCAATTAGGTTTTTATTTTTACTTTTTACGTTTTTAAGTACAAATATATAAAACTTCTTAAATTATGACACATTTACTTGGCAAGGAAAGTGAACTTAAATATTAAGTCTGTGCAAAAAACTCTACAATTGGGGCGAGAGAAATAAACTTGAACTCAGTTTTACTTTTTCTTAAGAACCTTATGGAAGTCTATTTTCTCACCCCTTCGGCAGATTATTTTGCTTTTTTTAAATATAAATTTACTTGATTCTTATATTTCCAAGACAAATATCTTGGGTCACGTTCCTTGCCAAGTAAATGTTTCTTGATTAAAAAAGTTTTAGGTATTTGTACTAAAAACGAGATGCTTTATAAGAAATTTATTTTTTTCAGTGTACATTTTAAAAAGACGGACAGAAATAATTCATATATAATATTTATTCACTGCAACATTGGGTAACACACATGAGACTCTTTGTTTCATTCCATGATGACCTAAAACAAACCCACAACACAAACCTTTAACACAATAACTCATTTGATATGTAGGAGATAACAGGTTGTCAGTATTGTATCTGGACATTACCATCTACTGGACTTAAAAGAAATGAAGGATGAATTTGTAAAAAGTTTACTGTTTTTACAATCTTATTTTAGTGTAACAATCTACAAAAAAGAGTTTTTAAATTTAAATGGTGGGAAATAATATACATTGGCTACTGTTCAAATTGAGGAGAGGTAAATAAAAAAAGAGTAGTTTAAACGTTTAAATTTAAATTGAACAAAAAAATGTATTTCTTAATTAAATACCTATTTCTTTTAAATAAGTAGACTTAATTAATATGTGTGCATTTGAGAAGTTAACTGTTTGATTTGTTGTTGTTTTTTATACAATGCTAAATACATGATAATGGAATAAATAAAAAATCAATTTAATAAACAAGTAAATTATTTTTATAGTGCATTTAATATTTATAAATAAATTAACTGCCTTTGTTTTCAGCACCTTGCTATCTTTTCCTTGTTTTTTATAAAAGTTTAAAACTTAATTTTTATGATGTGGAGTTGTGAACTCTTAAGCATCTTTTTATATTTTTTAACCATTTAAAAGTTTTTTTAATGTGCGAACCCATCTGTGTACAATCATTATTAAATTACCTCGTTTTAATATTTTTTATTAACGTTGGGTAAACAATTTTGTAACATACTAAATGGAAAACATGACAATAAAGTATAGCATAAAACAAAACAGTTATTGGAGAAGGACTAAAACTACAAGTCTATAAGTGCTGTTAAAAAAAGAAAGAATAAGAAACATAAGAAAGTGCATATATACAATAAAGAAATCAAGTATGAAAATAGGACATTGATAAATACAGCATTAAACCAAATTTTGACTTTATTTCATTTCAAATAAAGATGATTTCTGTGTCTAAGATTAAAGAATTAGATTCAACCAGACATTTATAATTATGATAACTGCAAATAAATGTTCTAAAAGCAAATAAGAAGCATTTTAATAAGTGCAATCTATTAAAACTGTGGGTGTTGTTTGTTTACTATTTTACTTCCAAATATTATCTTTTATTCTTTAGATTACCACAAAAAGACAAAAATTCTCATTCATATCTGCTGCAGATGAAGTTTCGTCTCTTAGTTTCAGCAAGACTGATCCAGAGATGATCTTCTCCAGACTGAACCGCTCCAGATCTCATCACAGTTTCACAGTTCTCCATTGCTGTTTCATTCCCTTCAGCCCAATTCTCATAACACGTGAACTCTCCATTCACCCAGAACCAGATGCCCACAGTACAGGAGAGACGTAAGCCCAGCCAAACCTCAGCAGTAGATGCGTCTTTAACTGCTTCTGTCACCCAACGCTGAATCTCTTCTGAATCGACAGAAACCAGATCCACATGATTCTGTCTGCAGTATTTCAAAGCTTCAGGCCAGGTCAGATTCTCTTTGATCAACATTAGTTTATCTGCATAAAGAGAGAAGAATAATACAAACAAGCATGAACAAATTCTGCACAATTTGGATTTCATTTCAAACAGACATTACACTTTAAATATGACTCACCTTCATAACACACAAATGTGTTCTCCGCTTGGCAACCTGCATCATTCCATCTTCCCTGATCTTCCATTTGGATCTCTGTACATTGTGGATCAGGACCTCCATTGGGTTCAACAGACCTCCAGTATCTAAAGGTGGAGTTACTGTTATCTGACCACTCCCACGAGTCTCTGAACAGACCAATCCAGACAGATGTCTCAGTATTATTAATGATGTTCTGAATCTTTTCATTCTCAGTCTGGTTTCTCACACTGGTCAGATCAGTATGATTCTGTCTGCAGAAACTCTGAGCATCTGTCCAGTTGTTACTAGAGTTAACAAAGATGTTGGTTTTACTGCTGTCTGTTAAAAAAAAAGATTTGATAAAACATTGATTCATGGAAACACAAGTGTAGTTTGCTGCAGAAGAGTAAATTTGTCAGACATATACAAAAGTGCTTCAGTTTCTGAACTTTAATATTATTTTGTTGTCTTATAAAAGTTCACATTTGATCATGGTTTATTTAGTGAAGGTTTGCTGTTACTCACCATTGTAGCAAATAAAATTTGATGTTTTATCACAGTCCTGTTGATGCCATTTTCCATTTTTCATGTTAACACAATTTTTATTTCCTTGTTCCTCCTTCATCCAGTTCTTATAGTCCACCGGGTCACCCAGAGACCATTTCCATGTAGCAGTACCTCTGTTCTTCAGTCCAATCCAGGCGTGTAGATCACCCTGACGGTAATCTATAGTCTTCTTCAGCTCATTCATGTCATTGATGTTGTTAACTGTGGCCAGATCTGTGTAGTTCTCTCTACAGTAATTCTGAGCTTCAGTCCAGGTCATGTTCATGTTTATATAGTGATACCGGCGCTGAAAGCATTCAGACACTGGATAGACAGCTATCAAAGAGAGAGTTTCATTCTTAAAGCACAATCAATTCTTGGGACAAATTCTCATTATAAATAAAATATTAAACCAGAAACACAAACTCACCAATGAAGATGAGTCTGAGATACAGAGTTTGATCCATTTCTAAAGGAGAAACACATTAAAATACTCAAAGAGAACTTTCTTTTTCTTATTTGTCAGTTTAAGTCGTTTAATTTCATTAACATTTTCTAAAATATTTTATGTTGTAAATGTTGTAACTAAAGTAAAAAAGTCAACTAATATTAATCTCTCTTTGAATATAATATCAAAGTTTAGTATCTGTAATATTTCATGATTTCCTAAAGCAATAAAGTCAAAAGAATAGTACATTGAAATTGTTCTTACTTGTCAAGCTCGATGTTTTCCTCTTCTGATTCTCTCTTCTCGTCTTTCTTTCTGTGTGTTTGTTCATATATAATAGCTGTCTTTCCCCCTCCGCCCATTCTTTTAGAATTTTCATATTTTTCTTCCTTCTGTCGTGTTTTCTGTAAATCATATTTACATTTGCATGTCATCAAGTGTTCCCACCTGTATCAGTAATATTGAAAGTGTCAGCAGCTTTGGTTTATAATAAAAAACTAAATGTATTAACATTAAAATAACCTGAAGTTTTTAGAAAAATATTCAAATGTAAATAATTTATATGTAATTATTTTTGTAATGACATATGTTGTCTATGAAATATCACATTTGAATGTTATCTTCCAGAATATCTTTATATGAAACTCTCCCTTCTCTTTATATGGAAATAACAAGCCTATGCGGCGCATACAAATATGTTGATAGCAATAATAATGCAAATTCATCTTATCTGTAATATTTAAATCAGCTCAAGAGATCATAAACTGTCTGGAATCCTCTTATGCGCAGAAAGAAATGGGTTTTACAATGTATAACAGCTGCTGCCAGCCTTGTATAACAGGGGCATCACATGTGAGGTCTTTGCATTAGAAATACAGCTCTTCAGCACATTGAAAAAATGGATCGTACGTCGGTATCACATAATTAAAGAAAGTTGTTTTAACATATTTTCTTCTAATTTCAAGAGAAATCATGTTAAAACCGCTTCATTTGATTATGTGATACCGATGGGCATGGTATACAGGAAACAGTTATATTGGCCTCTGAATGATTAACAGGTCTGGTCGTGTAAATCTCCTATAGATATACGGTGAGGTCAAGAAGTATTTGATCATCCTGTGATCTCCTATTTAGAAATCATGCAGGGGTGTAGAATTTTCAGCATAGGTGCATTTCCACTGTTAAAGAATGTGAAATAAAAAAATCCAGAAATCACATGGTATGATTTTTTAACAATTTATATGTAAATGACGGTGTCAAATAAGTGTATGATCACTTGAGTCAAAAGTGTTTTATTTCTTACACAAGCCTTCTAAAACAATGGCAGAGGTCAAACGGTTCCTGTGGTTCTTCAGCAGGTTCAGACACTGCAGGAGGGATTCTGGCCCGCTCCTCCATACAGATCTTCTCTAGATCTCTCAGGTTTGGGCGCTGTCGCTGAGCATCTCTCAATAGTTTCCTACGTTAGCCTGAAATCTAACGTCTGAGTTTTGGAAAGAATAAAGCTCTCGGAGCACTCTGCCAGGACAGCACGCCAAATATACTTGCCATTCTTGACTTTCTATGTATTTATTGGCTTTATTGGACTACCTTGTGTAACCTGGTAACATGTTGTAGTGCTTCATTTTTCTTCTCAAGGCCGTATGGATAAAAGTGTTAACAATGTAAATGTTATCTAGTATTTTCTTCTTTAAGTAAAAGCGAGTAAATGATGACTTAAATTTAGGGTGCATAATTTGATACTCAAGTTTAGAGCAAACATTAGATTGGACATTTAGAACTATACACAATCATATCGCTCCAATATCCCATGATGTACATATTTAAAAATATTTACAGACCTATTTGATATAATTCAACCCTGTCCAAAACAAACCGGGAGGAAATAATGATAATGATCTGTACGTTCCTTACATTGAGCCTGCAATCTTATCCGCCAATAATGTAGATCCACGTCGTGCTTGGTCCATTCTGCAAGGTTGATGAAGTTTGTCATTCTGGTTTAAACTTGACAGCACCATCTACTGAAAAAAAAAAGAGAAAGTAACGTCAAACCCTCCTCCTGGTTTCAGTTCTTCATGAACAAAGTTAAGATCAAGCAACATCAAACACAGAATTGGGACCGTCATGACATAGATCACATCTGAAGACCCAACAAACCTTTCATAACATCATATTCAGCTTAATGTGATTATTGAACATGTCTGAACAGGTGTGAGACCTTTTTCTTTTCATATTTTGTTGTATTGTGCTGAAGCTGATTGGCTCTGAATGATGTGAGATTGTAAGGGTTTTGAATCGGTAACCCTCATCATCGAGTCCTTTTGATAAAGTTATCTATAGCTCAAGGGGAAGTGTGCTTTTCTGCTTCTATGGAAGACCCAAAAACTGTCATTCAGGGCTTGCTGTCTTATGTTTTTTATGAAGACGTACTCAAGAAAACGTCCATACAGCATTTTGATGTATTTTGCATATAATAGAACCTTGATTCTTCACTTACTTTCTCTTAAAGTAAACAGTAAATGCAGCAGACTTAATGTAGTCATGATGTTGGTAAATTGTCTGGTGATGTCAAGTCATGCAAAAGCTGTATCTGTCTTTTGTAAATGTGAGTTAATCGAATTCTCTTCTCAGTTTTCTCTTACGATTCTACATTACAGGTCCTCGACATTACCATAAGATTGACAGAACAGCCTGTGATACCCGTCCTTTAACATAGCTTGCTTGAGAATCTCAAATCAAAGACTGCGTCTTCCGGGGTCACTTTTGTCAGGGACATACTGTAGGCCATCCATGTTGTCCTATTTAGGAAAAAGTCATAAAATACGGTTCCGTATACTTTTGCACTCTTTCTTTGGTATTACAAATGACCTTTGAATGTACTAGACACATAAAATTGCAAAAGTCAAAGTCAGAACAAAGGATACATTTTGTCTAAAAGTGAAGGCTCACCCAGATCGGCCCGACACACATTGGTTTGTGGTTAAATCGTGGTTAAACAGTACCGCACATATATACGCAACTGTCATTGTAGTCTTGATGCCCTGGAACATGATGACACTACTTGCAGGGAGTAATATTAGTTAAGCGTGATAATCGGACCCCTTTGTGCCACCTTCAGAGAACGCAGCCCACAAGTTTAGAGATTAGGAAGTCAGCAGGAAGTTGAATCACACCGACTTCATCGAAAACGTGAAGCCAAATGTCAAAAGTGCAGTTAGGTTTCTTTAAATCTATTGCAGTTTCAAAAGACACTCCTGTTGGTTTTCTTGAATGTGCTTTTAAGCTGCATTCTGAAATTTCTCGCAGATAAATCTGGATCAGATTGTTACGGAGGAACACACAGAAGCACCTGACACCAAACCAACAGATGCCGAGGAAGTCTCACAACGGCAGGAAATGTGTAAGAACTATACACTTGCTGTTTGTCCATGACATGTGTGTAGCGGTTATTATGTTGACGTATTTGTGACAGATGAAGATGCCGATCCGGGTTTCAGCGCCTCGTGTTTGACAACGGCCGAGCTGCAACAGCACTGGAGGGCCGTGAAGCAAGAGTTCAGAAGCATTAAACTGATGTTTGACATCCCTTCGGCCCGCATAATCGATCAAACACTGTCCAAATATGTGGTATAGACAATTGCTTTCAACGTCGACATGAAAAACATCTATTCAGTGAAGACCTCACGTGTGATCTTTGTCATACAGGTGTATCAGGTCGTGTTGATCCGATCTGGTAGTTACGACTGTGAACGCGTGGCGATCGAGCGTCGCTACTCTGACTTTCTTCAGCTGCATCAGGAGCTCCGGCTGGACTTCAGTGAGGAGATGGAAGACATCGTGATGCCCAGAAAGAAAGTGACAGGGAACTTGTCCGAGGAGAACATCTCAGAGCGACGCGAAGCCCTCCGAGACTTTCTCACACAGCTCTATTCCATCCGAATTGTCCGTCGATCTCAAGCTTTCAGGGCGTTTTTCACCCACCGGGAACTGAAAGATGGATACGACCTGCTGCGTGGAGGCCGCTTCGCTCGCGCCCTGGAAGGCTTCCGGACGGTATTGGTCCTTCAGGAAAAACTCTCTTCTCATGACTCCACTTTGGTGATCCCGACCTTGTGTGCCGTATTGGTGTGCCAGAGGGATTCAGAGGACTTCAATGCCGCTTTTCAAACAGGCAGGAGGGCTCTTCCGACGGTGAGGCGCTATGACCTGCGCCGGTATCACGGGCCACTGCTGGAAGCTCTCGTTGATTTGGGGTATCGCCTCGAGCTACCTGTGGCACAATTACAGAATGAGCTGAGCAGAGTTAGAGACTCCCCGCATGGTCCGGTGTCACCGGTGTCTCTTAAAGAACTGGTGGTGCAAGAGTTTGTGTAGGACATCGGTGTTCACAGGGGGTGGTGCAAGAGTGTGTGTAGGACATCGGTGTTCACAGGGGGTGGTGCAAGAGTGTGTGTAGGACATCGGTGTTCACAGGGGGTGGTGCAAGAGTTCGTGTGTAGGACATCGGTGTTCACAGGGGGTGGTGCAAGAGTTCGTGTGTAGGACATCGGTGTTCACAGGGGGTGGTGCAAGAGTTCGTGTGTAGGACATCGGTGTTCACAGGGGGTGGTGCAAGAGTTTGTGTAGGACATCGGTGTTCACAGGGGGTGGTGCAAGAGTTTGTGTAGGACATCGGTGTTCACAGGGGGTGGTGCAAGAGTTTGTGTAGGACATCGGTGTTCACAGGGGGTGGTGCAAGAGTTCGTGTGTAGGACATCGGTGTTCACAGGGGGTGGTGCAAGAGTTCGTGTGTAGGACATCGGTGTTCACAGGGGGTGGTGCAAGAGTTTGTGTAGGACATCGGTGTTCACAGATGAATCTCTTAATGTAACCAAGAAGCTCAATGTCACGAAAATTCACCGTCTGTGTCACAGTTACTGTTGTAAGTCGGTCTTAGTGACTTTGAAGAACAATCCGACATAGTACCAACTATCTTCCCCTGAACATGGCAGTTGTGCCAGACTATGGACGGTGTCCATACAGATATATTATTATTCACAATTAAGTGATTTTCCCTCTTGTGACAGATATTAAAGTATGCAAATGTAACTCAGCTTTTGATTTATGCAGAACTGTTTAAATAACTATATGCATGTAAGGATCCAGGATTCCTTAAAGGAGGTCCAAAGTCTTTAAGATGATCTGTGAAAGTCTGCAGTTAAATGTGATTGAATACTGTAAAGTGTTATTTTTAATCTGAAATACACATGAAGAATGTTTTATGTTTTC
>CM065677.1:3761459-3773959 GCA_033220385.1 Triplophysa yarkandensis | reverse complement strand
AGAGAGAGAGACCAGAGAGAGAGACAAGAGAGAGAGACAAGAGAGAGAGACCAGAGAGAGAGACCAGAGAGAGAGACAAGAGAGAGAGACCAGAGAGAGAGACCAGAGAGAGAGACCAGAGAGAGAGACAGAGAGAGAGAGACCAGAGAGAGAGACAAGAGAGAGAGACCAGAGAGAGAGACCAGAGAGAGAGACCAGAGAGAGACACAGAGAGAGAGAGACCGACCAGAGAGAGAGACAAGAGAGAGAGACCAGAGAGAGAGAGAGAGACCAGAGAGACCAGAGAGAGAGACCAGAGAGAGAGACCAGAGAGAGACCAGAGAGAGACCAGAGAGAGACCAGAGAGACCAGAGAGACCAGAGAGAGAGACCAGAGAGAGAGACCAGAGAGACCAGAGAGAGAGACCAGAGAGACCAGAGAGAGAGACCAGAGAGACCAGAGAGACCAGAGAGAGAGACCAGAGACCAGAGAGAGAGACCAGAGAGAGAGACCAGAGAGAGAGACCAGAGAGAGAGACCAGAGAGAGAGACCAGAGAGAGAGACCAGAGAGAGAGACCAGAGAGAGACACAGACACAGACAGAGAGAGACACAGACACAGACAGAGAGAGACACAGACACAGACAGAGAGAGACACAGACACAGACAGAGAGAGACACAGACAGAGAGAGACACAGACACAGACAGAGAGAGACACAGACAGAGAGAGACACAGACACAGACAGAGAGAGACACAGACACAGACAGAGAGAGACACAGACACAGACAGAGAGAGAGACTGCATGACGTCATAATTAGGGAAGCTCCGATCTGAATTTTTGCTCCGATTACCAATTTGTTGTCATGGTGATCAGCCGATACCAAAGCCCATTCTGATAATTATTAACCTTTTTCAGATAAAGTTATGCTATAGATGGCTGCCTTTCCTATTTTTTTGTTACATTCTTATATTTATTAGCACTAAATGATTACAAAAACTATTTATTATACAGTGAACATTTGAACAATAGCATTGCTGCACCAAAACATTTACACCTCACTGATCATGTACATCCTCATCACGTGATGGTGTGTTGGTGTAAAGAAAAGTGTGTTTGTAGTTCATGCAGAGAGGTCTGGATGCAGAGGCCAGGAAACAGCTGGAGGAAGAGGAGAAGAGAATCATCAGTGATGAACATTGGTTCCTGGATCTGCCTGAGCTCAAGGCCAAAGAGTGAGACCCAACTTTATCACATTTAATACAAAGCGAAACCAGAGAGTATTAGAACACATGACATCAACGCACTGGAGATGTTCCAAACCTTTATTCTGATGAACACGTGAATGCTTGTAACCCAACAGTTTTTGGAGCCCAATGACGACCATAGTCGGATGGAACTATGCCAACTCAAAGTCAATGGGGTCCAACAGTTGTTTGGTTACAAGCTATAGATCTGAAGATCAGCATTATTTAAGTAAGGAAGAAATCCCTTTATTTTGAATAGAAACAACATCATTGAGGAGATGAGTTATGTTCCCTGTGAGGATTTGGTTTATGGCCGAATGTCATTCAAAGGCTTCAATCCTGATGTTGAGGTACAACTTCATTCACTTTTTCTATTGTTCTTAAATTGGGTAACATCTTTTTCCTGTTGACCATTTACACATTCAAACAGCTTTCGTACATCGTGTGTTTTTATTATTTCATCAACATGGGCAGCGATTGATGGTTCTAATGAACACGCACAAAGAGGATGACGAGGTAAAGGAGGACGATGGAGGAATAACCAAAATGGACACGGACATCACAGATGAAGAGATGGCTCGAAGGTAAAAACTGATGTCCTTGTTAAAGAACGGCAGATCAGATCTGATATCACGTCTCTTTTTCTTTGCCCTCTTCAGGTATGAAAGTTTGGTTGGGAGCATGAGGAAAAAATTCGCCAAGAAACGGGATCGCGCTGCCATCGCCGAAAGAGAAGAGGAGGTGAACGCTAATGTTCCCGAATGTAAACCAAAGAAAGCCTTCTTAAAGCCTCAGGACTGAAATATTTTCGTTTCACTTCTTTTATGTACAATAGACTTTTTATATCTTTTAAAACCTGTTCAGTATCAGTAACGAGATTTTTTTGATGGAGAAGATGCTGATATGTGTTAAATGTGTTTCACACGCACGAGAAACAAACTGTTCTTTTCAAGCGTATCTTCTGACCTCAAACGTGTGGTACAGATGGTTTGCGCGTGTTGTAACAAACTGTGTTTAAGTGAATGGATGAAGAACGGTTCTTTTCAGATCTTTTCTTTAAAATGTAGGGTTAGAAAATGTCAACCGATCCAATGGATTGTCTGCTGTATTCCGTGTGTTGTAACTTGACAGATGTGTGGCACCAGGCTCCCTGAGACCTTGTTGAATGAGGTATTAAAAACAGTCGCTCGTACAAAACCAAAATTCATATTTGTGCTGGTTTGGTAGCGGTACTCATAAAGATCCGCGAGAAGATCTTGTCCGACAGAGAGATGGGAGAGTGTCTGTAGAGAAGCGGAAGAGCCCACGCTGCTTCGCCGGGGTAATACAATGCTCTTGGTCTCGAGGAGAGCAGTGCGTGTTTCAAAGCCTCCAGGAACGGCTCTGTGTTCGGGCTGGATGTCGAAGACATCTGAACCAGTCGCTGTTGCATCGAGCGGATGTATTCTTCACCATAGGCTTCCATCACGTCCGCCGATAAACCACCGAGGATCTCCTCCTGAATGGAAGTCCACTGCTCTCTGTGGCCCAGAATGTCTGCAGATACAAGGAAGGATAAAGCACATCTATAAACAACGGAGGATTTGTTGGAGTGTCTTCTCACTTGTTTTGAAAGCCCCAGGTTGAATGAGGATGACTTTGACTCCCCAGCGTGAGAGCTCCTGTCTTATTGTCCCACTGTACACCGTCAGAGCTGCTTTAGATGCTCCGTATGCTGGAAATCCAGGAAGAGGGATTTCTCCTAAAGAAACCAATGATGCAACAGAATTATTCCACAGTAGCTCAGAAATGGTTTTCTCATTCAATTTGTATTCTGTCATCATTTTAAACCTGTATGATTTTCTTTCTGCAAAAAGATATTCGAAGAATGTTGGTATTCAAAATCTGTTGGGCCCAATTATCAATAGAAAGCAACAGTGGTCTTGCACAAAACATCTTCAAAAAGTCCTTTGATTTAAATGTCAAATAACAAATTTCATTTTTATCTGAAGTTAGGTATAGGTCTCTTTTCCCTTATATCTTTGCATGTAAGAATGCATATTAATAGTATAGAGATTGGTACCTAAATGGGAGATACAACCAACTTTTTAAAGGTTTCTGTCTCATTGAATGCTTATGCAACTTGGGTCAAAAATGTATAAAATAAATACGTGTGATACTGATATACTTTTAATTGAATTACTTTTATATTTTTTCTGAGATAAAATGTTTTTTAAACTTAATTTACAGAAGATGAACACAAACCAACTTTGCAGATCTCTTTATTTTAATTGTCACTATTCTACAATATTTTGCCCATTTGTCGATAAGATTTTTACCTTTTTCAAGCAAGATAAAATATAAATATCCCTTATTATCTTGTGTGTTTTAAAAGTTGAAAGCATGTTGTTTGAATTTGTACATAATTTTTTACACATCATTTCAACTGCATTGTGACAATATATTTTCCAAAAAATAGTTGAGACATTTTATTTAATGGGCTTTTTCTGAATATGATGGTCAATTCTTTCGATGCACACCTCTTTGACCCACATACAGTACAAATGAATATCTCTAAATATATTTTAATATTTGCAATGTTTACCTGCCATACTTGATATGTTGATAATTCTTCCTTTTGATCGGCGGATTAGAGGCAAAAAGACCTGCGTCACCTCCACACTACCGATGAAGTTTACATCTAAATATTTTTTATATAATTGTATTGGTAGAATTTCTCCATCGCACACATATCCAAGCACGCCTGCATTGTTCACTAGTCCCCAGAGACCTGCACACAAGCAACACATATAAAAATCCTGGGTCCAGGACAACTGGGAAGATGTAAGTGAGTGGTTGCTAGGGTATTGCTGCAGTTGCTAAGGTGCACACAGTGGATGCTAGATGGCTGGTTAGGTAAGAACTATGGTTGCTGGAGGGTTCTAAACGGATGTTTTGTACTTCTTGTTGTTACCTGTTTCCCCCGTTTGACCTTGGATGAACTGACACGCTTGTGTGATCTGTTTTCTGTTCGTGACGTCCAACTGTAGAACGGTGAGGTTTTTAGACGCCGCTCTCTTGAGCTCCAGAGCTCCGGGACCGGACTCGTCCAGAACTCCTGCGAAGACCCTCATGCCAGCACCGTCCAGAAATTTGGCCAGATCGTGACCCAAGCCAGAATCGCAACCTGTGGATCAAAAACGAAACACGATCTCACCGTTTTATCAGTTCCGGTGCATTGTAGGCTTTCGCATTATGGTTCGCGTGCTTATCAGATCAAGCTAGACGGAAACTCCGCTGTTTAAAGTGACATCCCAGGAATGCATTACGTTATGGGCCTTCGGGATCCGGGGCGGTTCGCTGCGTACTGTTTTTAGGGTCAAAGTCTACGGTTTATAGGATGGCGGTGTTATGTTGAGGGTGGCAGGTTTATACCGGGTAAGGCACACAACACACGAATGGTTCAACTCGAAAGCGATGCAAGAAAATATTGCAATCAAATGTATTTTGAAGATTGTTGGCAACCCTAAAACACCGATCCCCATTGACTGCCAGCGTGTAAACACAAAGCCATATACGTTAAAATATTTCTCAATATAACTTTATATAAGGAAGAGTCACGTACAGTACATCGGCGTGGAGACAACTGTCTTGTGTCTGCAAATCTCACTGTCAAACACATGAAAACACTGGCTACTGAAATGATGTAAGGGAGGCATTCTGTCTTACCTGTGATCAGGACTGCTTTGTTCAGTGTAGGTAACATAACTTCCCCTCCTACGTAGTGTACCAAACCACACAGCACCCCTGCCAATGCCACCTTCAGAAGAGATGAATGAATCACACAGCTTAGTGTTCCTTCAAAGAGCACGAGGACAAGCAGCCACCTCACAGATCGGCCCTTTACACCCTGGACCAGCAGTAACCCCACACTTGCAACCGTCAGGAAGGTGTAAGTGAACCACAGAGCGCATTCTACCATCTTCTCCATTTTTACACAACCCAAGAATGAAGTTCCCGGTGAATGTTATCTGCACATCTAGAGACGTCAGTGAGGTTACAGTCGTATATTGTCCTTAGCTTGTTTGATGGGTTTGGGATTCTTGTAAACGCAGAATCACACCCCAAATGAATGCCAGTTGTTGTATCTTTCGACTTGTTTAAACAAGCCCATGGATCGTAAAGTGATAGCTTTCACTTGCAATAACCATCGTGACCCTTTGCAAAAAGGGCTGAAAACTAAAACTACTTGTTTTTGTGGAACAAAACTCGAAGCTTGCTCTGCAGCGATACTTGGCCACTTCATGATACTTGTAAGTCGCTTTGGATAAAAGCATCTGCCAAATGAATAAATGTAAATGTTAATGCATGTTGAGACCACAAGTTAACTAAATCTGGTAAAAGGAGCTTATTATCTATGTTTACGACGCCTTTCCCAGTCAATGGACGACAGGTCAATAAACTGGGGCCTGCTCAGACAAGAACAGCTGAAAGCGGACAACATCCAGGTATCATTGCTTTGGATCATGATGTTAATTTAAGGGATACTCAAATGAAGCGAATTGGACGCAAGAATGAGGTAAACGTGCAATTCTTGCATATTCTTATACTCTCAGTTTGGCCTTGGTGTTTGAACACTATTAAAACTAATCTTTGACCATTAACATAACTTATTTAAAAGTACATTATAGCTTAAGCTTTATTAAAGGCAGGGTCTATGATTTTTCGATCATAGCCTATGAGTCGGGTCAGAGTCCAAGAACAATCGTGCAGCCAATCAGCAGTAAGGGGTGTGTCTTTTCTTGTTGTGGGGAGGAACATTAGCCAAGAGCAACAGATGGCGTACCTGAGGGGCACAGCTGTCAAGAAAGGGGCAAGAACCTTTCGGTGTGTGGGCGTGTTTGTTTTGGTAATTTCAATGTTAAATCGTAGACCCTGCCTTTAACTAAACGCAGACACATGAACCTTGTAAATAAGCTCGAATCTACATACAACATTCACGCCAATGAAAGTCTCCGAGAGTTTAAGTTAAATGAAACACTGAACAGAGGAAACCGACAAATTATACGTTTATTTTGGTTCACTGGTCGAAAGGAGAACAGGATATCTAGAATTAGCAGTGCATACAGGTGTTTCCCTTACAGACGTGAGTACAGTCAAATCTTACACGACACACAACAATCTCATGGCTTATACATGATCACAGACATAAAGTGCTCATCCTTCTTTACCAGGCCTTTCAGCTCTGGACTTTGCCAAGCGTTAATACATAATTCACTATTTCCAGTGGATGAGAGGGCCAGTAGAGGTGGGTTAGGGGCGTTCGAAAATGTTTAGGTGCGGTTCTTCTTAAAGAAGCTGATGAGTCCGTTGGTGGAGGAGTCGTGGGAATGAACTTCAGCGTCGTCCTGCAGCTCAGGTTCGATTTTCTTGGCCAGCTGCTTGCCCAGCTCCACACTGTCAGGACAGAAGAGATATTATTCTCCACATTCTCTGTACTTGTTGAACATTAGATGAACTCATATTCAAACTGGACTCACCCCCACTGGTCATAGCTGTTGATATCCCAAATCACACCTTGTACAAAGATCTTGTGCTCATACATGGCTAAAACATAAGCAGATAGAGTACATCACAAAAGGTCTCAAACAAGTCCGCAACTACAAATCTATGTTTATTACTCACCAACTAATGCACCGAGCATGAAGGGTGTGAGTTTCTTGAAGATGATAGAGTTGCTTGGCTTGTTACCTTGAAATACCTAAAAATATCAGTGTATTGTTGGTCATGCACTGAATGATGGATGAACATGCATTGTTATAAAATCAAACATTACATAATCCTTATATAATTTCAATCGCATGTAATATAAATTTCTATCCATAAAATTACAAATTCACCGACAATTTGTATGCATTCTTTGACCTTAATGTCAATAAGCGAACATCTCAAGAAATATCTTATTTCCTAGTCCTTCTATCATTGGAATCAATTACAAAATGACCAGACTCACTGGTAAAAATTCCTAAGTGCTGATTTTGAAAACATCATGTGGCTTAATAAGTATCACAATAATAAACAGTTATGTTAATAGATTAAATAGAATTCTTCAGTGGAAAATATTAAAATAATTGATTAAAAATTCCAACAGTTAAGTTCCGAATGAAAAAGGAATTATCTTAAAAATGGATATAGTAATATAAAACTATGTTATTGCAGAATTCTAATTGAAATGTTTGAGCTAATCACTTTTATTTAATTTTTTACAGCTAAATTAAACAGTTCATTTCATTGATTTTAAAGCTTTTTCTAGAGAAAACATAGATGATATTTCAAAAAATGTTGGTAAAAAACACTGGTCACCATTGAAATATTGGTTTTGTGTGCATACTAAAAAATCTAATGGGGGTCAACGGTTTTTGGAATCCAATTTTCTTTGAAATATCGAGGTTTTCAATGACCAGAGGGATTTTAGTGAGCTATAAATACAATTTAGGACTATTTTATGTTATGTTGATAGTCCATAGTGTGACTGGCCCTTAAAAGACTACAGTCCATGTGAATGCTGTTTACAGTTAGTTACTTTATGGGGCAGGAGTTTCTCCAGCGGATCTCCAGACATCCCAGCAGCCTGAAGCTCCTTCTTAGCCTCATCTGAGGTCTTTCCTCTCATCAGAGCTTCCGTCTGAGCCAGGAAGTTAGCCATCAGGATCTACCAACATGCAATCGACATTAAGTTGACTGATAGACCAGAAAATGAACATAATCATCAATTTAAGTTTGTTTAAAATTCAGAACAGAAAAAAAAAAACATATTTAACCCCAATAATATCCATTTAAGCTGTTGAAATGGCAGCAGTTTATAAACCCCGGTGTAATTTAATGCAAAAGTAATGCAAAGGCTCAGATTGTGAAATGCAAGACACTCTGGTTGTCATCTGACAGCAAGAATCTAAAGAGGAAACTAAAAAAACGGAAGCTGTGTTTAGAAACCCAATGATGTACCTTGTGATGAAGGCTGTCTCTGATTGGATGCTGAGTCTGAGCTGGTATGAGGAAGTCAGCTGGAATCAAGCGAGTACCTACAGAGTGAAAGAGATCACAACTGATCTATTCTGATTTGAACACAACACAGTAGAAACTGATGCTGAGATTCCTGACCCTGGTGAATGAGCTGGTAGAAAGCATGCTGTCCGTTAGTTCCCGGTTCGCCCCACACGATGGGCCCGGTGTGGTAATTTACACGAGTGCCAGACTTTGAGATGTATTTCCCGTTGGACTCCATGTCTCCCTACAAAATCAATTCACACCCATCAGTGCCTTTAAAAGAAAGAATTATGATATCATTTCTTGATACGTGACATTATCAGACTGACCTGCTGGAAGTATGCAGCAAAGCGGTGCATGTACTGGTCGTAGGGCAGCATGGCATGTGTCTCGGCCTGGAAGAAGTTGATATACCAGACTCCGAGCAGGGCCAGTATGACCGGAGCGTTCTGCTCCAGAGGAGCCGTGTGGAAGTGGTTATCCTATAAAGCGTAGGTATACATAACTCTTTTAAAAGATAATTATATCCAAATAACATGCATAAAATAAAAGACATTATGAGATGTACTTTGGAGGTCTAACTGAAAGACTTTTATTACAAACCAAAGAAATAAGCAACAAATCTAAAGCAGTGTTGCTAATATAATATCATTCACAAATAATTTGAGATGATTGTTTCTGGGTTTAAAGATGTTTAACATGATTTTCTTCAAAACACAAATCAAAACATACAAGAATTCATTAAAAACAAGGTATAGCTTGTTTAAAAGCCTTTGTATTATAATGAAGTTTTATAATTTCCATAACAATTTTCATTCTCATAGCATGCTTAGCAAAAATGCCATGATTTATTGTTCCTATTAATTATTTTTATTAAACTACAATTTATTAGTAAATACATGTAACTTTTTTAACCATTGTGGTAGACTTTTATTAAATATCAACTGTCAATTCTCTATCACGTCTAGTTGAATTATTTCTTACAAAAAATATTAATTTTAAATTATAATGTATTACAAATATAATTACAATATTATTTAGAATTACAATATATTATGTATATGATGCAGTTAGACAAATTGGGACATGTAACGTTAATGAGAATTTCAACAGAAGAACAAGACATCATTCCTACTTCAAAATTATGTTTGAGAACAGATGTTTAATATATTTTTTTCTGTTAATTGAATTGTTTTATAATTTAATTTGTATCAGAGTAAGAAGACATAATCTGATACAGCTTTAAACATTGTTTTTGATGAATTTGATTTCTAAGTGATTTTCTAACCGATTATTTATTTTGTTTATTTTATAAAGAAAAGCGATGTATTGCCGCTTTACTGCAAGTCAAATCTGAAAATCATCTAACCTTAAACTATTTCCACCACAAGTATTAACATATAAATATATAATCATGCTTACCATCCAATGAGCACCAGCAAGAAGCTGCTCGAAGTTTTCAAATCCTGCAGGACAGTAAATTAATTTAATTTAAATACAAAAAAGTACACAATATACACAGTTTACGCAAGCAAGACATGGCACTGGCGGTCTTTACCAAAGCCTCATTTCACTCTGGGCACAAAACAACTCCTGTGCCATTACACATACCTGTATGCAGTTGTATGATATCGTTCAAAAACATATAAATACAAAATAATTTGAAATTCCACTAAAAGTGGAAAGGTTTCATATATCAGTATATAAATAAAAATTTGAAAGTAGGAGAAGAATTGAGCCAGGGGAAGATTTTTGATAAGGTCACATGAGCAGATAAACCAGTTTTTAATCTGATCAATCCTGCTCAACTAGATCTCTTTTAAACGCAAAATATGAAGTTTGAAAAGACAGCTAGTGCCAAAATGTAAATGCGGAGATGTGTCAGTTCATAATGCAACAAGTAAACAGTATTGGTTCATATCAGAAAAAGTCTTTCCTCATGCGCTTGCATTGAATTTACTTTTGGGACAGTTTGTTAAAAGCAGACATACCTATATGCAGTGCAATGGACAAACCAATAGCCGACCACAGCGAGTAGCGCCCTCCGACCCACTAAAACATGAGCATTCAGCGTTAGAAAACCAGTCTGAGATTATGTGTAAAGTCACCATGAGTGTCAAACCCTCTCATGTGTTTAATAAAAATTCATCATTATTCAAACAAAACAATGTTTCCTTGCTCATGCAAAAGCAACTTCTGTTGGAAATACTCACATCCCAAAACTCAAACATGTTGTTGGTGTCGATACCAAAGTCTTTCACTTTGGGCTGGTGGAGTGATATAAAACACACATTTATTAAAGGTTGTTCTGAAATTTAAATTGCATATTAAATGCTGAGGGTGTACTTACAGCGTTTGTAGAAAGGGCAACAAAGTGTTTGGCCACAGAAGATTGCTGAAAACACAAATCAAGAAATAAGACTTAATTTCAACAATAAGCCACAAACATTCATGGTGTCTGTGTTATTTTTTTATATAAAATATGTTATACTAGGTTCAAATATGCTTACATCTTTGGCCACCTTGAGGAACCATTCTTTGGCCGTCTCTGCATTAGTGATAGTCTCCTGGGTGGTAAACGTCTAAACAAACAAACAAACAAACAAACAATGAGAACAAATAAATCCCATGTGATTAAGGTAAACACTAAAGCATGTTTGTCCACACTAACCTTGGATGCAATGATGAAAAGGGTGGTCTCAGCATTGAGCTGGGCAAGGGTCTTGGCCATGTGTGTGCCGTCAATGTTAGAGACGAACCAGACGTTTGGTCCTCCTTTAGAGTACGGCTTCAGAGCTTCAGTCACCATGAGAGGTCCCTAATGTAAACATCATATTACAAGTTAAGTTCTGTAGTTTAACATCTGATGACATGCGTGCAGGGTTTACTCACCAGATCAGATCCTCCAATGCCAATATTCACAACATCAGTGATGGATTTACCACTGAAGCCTTTCCATTCGCCACTGCGCACTTTCTAAGAAATACACAGATACGAACTGGCTTGAGAACACTTTGAACTTCTTTACATCACGCCATTGAAAGTTAACCGGGAGAAACACAAGTTTTGATGTTAAAGTGATGAAGTTTTACTTACATGGCAAAACGCCTTCATCTGCGCCAGAACTCTGTTCACATCGGGCATCACATCTTTTCCATCCACCACAACAGGAGCGTTTGAGCGGTTTCTCAGAGCGATGTGGAGAACCGCACGGCCCTACAATCACAAAACTGGCTTTAGACTTAAGACATACAATATAAATTGTTTACACAGTGTATAATGCAATTAAACATACGACATTATATAAGTATGTGCGTTTCACACACGCTTGACACGCTTGTGTCAAAATAATACTATGTGAGTAGTGTAATAGGATACAGGCTTTTAACAATGTTTCTTCTCAAAAATAAATTGAGCAGTTCTTCAATGAGATCAAGACATTACCTCAGTAAAGTTGATCTTCTCTCCATTAAACATCTTGTCTCTTGCTTCCTCAATGCCCAATGACCGTGCCTGAACATAAGGAGATGTTTAGTGAACATGTGTTAATATATTGTACTGTACAGGTCAAGAGATTTGGTACACAGTTATGCATTCATATTTTCCCACATTAAAGAAGAACACTAAACTCATTAAAGTTATGAAATTAAACAAATGCAACTATGGGAATTATGTTGAAACTAAAAATAAGAAATACAATTCATGAAAAACTCATTTCCGACAGTAAGGCACAAACCTTCACATAAACAATATTTAAATAAGGAGAAGCATTGTACTCAAGTGTACTTAAACTTTTAATATCAAAATATAGTGTGAATAAAAACCTATAATATAACATTATACCATTGTGCTTTGATTAATAACATTCACTTTTTTCGGCTATGAAGAGGTACTTTGGTATCTGCTTAACCATTTCTGAGAGCTGTCATGAGGTCAAACTGTTATGGCCCTCCTATAATATACAGAGATACTATAACTAGGGATGCTCTGTTCAGGATTTTTTCCAACGATATTGATACCTGATTTTTTCTAATAACTGCTTATATTTTTAAGATATACACACACACGCACACGCACACTCTACACGCACACTCTACACACACACACACACACACACACACTCTACACACACTCTACACACACACACTCTACACACACACACTCTACACACACACACTCTACACACACACACACACACTCTACACACACACACTCTACACACACACACACACTCTACACTCTATACACACA
>CM065677.1:3648959-3753959 GCA_033220385.1 Triplophysa yarkandensis | reverse complement strand
ATGGTTATTAAAGAAACACAGCTTCTATTACTAAATATGAGTTTGTAGAGCACAATACAACGCAAATAAGATACACAATTCTCAAGCACTTGAACTTTGATATGAATTATTTGTAATTAAAGTTTATTGAATAATCGATTTTCCCAAATTTGCCAAGTTAAGAAACATCCAGACAAAACAAAGACCATCAAAAAACATAAGAAAAACTTCACCTTTCTCAAACGTATTACTTATCATGACAAAATGAAACAAGAAATCTAAAATACAAATATTCCACTATCCGTTAAATCGAGACATGTGGCTGTTTCCATTGGATGAGTGCATCACTGAGAGACATAAAGAGTGATAAGCAGAAAGAACCAAATCTCTAATCCACAGGACGCACAAACATCACAGTATGCACATAAGGATCATGCTAGTGCGGTCGGTGATCACATGCCTTTACACCTGAAACTAAAGATCAAAAACATGGAGCAGATGGATGAGCTTCCATAACAGAACAACACATTCGGTCTTATTCGCTGGAAAAAAACTGTTCTTCTGATCGAGGTCTCGTATAGCTTAAAAAAAAAAAGTACAACAAACCTAGGCAAGAATTGATGCACTAGCTCAGTGTAAACACTGTTAAATTGGGTTTGTAACAACAGCCGATTTCCTTTTGCAACAAAGCTCTTATGAAGAATGCACAATTAGCCAAACAAGATGTGGTAAAAGCTCGAGAATCCATATATCAGAGTAATTGCAGCATAGATTTTCAGTTACACAAAGTAGCATTGTTTTCTTAGGAAAGACCGGACATTTGCTTATGAGCAAACATCTGCTACAAAGTGCTACACACAAATCAAAGTGTTCCCCATTAAATCAATTTATATCAGATAAACCTATATAAGTCACTTTGCATGGGGGAGACCGTTTCTATGTCACTTTAGTCTAAATTGTGCTCTCCCGTTCTATATTTCCTCAAAACGTAGAATAGTTTTCTTTTTTCATTTTATGTAAAAATCCTTGAAGGGACTTTTTAGCAATAATGTCACTGTCTACAAGCATCCTTAAGAACAGATCGATAATCTAAACTACAGACAGCGCACAAATTATCACATTCAAATACCAAAATAGTTGGGAAAAGTAATCAAACTGGAAACTTGAAAAATAAACCTGCGTACAAAAAATATGGAACTGTACTAATCTGAGCGCCATCAGTGACCTTCAGATCAAATGTGGTAAGATACTTTACAAATTCCTTTTGTGATCAAAATGACAGTACATGTGTACTGTATAGGTTAAGCATGGGGAAAACTCTCAGAAATCCTAACATATTTGAAATATACCCCTTAAAGCAAAGAATAAAAAAATTGCATTTGTTCCATTTCTACTTAAGTGATTTACATCCAAGTTTCAAGCATTGGAACCCCAGTGCTGGTGACAGATTTATAAACGCATACATTATCTTCTCATTGTTGAAACGTGTCAATGTATTTTCCAAACAAATCAGGTCTTCTGAATCCACCACCTGTGATCCCTACGCAGCTACTTTGTTATCCTTCTGGAAAAAAAAAGAGGGTAGCAAGAAATTGCAAAATCAATGGGAATAATATCATATACTTAATTGATTTAAGACTCATTCATTACCCTGTATTCAAAATCTGCAAATTCCCTTCCTCCTTGACTTCCTCGATATGCTCCCCTGAACCCGTTTCCACCGTAAGACCCGTACGACCCCCGTCCTGACCCACGACCCCGGCCTCCTCTGAATCCCATGCCTCCACGACCTCTGAAGCCACCTCGTCCCCGTCTAAAGGGGACACCGAATGTTTCTGCGTTCATCCGTCGCTCCTCCGCCCATGTCTGCCTTCTCTCTCTGAGAAACACATTTGATGGGAACAAGATCAGATTAATTCATGAGTCAACTGCATCCACATACAGATTATTCTATAACCGTGTTATTTGAGGATTTATTTTCATAAACTTTATATTTTAGAACGGCTGACATACAAACATACATATGCATATGTAGTGCGTTACAGTAGAACTCACCGGGGGAAACCTGAACCTGCAGACCTTTCGGCTGCCTTCCTGTTAAATAAAAAAGTGTCATGTTTAATTTAAATAAAAATATTAGTCACTACACAGGTGGAATAAGTGCATAGATGTTCCACCTATATGAACCTTATTTATATGAAAAACCTTTTATCCACATCATTTTGTATTACGTAACGAACTAGTCACTATTACAACAAAAAACGATGAAGTATTCAACCCAGTTCAGTCTACACTTCATGTTCTCTAACCTCATGTCATCACAGGAGATGTTATCAAAGAAGGATTTGGTTTTGTCATAGTAGCACTTTGGTCCGACGGAATCATCCTCATCAGCGTTTCCTTCACTGTTCTGAGTGTCCACTCCTGAATCACCCTTCTCCTCACCGTTCAATGCTTTCTCAGGCTTCTCATCTGCATAAACACACAATACCCAACTGTTATTTCAGGATATCATACCTGGACAATAACATCTGAGATATATATATATATAGCTCCATGTACCTTTCAGTTTGAGTTTACTCTGGAACTCTTTGTCAATCTCATCCTTATTAAACTGAGCGTTAGCGCTCTCAAAGTCAAAATCTTTCTCAAACTTCATTGGTCCATCTCTCCTGATGGGATAGCGTCCTCTACCGCGATGACCTCCGGGATGGCCTGGATGACCGGGATGGCCTGGATGACCGGTATGGCCTGGATGACCGGTATGGCCTGGATGACCGGGAGGGCCTGGATGACCGGGAGGGCCTGGATGACCGGTATGGCCTGGATGACCGGGAGGGCCTGGATGACCTCGCCGAGCAGAAGCAGCAGGTGGACCTGGGGCTAGAAAGAACGACAGCAAATACAGTCTATTTGTACATGTATTGATTATTTTAGTAGACTTTATGAGTGACTGTCTAAGTAATTTGTGATTTAATGACGGCGAAAGGTTGAATATTACAAAAAAACGTTCTTAAATCTTTGGCTGTATGGGGGGCAGGGTATTGAGCACAACCGGACATGATGAGTTTTAACCTGCAGGACGTTTAAACGCGTCCTAGTTTCCACCTCTGGACTGACTGGTCTCTTCAGTGATGGTTTGAGCACATCAGTGGCTAAGAAAGTACGCTTTAGGGCTTCTAACTGTACTCAAATTCTGCTGCAAATGCAATGTCAACTTTCAAAATGAAGTGTAAAATCTGAGACCTCAATACATGCGATCAGATGAATGAATTTACAACCAGATGCAAAAATGAACCCTGAACCAACCCTGAGCAGAGAATGGGTGCGTGTGGTCTTCAGGCCGATTCTCACCCCTCCTTTGTTCAAACACTTCGACGGGTTTCTGTGTGTTGGTGGAAGCTGGG
The DNA here is from genome assembly GCA_033220385.1 of Triplophysa yarkandensis. NCBI lineage: Eukaryota > Metazoa > Chordata > Actinopteri > Cypriniformes > Nemacheilidae > Triplophysa > Triplophysa yarkandensis. The sequence continues at coordinate 3,750,573 of CM065677.1, read as the reverse complement.
CGGGTAGACACTGGGCTCTTGCGGCTCACTGGTGAGGGTGCACTGGTGGTGGCTGCAGAGACAGAGGGGGCAGCAGGGTCCACCGGAGGGGTCTTTCGCAAGAGGTCCAGATCTGGGCTGGTGTGACCTGCACAAAAAGGAAAAACGGTGAGTGATTTAAGACCACCAACACTTCATTCAGATCGTGCAGAAGTGCAGACACCTGAAGTGAGGAAATCAGAGCTGTTAGAAGACAAAAATCATGTTATTATGACCTTAAAACCCCTCATAAACCATGAGCACATGCATACATTCATCACAGAAAACCCAATCCACGTTTGCACTGTACTTCAATACAGATGATTGATTGATTGTATTAGTGTTAGATGGTTTACAGACAATACGATTTTAGTCACTCTTACAACAGTGTGAACGTGGATAAGTAAGATGTAGTAGTAAGAAATAATTTCAGGTCAGAGCGACAGACACTTTCAAAAATCTCAGAAGTGTTGCACAGAAAAGATCCTCCATTACTCACTGCCGTGAAAACAAAATATGAAATTAATTGATTTGCTTTGATCATCGTTTGTTTTTTGGCCTCGGGGTGGCGTTTACCTTTCTTCACGAATGCACTGGTGAAAGCAGTGCCCTGTGACAGAGCTCCCGTCATGCTCATGTCACTACCAAACAAGCCCAATGAACTTCCTGTGAGGGGAGGAAGAGCAGTCACGTAAAGCAGATGTGCCATATCAGCATTCATCAATACGGGCTTCAAAAGCTTGTCCTGTCCGACACCCCCACGAATAATGATGGGATTGACTCAACCATCCTGTTTCTGAAGTAGGCAATGGTAAAACTAGAATATGATTTTGTAATGTTTCTTTAACTATGGTTTAGTTAATGCAAAATACTGATGTATATACTGAATATTAATACGTAGGATTCAAGCTAATGAAATGATTTACTGAGTGTGTCTTTGTATTTTGTGTGGTAACATTGTATTTATATGAAGTACACATTTATTTGGGAAATACTTTTGTATTTATTTATATTGAATATATAAAACTTTATTAAAAAATCTTCAAAATATATACCGTGATTAGGGCTGCACAATCATGATACAAATATGACATAATAACAGATGATTATTTACCTTGATATTGTAATTGCGATAATCATGTTGATGAAATTTGGTTCTAAAATGTCTAATAACTTCCTTTGAAGCAGCTGCATGGTACATTCTCAACATCCAAACTAAATATGATAATGTAAAGAACAAATGATGTTGTCAGTAAAAAGTCAAAACGAATCATTCCATTTTTCAATCGCCGATTAGTGCTTAAACACACAGATAGGAGAATAAATATCTAGCTGTAATTGATGGCGATTGTGTAATTGTAAACCCGATAAGTTTTAAGATGAATTGTGCAGCCCTACAGTGAATGTAATGCAATATCTAGACAAATACAACGTAAAGAAAAGCTTTTATTCTGGTTCCAGTTAATCTCTTAAGAGCCCTGATATTATTATCAGCTCAGAATAATGAGAAAGTATAGTACTGGGACATATAAGTGTAGTCACGCGTAACAAGGTGAAAATTTCACATCGATATGACAAGTGTTACCCGGACACTTGGGCGTGCAAATCTGAACCACCTAGAAAGGAAAAGGTGTGTGATGGGACACGTACCAACTCCAACAGTCCCAAACTGAGGTGAGACCAGTGGACCGGGCTCAAACCGATTGTAGGCGGCCACGGGCGGCTGGTTGAAGAGCCCGTATGAGTTTCCCGACTGGAAAGCTGACGGCTGAGCGGTCGAAGATCCCAGAGAAGACTGAGAGAGCAGAAAACCACAGATGTTAAAACCATCTCAAGCAGTAAGTAGATACCAAACGATCTTTAACCCGGCCTTTCATTTTCTCCGATGAGAACGTGAAGGAAACGGGTGTCACAAGTCAGTGTGTGTTCACGTACCTGAACGATGGCCGGGTCCTGAGGAAGGGAACATGTTGGCTTGGGAGGTTCACACACCGTCAGATCTTTGATGTCACTTCCTCTGAAAATGATGTACTCGAAAATCTCATCCCTGGGTGCGATGGGTCGGTCCGTGGGCCGGTCCTCAGTCCCAAAGGAGCGAACTGCAACATGTCAACACACAAACATGAGTCCAACATTTAACATGTCAACACACAAACATGAGTCCAACATGTTACATGTCAACACACAAACATGAGTCCAACATGTAATATGTCAACACACAAACATGAGTCCAACATCTAACATGTCAACACACAAACATGAGTCAAACATGTAACATGTCAACACACAAACATGAGTCAAACATGTAACATGTCAACACACAAACATGAGTCAAACATGTAACATGTCAACACAAAAACATGAGTCAAACATGTAACATGTTAACACACAAACATGAGTCAAACATGTCAACACACAAACATGAGTCAAACATGTCAACACACAAACATGAGTCAAACATGTAACATGTTAACACACAAACATGAGTCAAACATGTCAACACACAAACATGAGTCAAACATGTCAACACACAAACATGAGTCAAACATGTCAACACACAAACATGAGTCAAACATGTAACATGTCAACACACAAACATGAGTCAAACATGTAACATGTCAACACACAAACATGAGTCAAACATGTAACATGTCAACACACAAACATGAGTCAAACATGTCAACACACAAACATGAGTCCAACATGTCAACACACAAACATGAGTCTAACATGTCAACACACAAACATGAGTCAAACATGTCAACACACAAACATGAGTCAAACATGTCAACACACAAACATGAGTCAAACATGTCAACACACAAACATGAGTCCAACATGTAACATTTCAACACACAAACATGAGTCAAACATGTCAACACACAAACATGAGTCAAACATGTCAACACACAAACATGAGTCCAACATGTCAACACACAAACATGAGTCCAACATGTCAACACACAAACATGAGTCAAACATGTCAACACACAAACATGAGTCAAACATGTCAACACACAAACATGAGTCAAACATGTCAACACACAAACATGAGTCAAACATGTCAACACACAAACATGAGACAAACATGTCAACACACAAACATGAGTCAAACATGTCAACACACAAACATGAGTCCAACATGTCAACACACAAACATGAGTCAAACATGTCAACACACAAACATGAGTCAAACATGTCAACACACAAACATGAGTCAAACATGTCAACACACAAACATGAGTCAAACATGTCAACACACAAACATGAGTCAAACATGTCAACACACAAACATGAGTCAAACATGTCAACACAAACATGAGTCCAACATGTCAACACACAAACATGAGTCCAACATGTCAACACACAAACATGAGTCCAACATGTCAACACACAAACATGAGTCAGACATGTAACATGTCAACACACAAACATGAGTCAGACATGTAACATGTCAACACACAAACATGAGTCAGACATGTAACATGTCAACACACAAACATGAGTCAGACATGTAACATGTCAACACACAAACATGAGTCAGACATGTAACATGTCAACACACAAACATGAGTCAGACATGTCAACACACAAACATGAGTCAAACATGTAACATGTCAACACACAAACATGAGTCAGACATGTCAACACACAAACATGAGTCCAACATGTCAACACACAAACATGAGTCCAACATGTCAACACACAAACATGAGTCCAACATGTCAACACACAAACATGAGTCCAACATGTCAACACACAAACATGAGTCCAACATGTCAACACACAAACATGAGTCCAACATGTCAACACACAAACATGAGTCCAACATGTCAACACACAAACATGAGTCCAACATGTCAACACACAAACATGAGTCAAACATGTCAACACACAAACATGAGTCAAACATGTCAACACACAAACATGAGTCAAACATGTAACATGTCAACACACAAACATGACTCAAACATGTAACATGTCAACACACAAACATGAGACAAACATGTCAACACACAAACATGAGTCCAACATGTAACATGTCAACACACAAACATGAGACCAACATGTCAACACACAAACATGAGACAAACATGTCAACACACAAACATGAGACAAACATGTCAACACACAAACATAAGTCAAACATGTCAACACACAAACATGAGTCAAACATGTCAACACACAAACATGAGACAAACATGTCAACACACAAACATGAGACAAACATGTCAACACACAAACATGAGTCCAACATGTCAACACACAAACATGAGTCCAACATGTCAACACACAAACATGAGACAAACATGTCAACACACAAACATGAGTCAGACATGTCAACACACAAACATGAGTTCAACATGTCAACACACAAACATGAGTCCAACATGTCAACACACAAACATGAGTCCAACGTGTCAACACACAAACATGAGTCAAACGTGTCAACACACAAACATGAGTCAAACATGTCAACACACAAACATGAGTCAAACATGTCAACACACAAACATGAGTCAAACATGTCAACACACAAACATGAGTCAAACATGTCAACACACAAACATGAGTCAAACATGTCAACACACAAACATGAGTCCAACATGTCAACACACAAACATGAGTCAAACATGTCAACACACAAACATGAGTCCAACATGTCAACACACAAACATGAGTCAAACATGTCAACACACAAACATGAGTCAGACATGTCAACACACAAACATGAGTCAAACATGTAACATGTCAACACACAAACATGAGTCAGACATGTCAACACACAAACATGAGTCCAACATGTCAACACACAAACATGAGTCCAACATGTCAACACACAAACATGAGTCCAACATGTCAACACACAAACATGAGTCCAACATGTCAACACACAAACATGAGTCAGACATGTCAACACACAAACATGAGTCAAACATGTAACATGTCAACACACAAACATGAGTCAGACATGTCACACACAAACATGAGTCCAACATGTCAACACACAAACATGAGTCAAACATGTCAACACACAAACATGAGTCAAACATGTCAACACACAAACATGAGTCAAACATGTCAACACACAAACATGAGTCAAACATGTCAACACACAAACATGAGTCCAACATGTCAACACACAAACATGAGTCCAACATGTCAACACACAAACATGAGTCAAACATGTCAACACACAAACATGAGACAAACATGTCAACACACAAACATGAGACAAACATGTCAACACACAAACATGAGTCAAACATGTCAACACACAAACATGAGTCAAACATGTCAACACACAAACATGAGTCAAACATGTCAACACACAAACATGAGTCCAACATGTCAACACACAAACATGAGTCCAACATGTCAACACACAAACATGAGTCAAACATGTCAACACACAAACATGAGTCAAACATGTCAACACACAAACATGAGTCAAACATGTCAACACACAAACATGAGTCCAACATGTCAACACACAAACATGAGTCCAACATGTCAACACACAAACATGAGACAAACATGTCAACACACAAACATGAGACAAACATGTCAACACACAAACATGAGTCAAACATGTCAACACACAAACATGAGTCCAACATGTCAACACACAAACATGAGTCCAACATGTCAACACACAAACATGAGTCAAACATGTCAACACACAAACATGAGACAAACATGTCAACACACAAACATGAGACAAACATGTCAACACACAAACATGAGACAAACATGTCAACACACAAACATGAGACAAACATGTCAACACACAAACATGAGACAAACATGTCAACACACAAACATGAGACAAACATGTCAACACACAAACATGAGACAAACATGTCAACACACAAACATGAGTCCAACATGTCAACACACAAACATGAGTCCAACATGTCAACACACAAACATGAGACAAACATGTCAACACACAAACATGAGACAAACATGTCAACACACAAACATGAGTCAAACATGTCAACACACAAACATGAGTCCAACATGTCAACACACAAACATGAGTCAAACATGTCAACACACAAACATGAGTCCAACATGTCAACACACAAACATGAGTCCAACATGTCAACACACAAACATGAGTCCAACATGTCAACACACAAACATGAGTCCAACATGTCAACACACAAACATGAGTCAAACATGTCAACACACAAACATGAGTCAAACATGTCAACACACAAACATGAGTCAAACATGTCAACACACAAACATGTCAACACACAAACATGTCAACACACAAACATGAGACAAACATGTCAACACACAAACATGAGACAAACATGTCAACACACAAACATGAGACAAACATGTCAACACACAAACATGAGACAAACATGTCAACACACAAACATGTCAACACACAAACATGTCAACACACAAACATGAGACAAACATGTCAACACACAAACATGTCAACACACAAACATGTCAACACACAAACATGAGACAAACATGTCAACACACAAACATGAGACAAACATGTCAACACACAAACATGAGACAAACATGTCAACACACAAACATGAGACAAACATGTCAACACACAAACATGTCAACACACAAACATGAGTCCAACATGTCAACACACAAACATGAGTCAAACATGTCAACACACAAACATGAGACAAACATGTCAACACACAAACATGAGACAAACATGTCAACACACAAACATGAGTCAAACATGTCAACACACAAACATGAGACAAACATGTCAACACACAAACATGAGACAAACATGTCAACACACAAACATGAGACAAACATGTCAACACACAAACATGAGTCAAACATGTCAACACACAAACATGAGACAAACATGTCAACACACAAACATGAGACAAACATGTCAACACACAAACATGAGACAAACATGTCAACACACAAACATGTCAACACACAAACATGAGTCCAACATGTCAACACACAAACATGAGTCAAACATGTCAACACACAAACATGAGACAAACATGTCAACACACAAACATGAGACAAACATGTCAACACACAAACATGAGACAAACATGTCAACACACAAACATGAGACAAACATGTCAACACACAAACATGTCAACACACAAACATGAGTCCAACATGTCAACACACAAACATGAGACAAACATGTCAACACACAAACATGAGACAAACATGTCAACACAAACATGAGTCAAACATGTCAACACACAAACATGAGTCCAACATGTCAACACACAAACATGAGTCCAACATGTCAACACACAAACATGAGTCAAACATGTCAACACACAAACATGAGACAAACATGTCAACACACAAACATGAGTCCAACATGTCAACACACAAACATGAGTCAAACATGTAACATGTCAACACACAAACATGAGACAAACATGTCAACACACAAACATGAGACAAACATGTCAACACACAAACATGAGTCAAACATGTCAACACACAAACATGAGACAAACATGTCAACACACAAACATGAGTCCAACATGTCAACACACAAACATGAGTCAAACATGTAACATGTCAACACACAAACATGAGACAAACATGTCAACACACAAACATGAGTCAAACATGTCAACACACAAACATGAGACAAACATGTCAACACACAAACATGAGACAAACATGTCAACACACAAACATGAGACAAACATGTCAACACACAAACATGAGTCAAACATGTCAACACACAAACATGAGACAAACATGTCAACACACAAACATGAGACAAACATGTCAACACACAAACATGAGACAAACATGTCAACACACAAACATGTCAACACACAAACATGAGACAAACATGTCAACACACAAACATGAGACAAACATGTCAACACACAAACATGAGACAAACATGTCAACACACAAACATGAGACAAACATGTCAACACACAAACATGTCAACACACAAACATGAGTCCAACATGTCAACACACAAACATGAGACAAACATGTCAACACACAAACATGAGACAAACATGTCAACACAAACATGAGTCAAACATGTCAACACACAAACATGAGTCCAACATGTCAACACACAAACATGAGTCCAACATGTCAACACACAAACATGAGTCAAACATGTCAACACACAAACATGAGACAAACATGTCAACACACAAACATGAGACAAACATGTCAACACAAACATGAGTCAAACATGTCAACACACAAACATGAGTCCAACATGTCAACACACAAACATGAGTCAAACATGTCAACACACAAACATGTCAACACACAAACATGAGTCCAACATGTCAACACACAAACATGAGTCAAACATGTCAACACACAAACATGTCAACACACAAACATGAGACATTATATGAGATATAGAGGATATTGACTGTATATACAGAATTAACTCTATTTAATGTACAACATTATAATTGACTTTATATAACAATAGTGATCACGTGTGTCAGACAACACTTTAACATTTACTTAATTCACCCAATCACCGACAGCAGCACGTGCACACCACTCTTCAGATGGTCACGTGCTGGAGTAACAACACATACGTCACAGTATCAGAAATCATCGTGAGCACTGGTGAGAGTTAAAGCTCTGCGCGTGCGTGCGCGTGTGCGCGTGCGCGTGCGTTCACACCTTTGGCGAGCGCGACGGTTGAGTTCTCGGTGTCGATCGTGTAGAGGATTCCTTCGTATCGGATCTCTGCTTTACTGATCAAACTGATCTTGCTGCCGATGTACGGCGTCCCGCCACTCATCCTGCTGACGAACCGCGACACGAGCCCGGAGAAACGGAACAAAGGTTCGCGCGCGCGCTCCCGGAGTAAACAAACGGCTCGCGACGAGGATCCGCTCGCGCAATATGGCCGCTCGCGCTTTCAGCACACTGCACGGAAGTGACGTCGCTCGGCGGCAGCGCGTCGCCGACAAAATAAAAGTCCCGCGGTCGTTTTTAGTTCGTTTCAAGCGAACGTGACGTCATCGAGTGTGTTTTTAAACCTTTTTATTTTTTATGTCCCAATTGGTAATTTTCAAAACTCTTTAAGTTGAACAAAACATAATTAAATAAATTATGATACTTCCTATTTTTTTAATTCGCAATGACAACATGTGTGGATAAAGTGTTAAATAAATTAGTCAAGTCGCGGCCTAGTGACCTAGTGGGATCATAAGGTCATCGGTTTGATGCCCAGGGCCTAGAGGTCACACCTGTCTGCCCCCCCTACCCTCCCTGGTGTGATCCCGGCCACTGCAGTGATGCCCACTCCGGGTGTGTGTGGGTTCACCCGCTGGAGGGGTCAAATACAGAGGTCACACCTGTCTGCCCCCCCCTCCCCTCCCTGGTGTGATCCCGGGCACTGCAGTGATGCCCACTCCGGGTGTGTGTGGGTTCACCCGCTGGAGGGGTCAAATACAGAGGTCACACCTGTCTGCCCCCCCCTCCCCTCCCTGGTGTGATCCCGGGCACTGCAGTGATGCCCACTGCTCCGGGTGTGTGTGGGTTCACCCGCTGGAGGGGTCAAATACAGAGGTCACTCCTGTCTGCCCCCCCCTCCCTCGTGTGATCCCGGGCACTGCAGTGATGCCCACTGCTCCGGGTGTGTGTGGGTTCACCCGCTGGAGGGGTCAAATACAGAGGTCACATTTCAGATAAAAGTGGTCGCCATGAATTAAACTGTGTCATTTTGCCTTGTAATCGGTGTTTTCAGGACTCACGGGGTGGGACGTTTGAAAGGGTTTTATAAAAGTTGTGGACTGGAGCTTTAAGAACACTTTGATTGATGTTGTGATGTTGTGTGAAAGCAGTTAATCTAGTACAGCAGCATTCCTCAAAACAAAGAGGAAATAAGAGTCCCAAACACAGGCAGCAGTCAAGTGTTTACCGTCTTTAACAAGGATTTTATAAGGACACGATTGAGTTTTATCTCCAGAAAAGGTAAGTTATACATTCATAAAGATTTGTTCAATTGGACTTTCTTAACCTGTTTCTCGAGGACGTCTCATATCAGATCTTTATTCTAAATATCAATCATTGTAAACCACAACTACACTCACGCACAGCAATACACAACTACTGTCAACATACAGCTGAATCTGTTACCGACAAATGTCATCAAGTCTCAAATTCACCATAAAGTCACTTTCTATAAGAGAAGTGGCATCAATGAAAGTCATTGCCATAAAAATGGAGAACCGTGTTGATTGTTGCTATAGCGTCTTGAACAGTGATATTAAATGAATCGATATTAAATGTATTAATGTTATAAGATGACCATATGTAGAGGATTTTATGTAGAAAACCACTTTATGAAATTGTATGCAATTAAATGTACTTTTAATAATACAAAGGCACACCAGTACCTTTGATTTTGTTACATATTTGTTTATATATATATATATATATATATATATATATATATATATTTTTTTTTTATGACATACGGTTCAATGCTCCTTTACACCGGAACAAATGAAATCTTTGTGATTGCAGAATGATGGTCCACTGACTCTGACACTCAAAAGAGTGAGGACGCAGACTCTAGCATTCCACTTGGGTCTCTAAGGTTTGTTATGTCACCTGAAAATGTTCTTCCTGTCCAGATAAACAGAATTTCATTTCAGTTATTTTATTCTGAAAATTCCAAACAGATCCGTTTCACCTGCACCGGGTCACGTGTCACATGGAAAAATGTTCATGGAGGACACTTCTCAACACAGGTGACATCAGAGATGCCAATACCGATAAATGTGCCGAGCACTTCTGTCTTCAAAGATTACTTTGGGTCTTTATTCATTCCCATATCTTAGATCGGTACAGCGGGAGGACTCGGACTTCTCGGGTCCCAGCGTTGTGTCGATGAAAAGTGATCAATCGATGGGACATCCTTACAACTTCAGCAAGGAAACAGAAGAGAAGTATGTTAACTCCTGGGCAAAAGTTGTGAAAGTGAAGTGTTACATAAAGAATCGAACTTCAGTATATAAATGTTATGTATAGTTTGAAAAAGACATACGGGCCTGCTTCAACTGGACCAAGTATGACATGAGTCTGTCTTCTCAACTAACAATGTGGAAAAGTCAAGATCAGAAAAGATTCTTTTCTTTAAACATCTTTATTTTAGATCGGTTCAGCAGGAGGACTCGGACTTCTCGGTTCCCAGCGTTGTGTCGATGAAAAGTGATCAATCGATTGGACATCCTTACAACTTCAGCAAGGAAACAGAAGAGAAGTATGTTAACTCCTGGGCAAAAGTTGTGAAAGTGAAGTGTTACATAAAGAATCGAACTTCATTGTATAAGTGTTATGTATAGTCTGAAAAAGACATACGGGCCTGCTTCAACTGGACCAAGTATGACATGAGTCTGTCTTCTCAACTAACAATGTGGAAAAGTCAAGATCAGAAAAGATTATTTTCTTTAAACATCTTTATTTTAGATCGGGTCAGCAGGAGGACTCGGACTTCTCGGTTCCCAGCGTTGTGTCGATGAAAAGTGATCAATCGATGGGACATCCTTACAACTTCAGCAAGGAAACAGAAGAGAAGTACGTTAACATGCCACTGGTGGATTATAGTTCAGTCTTGGTAAAAGCTTCAGGACATTACTTTTGAGCTTTATTTTTTGAGATTTTTTGCACCTTTTCTAGATTTAATAAAAAAAAGTTATGGCTTGCAGCTTTAACCATATAAAAATAAAGAAATTATGCAAATTTAAATTATACTCATATTAGCATAATACTTATTAAACATGAACATAGTAATAAATGATTTGACTGATAAGCATATTTACTCTAGTGTCCAGACATTATGGCAAAATCTGCCTGTGAGAAATTCTGCCTCAATCATCTTCGGCAATGAACCTTATCCTGATGATATAAGGTATGCATAGTAAGTTGTATAGCGTTTAAAAATAACTGTTTATCTTTTGACACAATTATTAAATTGACATTAAATTTACAAATCATTACGTTGACTATTATATATTTAAACTGTAAGCTATGGTTTCTGAATTCCGTTCTTAATCCAAGACTTTCAAACTTCCGAAATGTAATGAATTTTGGATTGCTGCTGCTTTTGGATTGTATAAAGTTCGGTCACTGTGAACTGTTCGGTCTGTGAAGATCATTTAAAGGAAAAGATACAAGCTTATATTCACATACGTTTTGTTTTTCAGTGCTCAAGAAAAGGAATTGAGTTTAAATATTTCAAATGGTAAGCAGAATTTCTATTTGGAATTCTATCTGTCTTCATTCTAACTACATATGACCAATATTAATCTTTACAGAGGATTTGATCTGGACTAGTCCGTTTAAACACAAATTGAAGGACAGATGTCAGTGTATATTTGAGGGAAATGAAGAGCACAGCAGCCCCACTCTGCTCAACAACATCTACACTGAGCTCTACATCACCGAAGTTGGAAGTACTGTCAACACCGAACATGAAATCAGCCAGATTGAGATCAGTTCCAACCATCCGACGACATGGGACGCAGCCATACCAGTGAATGATGTTTTTAAAGCTCCTCCTGGGTCTAAACCCATCCATACTGTTTTAACAAAGGGAATCGCTGGCATTGGAAAAACAGTGTCCGTGCAGAAGTTCACCCTGGACTGGGCTGAAGAGAAGGCCAACCGGGACATCCACATGATATTTCCACTTCCATTTCGTGAGTTAAATAGATTTAAAGAAGGGAAAGTTTCTCTGATGGACATTCTCCAGCAGTTCTACGATCTCAACATAGACGCAGATGTGCTAAGCTCAGACAAATACAGGAAGGTTTTCATCTTGGACGGACTGGACGAATGCCGATTTCCTCTGGATTTCCAGAACAACAAGAGTTGCTCCAGTGTGACAGAATCAGTCTCGATTGGTGTTCTACTAACAAACCTCATCTGCAAAAAACTGCTTCCTACCTCTCAGCTTTGGATAACCTCACGACCAGCTGCAACCTCTCAGTTACCTCCTGACCTTATTGACCAACAGACCGAGGTAAGAGGTTTCAACGACTCCCAAAAGGAGGAGTACTTTGCCAAAAGAATAAGCGATCCGGACATGTCCCACAGGATCATCCTGCACTTAAAAGCATCCAGAATCCTTCACGTCATGTGCCACATCCCGGTGTTCTGTTGGATATCAGCTTCGGTCCTTGAAAGGATATTTGCGGAGTCCAAGGGTAGGGATATCCCCAAGACACTCACGCAAATGTATGTACACTTCCTGATTTTCCAGACCAAGCAAAGAAGTCACAAATACGATGTGAATTACGAGGCAGATATGAACTGGGACAGTAAGAGCACTTTGTTGCTTTGTAAACTGGCCTTTCAACACTTTGAAAAGGGTCAGCTATTGTTCTATGAGGATGATCTAAAGGAATGTGGTGTTGATCCCAACATGGCCTCAGTATATTCCGGATTTTGCGCACAGATCTTCAGAGAAGAAGCAGGACTGCACCAGGAGAGGATGTTCAGCTTCGTCCACGCCAGTTTCCAGGAGTTTTTAGCTGCCTTGTACGCCTTCCTTATGTTTGTCAACAGTCAGCATAACGTCCTTAGTTATAAGATCAACACAAGAATTTCAAATGCTTTTAAAAAACTCTCAATGCATGAGTTCTTGAAGAACGCTGTGGATAAGGCTCTAGCAAGTGATTATGGACACTTTGACCTTTTCCTGCGTTTCTTACTGGGACTTTCTCTTGCGTCCCATCAGACTCTTTTAAAAGGACTGCTAACTGAGGAATGTTGTGAGCCTGAAGGCAGGGAAAAAATCATTCGGTACATCAAGGAGAAAATCAGGTCCCAGTCTTCGGCAGAAAAAGCAATTAGTCTCTTTCACTGTCTCAGTGAACTTGATGATGATTCCCTGCAAGAGGAAGTGCAGGAGTACCTGATGTCAGGTGGCTTTAGAGGTGAAAAGCTCTCTCCATCACACTGCTCCGCTTTGGCCTACACACTGCTGACGTCTGCTGAAGATCTAGATGTGTTTGACTTGACCAAATGTATTGGTCCGAGTTTAATCTCAGACGAGGGACTGCTGAGACTCCTGCCAGTGATCAAGGCATCCCGATTGACTTTGTAGGTATCTCACAAGGTTGTCTAGGCCTGAAAAACACTTGACGCAAGTACACAGATATTGGCCGACATAGTATTGAACGATTACAGGCTGCTCAAGGGAGTGATAAAGTGGGTTTGATTTGTCTTCGCAATAAGGATCTGGGTCGGTAGCCAGATAGTCCCATGAAAGCAGTTGACCTGAATAAGAAAATTGAAGTTCTCGCTAGAATACTTCCCCTCTCTATTAATGTCTTGTGTATTCTTACATTTAAGAAAGCAATAACACACAAAGTAAGGCTTGCATTGCATGACGCCTTTGCATTCATGAACCTGCGTAGAGTTTGTTTCAGGCATAGTTTTGAGTGTCACTCGATGTCGAGCAAGTATTGAACACGTTGTGTGGTATTTTCCATTAGGCTGAGGCTTTGCAATGTTACAGAGATAGTCTGGACCCGGCTGTCCTGTGTTCTCAGCTCAAGCGGATCATGTATGAGAGAGCTCGATTTGAGTTCCAGCAAACTTGACTATAGAGGAATACATCATCTTGTTACTGGACTGGGGAGTCCTCAGTGTAAACTAGAGGTGTTGAGGTAGGAACTTTTCATAGTCAAACTATTGGAGTGCCAATTGAAAACGAGAAGTACAGCATTTGCATTTCATGTTGTGATGTTTCTTCTTTGTGCATCTAGACTTTTTAACTGTGGCATAGATCAGGACGGTTGTGCCTCTTTGGCCTCAGCTCTGAAGTCCAACCCATCTTCCTTAAGGGAACTTGATTTAACACACAATCAGCCTCGTGATACCGGTGTAAAAATGCTTTCGGACGTGCTGACAGACGTAAGCTGTAAACTGGAAACGCTAAGGTAAGTTTAAGCTGTTGGGTTGTTGAATACAACAAATATCATAAATTTCTTAATTCATTAAATATTTGGTATAAAGCTTAAGTTATTTTGTAGGTTTATGGGTTGTGGGCTGACCAGGAAAAGCTGCGCGGCATTGGCCCAAGCGCTTCAGTCAACCCGTTCGAGTCTGAAACATCTTGACCTAAGCTTAAATTGTCTTGAGGATACAGGTGTGAAACTGCTTTGTGCCGGTCTGAAGAACCCTCTCTGTAAGCTCGAAGCCTTGAGGTAACCAAATGAAACCAATTATCGCACTTCATGTGATAAATAACACACCATCCACATGGCAATATCATGATACTTAAGGGCAGGGCTGGTTAAAAAATGGATTTACTTGAAAGAAACAATCTTCACTTGTAAGAAACAATATTGATATGGTCTGAATAAATTCCTAATGCACGGTCCTCCAACTAAAAACAAAAATGAATGGCTTCAAAACCCAGCCCTTCTGAAGGGTCAGTAGTTCTCATTTTCATTTTGTTTTCAGCCTCTCGGATTGTGAAATTACAGCGGCTGGATGTTCAACACTTGCATCTGCTTTAGAGTCAAACCCATCCCATTTGAGAGTGTTGGATCTTAGCCTGAATGATCTTAGAGACGCGGGAGTGTCACACCTGCTTCCAGTGTTTGGGAATCCGTTTGTTAATCTATATAAACTATGGTAACAGGCCTTCAAGTTGTGTGTTTATGAAATTTGACTTAATTCAGAATGTTGAAGTGACGTCAACAGTGTTTTAAAGATATGTTTTGCGTTCGGTTAAGGCTGAACGATTGCAATCTCACAGAAAGAAGCTGTTATAAGATGGCTTACGCAGACCCATCCAAATGCTGTACACTGAGAGATCTGAACCTGAGTGCAAATAGGATTCTGGATTCTGGATCGAGGCATCTTGCGGTGGCATTATGTAATCTTCTGTCAGGGCTCCAGTCACTAAGGTAATACATATTTTTTAAAGACTTAGCGAGTAATCTTCAAGGTCTCTTGTTAAGCGGTTCAAGCACGGCATCAGGGTCTTGGGTCGGATCCCAGGGATCGCACACACATAGAATGACTGTATCGTATAATGCAATGCTTTGGATAAAAGCCTGAATGGGGATGTAAATCTCGACATAATGTAAATGAATCTCAGGGCTTTGCTTGGAAAACTTTTAAACAACATTTGACTTGTCGTATTAAGCAAGTGTTGTTTATAAATAACTATTGCGAACGTTATTGTTGTTGTTTATTGTTATAGGTAAGTTCCATATTATAATATTTATTCAATATCTTCTAGTTTAACATACTGTGGTGTTAAGGAAGAGGGCTGTGAATATCTGGCATCAGCATTAAGATCGAACCACACACAGCTGAGAGATCTTGATCTCCGAGGAAATCAATACTCTGATTCAGGAGCTAAACCTTTATCCGATCTACTGGAGGATCCAAACTGTAAACTGGAAACACTGGCGTGAGTATTTACATTCGATTTCTTTATGCATGCCCTTAAGACAGATGTTCTGAACAAAAGATTCATTATAACTATGGGAGGCTTTTCATATTGTTTATAGTTGCAAACAGTGAAGAAAGCATTATTATAGTTATATCAATCATAATTAATCTAATTAACATTCATTTGCTCAAGTTAAATTAAATATAAATTGTTTATCTTTCATGAAATTTGGCCTTTTTTTCTTTTCAGTGATTTGGTTGGGGTAACCGATTTTTGATACTGCTGTTATTTGAAAACGGCATTTAAACTTTCATATCCATTGTCTTTTGCATGCCCACTTGCTCTCTTCCCCGCCTCTTACGGCTGATTGGCTATTGTATTGGCACTTGTACTGACTCCGTTTAAAAGCATTTTCAGTAAGCACCCCACCTTTAACGGTAATAATTGAATAAATGTGTAATGTGTCAAATGTTACTCTCTGATGTTCAGGCTGCATCCAGACATCCACCGTGATGAAGATGAAGGTTGATCAACAGTAGGAGCACTGCTCCTCACGGCGCTGTCGCAGAAGTTTTATTAGGACCGAGATGTATTCAAGACTTCAGGTTTTGATGTTTTTTCGTCATCTAAATTATTCAAACGTACACGGAACAGCCATCGTGGAAACTGCAGCATGGTAAAAGGTTTCGAGCATTTGTCATGAGTATGTGAATGTGTACGTGAGTTCAATAGAATGGAAAGATTCCCTGCATCTGGATGAGCTGCTATTCAGATGTGAAGACATGTGGAATAACAGGTCTGCTGGATCAGTCGGCCTGGCAACCCCGTGAAAGCTTGGCAACATCCATGACGTCTTTATTTATGACACCCAAGTCTTCAACTTTTCTTTTTTATTATGCTTCTTTTACAGTTGAGTCATACTGATCTATGGATATTTGAATGATCTGATCAGTTGGGATTGAATCCAAATGAAATGTGTCTCACTGGATACAGTAGAGGGCAGTGCAATATAGTTTAATGCTTTCAGTGAAAGACATCACAGTATTTGATCTGTTGGGATGTTGCATCTTTATATTGAGAACCTTTCTTATAACTGTCTGTGGTTTGCATTATGAGACCACTGGGTTAGTCCTGTAATTATAATTTTTATATGAACATGTAATCATTTCTTATTTGAATATTTGTATTTTGTGGCCTTAAAGGAATAAAATACCATCACATGAAAAGAGA
Source organism: Triplophysa yarkandensis (assembly GCA_033220385.1). Classification (NCBI taxonomy): domain Eukaryota; kingdom Metazoa; phylum Chordata; class Actinopteri; order Cypriniformes; family Nemacheilidae; genus Triplophysa; species Triplophysa yarkandensis. Next base: position 3,732,920 of record CM065677.1, on the reverse strand, counting down.
AAATGGGATTAAAGGTATTTTAAACATAATTAAAACATGATAAAAAAATGGAAACCAATTTTGAAATTTTTATCTGCGGTTCATATAGTAATAGTTTAAAAAAAGGTCATCCATTACAATTATAGAAGAATACAAAATAAGATATTTTGAAGAACGTCGGTATGCAATGGCACCCAAGCAGTTCTATTGTACAAACACATAACCAAAGTAAAAAAAAAAGTTTGGTTACTAACTTTCCTCAAATTAACTTCTTTTGTGTTCTCTGGAAAAAAAGGAATCGGAAACGATTACTTCGATCACATAAGATTAAATGTTGTTTTTGATGGTATAAAAATGCATATAAATGATGATTTAATATTTTAGTACCTATGTAGTGACATGATTTTATAATATATATATATATATGTATATAAAATACTGATATGTTCCCTTAATGTCAATTCACAAAATCTATAAACTGGACCCAACTGGACAGACTTTGTGTAATTGAGTGTTTAACTTTATTGTTTATTTGTAAAATAAAAGAACATCATCTTATTAATTGTCATTACATCACTTTTCAAATAATGTAAATCATTGTAGCTTTAATCTGGTCGGTCAAAACAAATCCTTTTAGATATATTTTTAGTATGCATATTACTTTAGTTCATGAAAAACAAATATAAAATTACACCTTAGTCAAAACTTTGTTGGGTTTTTGAGTTTAATGTGCATCAGTGAATGATCTCAAGCAACATACTAAACTTGTAAATATTTGAATTCCCATAAATATATAAAAGTGCTACAGGTTCCTCGAGTGCATTCGATGCCAAACTACTCTGATATAACAGCACCTGCATGCATGAGAACTGCACAAACATTAAAATCACAGAACACAATGCACAAGAAAAAGTGCTTTAAAAGAAGTCAATGTAGAATGCAACAATATAATATATTAAATCTGGCATGTAAATCATATATTAAGGCAAAGTTTATACTTCATAAACAAACAAATGCTTTCCAAACACCGCACGTGCTGCAGGCAAACATGATGCAGAATAAAACTGTGATTTCATCATTAACGGAACAATATCTGTGATCATTTGAATGTTTCTTAGCTGCGAGTTTCTTAGCAATACTTTGAGAAGTAAACTTGTCGTCCTGCAGTTCGAAACATCTTAAAGGGGTTATGACATGAGGAACCCTTGAATTTGTGACATAGAGATCTTGATTTCATTAATACATTATGAATCATTTTATCCTAGAGTATAAGACATTGTTTTTGTCTTAGAAACACATGAACAAAATAAAACAAAATAATATTGTCTTAAAATCAAGATCACAACAATAGCTGGCGCCAAATATGTGTAAAGATGTGCTTGTCCTGGCTAGGGACAACCGGCCTCTTTCTGTAACATTCCAAAAGATTCCTAAAGGATCCATTGTAATCCATAGTGCCGACCTATAAGCCAATAGTCTCAGACCAGACATGATTTTATATACTTCTTTAACACCAATAAGTTCACTAATCATTGAATGAACTCATACTGGTCTTAAAATACAATTTGAGAAGCCAAATACAGGAGAAAAGCTGCGAGTATCTAGCATGTCTTTCGCCTGCGATCAATCATAGAAATGAAAGAGTAACACACAAATCGGACAATTTCCTGAGAAAAATGACGTATTAGTGCTTTAGGATTTGGGGCACAAACATTTGTAATATAATAGTCAGAGAAAAACTCATGCCATGACCCCTTTAATCCCCGCGGAAGAGCTTCTATGGCCTTTGAGCTGTGTGATGAGTTTATAGTGCAGGTAAACTGTATTGACTATTGTAAGTCGCTTTGGATAAAAGCGTCTGCTAAATGTCTAAATGTAAATGTAAATGTAAACTGGCCCTAATGTCTACGAAGCAACATTGTCACCTGTCACCAGTTCATTTACATATGACGTGTCACACCTGAGCTAAAATACACAACATCTGTTACTTGTAAACAACTTCTTAGCCATGCAGTCAAATATTATATTTAAAAAAACTGAATCAAGAATCTTGAAGAGTAAGTGAAGACCCCGTCTTGCTGTTTGGAATAACATCAGGATAAGTAATGCATGATAACGGATGGATCGCGCTTACGTCTAGGTGGGAAATGAGTATATAAGCTAACAATTATTCTTTATACCTCTAGTTATAAAAGCTGCACATTTCTCATTCATAAATGTATAAGATGAAATCAAAGCGTCACTAGCAAAAGGTCACGATATGAAGGAAATTATTCTGCGTCTGTTAGAGTTTGTGTTTGATGAGGAAGACTGCAGTATTCCCTCATCACATATGGAAAGACTCCGGAAACATTCCCATCCCATTCGCCGTTAAACTTTCATGCGTGTTTTCTGCATGATTTATAAAGATAATTCAGTATAGACGTGAGCGTGTGTGGGTGTACGTCGGGGGTTGACACTCTGTCATGTTAAATAAATGAAGTCGAAGCTCTGAGCGCTGCTGGGCTGAGGGGTTCCTTCTGTAGTTTCAGGCTGAAATATGAAAGCTTTCGAGCAGAGGTACCGGATGTGACACTCATGGGTCTCACGGGTCGTGTTAAGAGAGGTCTTTACATCTACATTGTATTTCGGTAAACCACGTTTGAATGTTGGTTCAAGACATCTGGGCGAACAAAAGAAAATGAGTTAAATATTATAAAAACATTATAAGTCTTATTACTTTCGATGCAATTAAATTCGGTCATTCTACAAATAATTGTTTAAAAAACTAAAGTAATATAAAAAGGGCTGACAAACCATGAATCGTGATTAATCTTAGCCAAAATAAAAAGTTTGTGTGTACATAATTAATATCTGTGTACTGTTCATATTCATTTTTGGAATTTATAAAAACAAAGACATACGGGTACATGTTTGTATGACAAGGGAATATTTTGAGGAATTGATTTACAATTTCCAGTAATTTAATTTATATATAATGTGGATATTTGATATTTTTCTTAATGTGTATATGTGTTTAGAATACAAAATAAAAATGCACAGTACACAGAAATACATATTTTGTATACCCAAACTTTAAGACTGGCTGCTATTAATGGCGATTAATCATTCGATAGCTCTAAAAATTAAATCTATTGTCTTTGCCTCAAAGGAAAAATGCTGTCATTAATTACTCACCCTCAAAAATATTAGTGTATAGAAACAGTATATTTGTTAAATAATTACTTATTTCTTTTCATTACATGAACTTGAAATATTTGAAAATGAACTGTCAAATTAGTAATATATTTTTATTTATTATCCACTGAAAAAAAATATAAAAAAGATTATTTTTCAAATATTTAATTGAATTATTATTTTTGTGATATATACTAAACCACATGAAGAAAATATTTCACTGTGTATAATTGTCTTTAGTTTGGTTAAACACAGAGAAAGATATTTAGAAGAATGTTAGAAACTAAGACTCTGGCTTCACTGACTATCATAAAGGTGCAACAGAGTTGTTTGCTTTCCGAAATGCTTCAAAAAATCTTTTTTTTTGTATTAAGCAGAACAGAAAATACTCGATAAACTACATTAGTCAATGATGCTCCAGATATAGTTGCTAAAATTATTCTAAATTTTCTTTATTGTTCAACAGAACAAAGATATTCAAACAAATAGAAAGTGAGTAATTCATGACAGAATCTTTACCCTTTTTGGTTCCTTTTAAATTGTTATATTAGTCATTTTTTTATTTTTGTGTTTTGTACCGTGGTAGTACCATTATCATAAATATTTTTGAACTTTTTCAAATTATAAACTACATTAAGTAACATGCATTTTTTCATGTGAGATAAGTAAAGTCAGTAAATATTAAATATATATATACTTTAAGTTGTTAACAAAAATGTTTAGAAATATTAAATTTGTTTAAATAGATAACGTATTATTTTACAAAATAATATACATATTTCAATAATTGTTCCCATGCCATTTTGATGTCTTTTGACGGCTAATCATGTTTGTAGAATGACCCAATTATCTAATCTGCTTCACAACACAATATATATGTGAGTCTCAAGCCTGCATGCAAGAACGACAAAGAAACACACAAAGAGATCGCAGCAGATGTGTGTCACCCAGCATGTGCTACGTCTGTGCTTGCATTTCTGTGCTTGGATACGGATCTGAACAGTAGCTCCAGGTCTGTGTTTGGAATAAAACCTTTCACAAACATAACTATTTGGTCATATTAACTCCCTCTTGAATCATTTCAAACCCATATGACGTTCTTTAGATCGGTAGAAAAAAGCCCATGCTTCCCAGCAAAATAACATGTTCTTTACGAGTCATATGGGTTGAAAAGCCAAATGTGTTTTCTGTGTGAACTGTTCTTGATATCGGAGAGTAAGGCTTTTCTGTCCAGTCTTCGTGTTGTGCTTGTGATGTGAAAGCTGAGCTTAAACTCTTTACAATTTGAGGCAATCGAGCCACCAAGAACACTTGAACAGCAACACGAAGCGAAGGCTTTACAATAAAATGTAAACCAAAGCCCGAGTGTATCTCACTTCCGCAGCCTTGATGCTTTCTTTGAGTCTCACACTATTTACATCATGTAAGAAAATGAGCGGTGATTCCAGCAGCTTCTCATGAGATACAAAAACATCCATCCATGTAAAAAATGGTACGATTGTAAACGTTTGCTTGGAGGTCGCCAGACGAAACAACATCATGTATGTAAGACACTGTGAAGTCGTGTTTGACTGAAGAGGCCACTCGATAGTTTAAAACAGTCCCCAATGCCTTCTGCACGGCTGAAGAAAGATGAAACCTGGTGAAGAGTTCTCAAAGTACGCCCTGTACTGAGAGCCAGCCAGTGAGGTTCTCCCAGAAAGAATCGCGCGTGATCCTGAGAGCGACGGTGACGTGGACGGTTTGGGCGATGGCTCAGATCTGCGTTTGGAGCGAGTGGACGGACGGGACGAGTGCCTGCTGAGGTTTGGAGGAGCTGGAGTTGGGCACTGCCTGCGGTTTGATGCCCCTGCTCCTCACGTACTGTAGGAACTGATCGGGGATTTCTGCCAGAACGTCCTTCGCCAGGCGGGCCATGCTGAGAATGTGATTACCCCTGCGATCGATGTAGTCTCGGAAAGGAACAAACTGTAAGAGGAAGAAGAAATGGCAATGGGTTTGTAAGGTATACTGTGTGTGTGCCGGTAGCTTCTCCCTTTATTTAGAAAAGTGATAAACATGAAAGTTCTGAAACATTTACTTATGATCATAATTAGGTCAGAGGGGATTCGATTACAAAACACTTCACAATCCTTTTCCTTTATAGCCAGTCGCAAACATGGAGGAATGCCTTCTGCGTAATGGTCACCATATTCTTGCAATACTGCATTTGGTACTAACAATTGTTAGTTTCTTCGTGGTGGCACATGGCTTAAGTTATATTTACTGTCTTTGAGCAATTATAAGTCATAATCAATCATTCAAATGTACTCAAATTATTAAACATTTCTAATATATATTTATACAAATTATAAATATGATTGATCAAATATAGATGTTATGAATGATTTTTTGTTGCCCTGTAATTAAAAAAAAAAAATGATTCAATTATAAAAAGTATTAATATATTCATTATACATTTTAAATGATCTTCATCAATGAATTTATCCCTAATATATCTTTGGTTGGAAGCACAGTTTTTTAAAAAACAATGTTTCTTTTAATGCATTTACAACAGAAGGGGCAAGTGAACAAGATGTTTTAATGTACTCTGAATAAAAGTGTGGAATTATTTAATGTAATCATGCACATCAGATCATGATTTAATCATTTTTAACATGGTTACCTTGAAATGAGTTAAAATGTTGAAAAGAATTGTTATAAAACATTATGTAAACCTGATATAAATTGAGTCATTCCAAGAATGTTTTTTAAGCGCAGACAACTAAAGCTTATATTTAAAACGCTTTTTCAATAATTAAAAGTGTTAATAATGATAACATTATTCTATCTTGTATATTTGATTACTGCACAGTTTTACCAAAAGTAGCTGGGATTACTATTTTGGTTTCTGTCATGTTAATACACACACATGATGAGACAGAACTATCTTCTTTGGTGATTGACAGCATATACATAGATGTCAGGTTGAAAGGAACCCAATGTAACCGAGATATTTCTGTCCACGGAAAGGACACATTAAGGGAACAAAAGTAGAATATCACACCTGTACAATGTCTCTCTCTGCAAAGCGTCCTCTGGATGAGATTCTCACTTCATCTCCGTCCAGTTCAATCATCTCTGTAAGATGGAAGAAAATGACCGAGTTAAACGTTTGGTGCTGAAACTGCTGCTGGATCTCTAATGTAGCACATAAGATGAGCGTTCAAAGAGCAAAAATGACCAATCCTGCATATAAGTTATATCTGCAATGACTGCAATTCATATCGTTCACTGTATGTCCCTGTTCAGTCTGGAAACGCAGGTGGAAGATATGAACAAAACATAAAGGATTAAAGATCAAATGATAAGGACCGTGCACTTTTTATCAAATATAAGCATGAAAGTCAAAAACGGTCATTTTTTATGTAGTATAGTTTTATGAAGTAACTTGGTCCCGCTCTTTACACATGAAAGAATGAGTTTCGTTAGAGAATGAACTGAAAAGCCAAAGGAAATTTCAAAGCTCTTTGAGCTCGTGAGATGCTAATGACGCTCCAGGAATCATGCGATTGGTCTCATGGGTTGATGGGTAAAGCAGGTTTTTCTTTTGATCTGGGTCTCTGGACTGTTCTGATATGCCATCCCCCCAAACACCAAAGAAACACATCTCATCTTACCATCAAACTCCGCCGGCCCGACTCCGACAATTATAATTGACATGGGAAGACTGGAGGCCTTAAACAGAAAGAAACAATTCACTCGTTAAAACAAACCCCGAAGAATACAATTCTCATAGTAATCGACATGTTTTGGATAGAAATGGTGCTTTCGGTCCTTCTGTCCTCAGTGGTTTTGACCATCTCAGTCTCAAACATCTGAATTAAAATCACACATTGATGTCATTGATATATTCCGTTGATTAATATTTAGCTGATAAAAATTATAAACTAAACTGTTACATTTTTTTTACAATGTAGCCTCGTTTGAGCAACTGCGGGTTTTAAAGGCCCGTTCAACCAAGAACAGATAATATTACGTTTTAAAAGTAAAAAAACAAACATCATCAAGGCAAAGATGCAAATACACACAAAATGACGGCAAAGATATCAACAAGTTTGCAATATTCATTATGGCCGATTTAGCAAAGGAAGTCCCGTCTTCCTGACAATTGCCAACTGTCAATAAATACAGGCTGCGGATGTTCTAGGGTGGGGTATTAGTAAAATTGTCTGTTTTATTACATTTTTTTTTTATCGTAAATTAATTTTCAACTAGCTTAGTCTACTTTTTTTGTCTTTGAAAACATGTTGTTAACAAATCATCCAAGCGTTTATTAACAAAATTTACACTAGTTCAAATATTGATCAAAATATGGTGATGAATGAAATGTGCTGCTTAATTGTGATTTTTGCAAGAGATTTAAAAGATGTGCCGCCCCTTATTCAAGCAGGTAAAACCGTGGCACGACTGTAAACATTTCTGTCGCTCAGTTAATGTCATTTGAGTCACCTGTCGTGATTTCCACGGCATACCTCAAACACTTCCTCTGCGTATGTTGAAAAATCCTTAAGCGGAGTATTTAAGCAAACAGCCTATTGACACCTATTGGTTGACACTTCCAGATACGAAGATATTCTCTGTTTTTTTATTCACATAGGTAAAGCGGAAACCAAGTAATCCCGCAAGCAATATAGAGCACAGAGCATGATGCTTTACGTACGGTGTGAACTATAACATTAATAATACAGAGAAACAATTAAGTAATTAAGTACGAGAGGCCACTGCTTGGAATAAATTACGACTGATGGGCATTGTTAGGCACGACGTCATTCGGAGTCCCTGCAACCCTTTCAGACGTGATTTATTTAGGATAAAGCCCGGCCTCAAGTACCTTATTGCTTTTATAAAACGGTAACCGCAAAATAAAAATGTTTAGAGTAAATATATATATTCATTCAAGTTTTCGTTATGTAAAATCATTAGCTAATCATTACTAGAGCCTAACTATCAAAGCTGTATTTACATCTTCACAAATCCATTACGACTTTTATGGCTTATGCATTTTGAAATTGAACGTTTTTCTTTAGGGTCAAAACTTTGAGCCCATGTTAAAGAGTTTCAGAAAGCTAGAATAGAAAAGAGTGCCATGAGGTGGCTGTGATCGTGCTGTAATTATACAGAATGTAATATGATTCAGATTCCTACGGTTCAGGTAATGCTCTCGCTGGAGGATGAAACAGCACCCGATCTGACATCTGCACATAATGAACGACTCCTGTCAGGCCTTCCAGAACCTCTTCCCATCACAGCCTGTAAAATCTAGTTTACTAAATCTCATTTCGGTATCTCGCTTGACGTGTTTCTGAGAGAATGACAAATAGATTCAATTTCGGGCTTTTTTCTTCTAATTCTGTATTATTCATACTGTAATGGCATACCCGAAGAGTTCTGAGAGTGGGAGAGAGAGACAACGTTTCTCTGCTGTTTAGTCTCCTTTTTCACACAATAATCATCTCTTCTAGTGTGAGAACGAATGGTTAGGCATGAAGCAATCAAGCTTGGGTTTGTTTTCTAAATGATTATGAACGTCACACCGTTGTTCTTCATATATTTGAGCGCTGTGATCATAGCAGTGGCTCTGTGTTACCGTACTTACGTTTACAATGGACTCTTTAGTCTGAGCCATGTCAGAGATGACCCCGTCAGAGATGATGAGAAGAATGAAGTATTCTGATCCGCCTTTTACCAATGACGCATACCTGTGCAAGAAGAAAACTACTGAATATCTCTCGACACATTCATACTTTGGACAAAGCAACTTTCAGGGCATTAAAGGTACAGTATACGTTTTATAAGCACGGCGAGCACTATAAGGGTTGTGCATACCGAGAATGTATGGGTCTTACCGTGCAACGTGATTTATCACAGGTGAGAAGTACGTCGGTCCATACAAACGAACAGACTTCAGGCTCTGATAATACGCTTCAAGAACTCCATCTATACCGCTGCAGTATGGATTTTCCGGATTCCCGTTCTGCATGTGAACATTATATATATAAAAACACACACCGTTCAGCCATTAGTAAGAATCGTAAGGAAAAAGCGACTTGAAACACACATTTTAAAACACTGTAACACACAACACACATATTATAATATATAAAGGACAATACTAGCCATATTTTAAACTACCATGTAATGCTAAAATACCAGTTCACAATATAAAATACTAGTGATAAACAGGATTGCAATTGATCAGTCAGACTCTGGATATGCATGTGACCCACGGATTAACTGTAAGTGTACTCATTAATGCTTAAAAGATAGTTTTCTCTTTCTCCAGTATATGTACATGTTATATAACAAAGCATATTATCGCATCTATAAAAACTGCAGCGAACAGCATGTGAGGGCACAATTAACTGAAAATGAATTTATCACAGAGTAAGATCTAATTTTAGCCCTCTCGCTCTCTCTGTACAGTATCTGGAGGTGTACAGTATTAAAACGTTTTCTTGTGTATTCTTCACCTGCTGTGAAGCAGCTATGTTGTTTAAAGTCGGTTGACAGGCATTGATGCATTGTCTACTGATTCAGTAAGCCATTTAAGAAGACAAGAAAAAATACAATATTTATAATAAATATAATAATAAAACTGATCCAAAATCCCTTAAATTATTCAAAACTTGAGTTTTGTGTTCGGCACACCACACACATTTTTTTCACATAAAGTTACTTGGATCGATAAATGTCCTGTAACCTCATGAGCAGGCGAGGACAGTCTTAGACTAAGCATTTTATTCTTGCGAAGAAAGCAAGATGTTCTTACAAATAAAGTGTAAATAATGTTAGAGAATCGCATTATATTTCGCCTTAAAGCAGCTTAGAGGATCTGTCCAATGGTCTGTAAAATAGATGTTTAATATGAGCCCACTGTTTGATGAATGAGTTTTGAGTCAACAACAATAAATAACTTAGACAACAACAGAATGCTGGCGTGAAAAGTTGGCGATAAGCACACATAACAGAAGGGTCCCGCAGTCTGTAAGATGTGATTTAAACTCAAGTTATAGCGCTCTGTTGAGTACATCTTTAGCATTCGCCCTGAGGAGTGTGTGTGTGTGTGTGTGTGTGTTTGCGTGCGTGCGTGTGTGTGAGGAGCTTCAGGCAATGCATCTGTTTCAATCAATAAACACGATTCTACTGTAACTGGGATTATGGGATGGACTCTCCGTGGCAGCTTTGTGGGTGTTGAAAAGAACGAAATGATAAAAAAAATGCTAAGATCATTTAAAAATGTGAGACAGCTGTGGGTACTGTGCTAGTTTTAGAATATTTTAGTTTTTTTATGAAATCTTAATCCATATAGATCAATTCTTCACCCTTTCAGAGGTGTATACATTTAAAATATAGATAAAACTTGAAAACGTTTCGTTCTTTCTTTAATGAGAAAAGTAATAAATTGATTTGGGATTCAATGTGCTGCTGTCTGTATCATTTATATGCTGTCTGTGTTTAGCTATCTGTTCAATTAAGGAAGGCAAACTGACACACACACGCACACACACACACTAACACACACACACACACACACACACACACACACACACACACACACACACACCAACGGAGTGGAAATCCATTCAGTGAAAATATCTTCTGCGTAGCCCCGCTCATGACACGTCAGGGTATATAGTTGAGATATGTCTCTTAAACCATGAACCTCTGCTGTCATTTCAAAGAAATGTATGAAAAGATCTCTTGTTAACAAAGTACAATCTGGAACTTATAATAAACTTTTTATTCTTTCCTTGGTTTGTAAATGTAATGTAGGGTTTATACACTTCAAAATTACAGTGTTTCAACATGAAACAATTCACACAAAAAGTAATTTTAATAGATAAAAGTAAATATACTGTTTAAATCTTGTGTATGTTTAGGTAGAAATTTTTTTAACTATGATTAACTCAAATACTTCTAATAGAATTCACCATAACGTTTGATTTGTATTATTACAAACGTCTGTTAAATAACTCATTTTTTTCATTACATAAACTTAAATACTATTTGTAAATTTCAAAGAAATTCTCTGATTTATAAGGTTTTTTAAATCATGTAATATTTTCCACAGTTTTTGTTTTAAATTTTTAAAAAAAAAAATTATATTTACTAGGCCAAATTAAATATTTATACATTGTAGAGTTTATAGTTGCTGTTGCAGTCGGGTTGTTTTGCCAAAGTAATAATAACTAAAATCAGCAATAAAATTACGCAAATTTTTTTTTTATAAAAATGAATCCGTTTTTATCTGTTTTTGAAAATGAAAATAATACTCAAAAAATGGAAAACTTACTAGAACCTAAAACTCAAAACTAGGTTGGCTAATTAAACTATTTCTTGCCTCCCCCAGACAAAGTAAAGTGGTAGTTCACCCAAAAATCATTATTTCCTCTCCCTCTTAATTTTTTAAACCTTTCTCTCTTTCACAGAACACAAAAGAAAATATTTTGAAGAATGTCCTTATCCAAACTGTAATGGCACCCATTCGCTTCTACAGTATTGACAACACAAAACCAATACAAGTGATTGGGTGTCACTTTTCTTCAAATATCATAAAGGTTTGAAATGTCAAGAGGGTTGAGCTCAAGATGAGAGAAATCTTATTTTTGGGTGAACTACAACTTTAAGATGCCATCCATTTGCCATCTCTGTTAGAAACACACACACACACACACACACACACACACACACACACACACACACACACACACACACACACACACACACACACACACACACACACACACACACACACACACACACACACACACACACACACACACACACACACACACACACACACAAAAAATTACTTCATTGCTTCAGTTGAATTATTTCAGGTTTGGAGAAAAACGAGGTCAAACTGAAAGCTCAGCATATAAATCATTATTTTAACTTGCATTAGAGAAAGGTAAGGAGAACGTTTTTATCTGTGTTTTAGGTGTTTCAGCAAAAACTGATATTTGAATCCTATCTAAACCTAAAAGCATAGATCTAATCGCTGTAAGTCGGCAAATAAACATGCAATATCCTCAGTGTGTTATCTAAAAACAAACAGTTTAAATATAAACCAAACAGTCATGATGTATCCTCACCAGGGGGAATTCATGAGACACTCGACCGTCTGGAGGCAGTTTTGCTCCAAACCCCAGCGCAGGGAACATCTTATCGCTGTCATAGTCCTGAATAATCTCCCCCACGGCTCTCAGGGCCAGAGCGTATGCGTTCAGATGATACGGGCTCATGTAATGCAGAGAGGTCGGCTGGGATGGGTTCCCTGCCATAAGCAAACCACCAAACCATTTCTTTACCTACATCATTACTCTGCTTTAAAATGTCATTTACATATATATATAAACTGAGATAATACGTTATGACCTTTGGTCAAGGCCAACTCACCGTTTGATGCCGTAAAATCAATGGCCACCGTAAAATTAATTTGAGTGCTGAAAATGAAGAGAGGAGAAACAGTAACGTGAGCATATACGTGACCATATCTCCTTTAAGGAGAATGGAATCTATGGTAGATAATAAAACTCTCCTGTGAAATCTCCAGCGAGCTGACTCTGTAAAAGCATCTCAATTTAAACTGTGAGCAGAAATGAAGGGAGCGATTCCCCGAGAGCGTTTATTCAATATTCCCTCTGCGGTTTTCTGCTTTCGTCGTCTCTTTGACAGAACACACGGTTGCAGAACACGGCTACAACGTTCCGATGTTGTCTCCACGCACAACCTTCCAATTCCTCCCTGGATATTAACTGTGTTTATTCAACTGTTGGAAGGCCAGGGGTCTCTGCATCGCTTAGAATAGAAATGCTATTTATAGCTCGGTTTATTACTGCATCATAATGCAGCGAGCTTCCTGTGAACGTGTGTGTGTGAATGCGTTTGTGTGGAGAGATAAGACCGAGGAAAGGAGAAGAAATTATAAATGGTTGGTAAGGCAGGATGATAAATAAACATGATCGCTTTTTTACGAATACCCGTATGACGTACTGCCCAAATACGCAACTACACAACAGAGTACTAGAAGAAATATCTCATGTTTGATTTAATATTTAAAATGCTATAACATGTTTCATTCAATTTTCATCCTTCCGTGGAGCACAAGAAATGCCTCGGCGGTTTTTTCTCAGATTTTTCTCAACGATCTATTAAACGTCAGAAACGTTATCTTTGAAACTAAAAAGTTTGAACTGAACTTGAAATTAAATACAGTAAGAAGGACACTAGTATTCCATTCCAGACCCAGTCATTGAATATACATTGAACTGCACGTCAGATAAAATCAACTGAAGTTACTATATGACGCATTAGTGATTTTGATGCAAATCCTCACCCTCCTTTGATGTAATCCAGGAACGTGACCTCGACATCAATAAAGCAGGACAGCAGGGTGACCTGTTGAGATGAAAGCTTGGTAACACTTCCTATGTAGAGTCCTAAACGGCACCATCACACTTTCAATAAGCAATGCATACTTAAATCATAAAAGTCATATTAATATTCATGATCCTGGCGATGATGTAACTCGCTAGAGTCGCAGACCCGGCGCGGACCAGCGATGAGCTACATTTATGAATATTTATATGCACAGCTTATGAGGGCATTGTGCATTGCTTATGAAGATATAATGTAGGACCTTCAATAAGAAGCCTTACCAATGTGGATGTTTGTTTGTTAGCACACATATGGTGTGGACTGCTGTCGTCTGGTTTTTTGCTCAGTTTGTTTTCTGAATTGAACAGTGAGATGTAATTATGAATGCACTCACGGTTCCTGAGTTAAGGTATTTCTTCTTCTTTTTCTTCTTTTTGGGGTTCAACACCTGCAGAAAGTGGCAGAGGGTGAAATGGTAAGACACATTTGGCAGCGTTTAACAGAGCTCTAATGTAAGTATATACATCTCTGAGGATCAAGCGAGGGCATACGCCCGTGGAAAGAAAAAGAAATCATGCATAACATTAGGGCTGCCGAGACTATAAATCATGATTAATCGCGCACAGAATAAAATAATATTTGTGTTTACATAATTGTCCGTGTGATATGCATAATCATTTATATTCGTTAAATCACTTGTACACGTACATACGCCTGCACACACACATATATGAATTTATGTGTATGTCTGTGTACATTAAAACAAAATAAATATACACACAATACACGCATTTTTTGTAAACACAAACTTTTATCCTGGATCCCGATTAGGCAAATTCAGGAAAACTCCATATTACACATTCTGCAATCCTACAAAGCAATCCAGCAATAAAAGTCTCCGTTTCTATGGCGAACTCGCATTCCGGTTTGTCCAACCCATGGGAGACATTGCCATGTCAACCACAAGAAGTCATTTGTCTTTCCACAGAGATCTGGAAAGATTGTGTGAATTCAGTGAAATAAAACTGAAGTGCGGGACGGAGACTAGGGATGTCATCCAGCGCTAAAGGACTACATTATCACAGGCTTCCATAGAGATGAACATCTAAAGAGGCTGGCAGAAGTGGCGGGATCGTGCTCTCGATAGGTGTTCTTTTCTTTTACAGGACAGATTTATGCTCCAGGGTTGTGGGGCTCGAAAAGAAGATGACAAGTGGATAAGATTTCACTTGGATTGTGAATGAATGTCATTTGCAGGGCAAAATTCAATGTCTATGGCTCTGGCATTATTGTTGCATACACAAACATTAGGACTGAAGAGGGCGTTACGATAAAATATTTGAGCCATTAAACCCGCAGTGTTATCCTGCAGGAAGCATCTCAGATATTTCAGGCGCACAGTTATGCGTTCGAGCATGTGCATGTGAAAAATACATGAGGACAATGAAAGCGGCTCACCTCCCACACAGTGAAGTGAGAATGGCCTTTAGACAGTTCCCTGTAGCTGGTGCTGAACTCCCCGATGTAGTCATGACTGAAAACACAAGCATACTTAGCTGTGTGTTCGCTTCATGTGCCTTGCAAATCAGGTTTTCTTTCTTACCTGCCATCTCTGTCCCAGTCATACACCTCGATTTTAATCGTTCTATAAAAATAAGTAAAAGAATATTTCGTTTATTGCAGCATGTTGCGTTAAACATGGCCTTAGGTAAGATAACAGAGTCGTCAGTAACAGGGTTGACGAGTTCAGTGATATATTGGGCACATGGTTTTGGTAGGACACATTGAAACCGAAAATATCAGCTGTGCACTTTGTTTCCTCCACAACACTTAAAGACAAACACTGCATCGACATTTACAAGGGACATCAAATGCATCAGTTTCGTACAATTAGCCAAAAGTGATTTTTAGAGTAAACGCGCTTTAGCAAAATGGGTTTGACGCTCAGAGACCTTGTGTCTGACCCACCTGTCATAATCCCCATTACACAGCGCTCTGACGGGGATCTTGAAGGCCTGCCACACAGGGTCCAGTGTGTTCTTCACCACCTCCGTCTTATGGCAGACGGTAAATCTGACAAACAGGATCCAACAGAACACACAAAGAGAGAAAGAAAACCCACGGGGAATGTAAGGTGTTAGTAAGAAAGGAACGTGAGAGAAAGTCAAATATTAGTTGATCATTCGACTGGAGATCGGTATTGGCTGATAATCACAATTTATGATCCTGGTCAATCTGAAGTCACTGAATTTGGCCGATCGTACCAACTGATCTTAAGTCATGAAGTAAATGAGAAGGGACGTACAAGATAAGTGAGGATATAACATTATTGCCGTTGGGGTCATGTCTTCGCCGGTATGCTGCGTTATGGACAAATACCTATAAAATTATCAAATAGCCATGTGTTCACTGTATAATGAATATTTTTTTGTAATTATTTAGTACTCTGTTAGAACAACAGTTACATTACATAAATTACATTATTACTATTAAAAAGTAACAAAAATATAAAATATAAAAATGCAACATTTAAAGTATTACTTCAACGATCATCAGAATAGGCATTGGTCATTGGTCGATCACCATGACAAAAAATCGTACTCTGTTTCGGTTCCAAAACTCCTAATCGGAGCATCCCTAACAAATATACCCAAAATTATTAATCAGAGTAGGCATGCATTGATCAAAAACTTTAATATCGACATGATAGTTCAGAGTGATATCTGCCGATACAGGTAGTTTGATGATTTATTCATTTTGAAGAATTAATTAATAATTGTTAATCATTTTATTTATAAGGGGTATACACTCACAGAATTCTTCTGTCATCTTTTGATTGACAGGATATATCGGTCCTGACTATCGGCTGTTGATCAGGTCATATCAATCGGTCCTGTTAAACTACTGGAAGCATAGCTAATAATGTAAGAAATAGCTTTTGGCAGGCAATTTTAATGACTGCCATTATATCGCTTAAATAAGAAATAGACCGTTCTCCGAATACTGTAAATGTCTCATAGTTTGTCCCAGTGTTAAGTTGAAATTGTGCCTAGTAGTTCAAAATGAAAGGAAAATCCCGACTTACGTCCCGTCTCCATTGCTACGATAAAAGACCAGGAAAGGGTCGGACTTCCCGAAGAAATCTTTCTTGTCCAGTTTATTCCCACAAAACTGCATCAATACGGACTCCTGACCAGCAAAATACAGATGAGATGATTATGAGCGTTGTGTCCTACAAACACACCATCTGCATCGAGCATATGGTGCAACTTCCATAAAAAAGCAAATAAGCCCAAAGAGAAGTTAAGAGAAAAGTAAGGTGAAGTAAGGTGATGTACCCTGCAATTTCCGAGTTCTTCAGCTTTCACAATAATGGTCCCGCAGTTCTTGCCAGGAATACCTCTGAAGATAGAAGACAGAGGAACATTGTGTCTTATTGCATATAAGAAACTGAACAAGCCATCTTAAATCATATTGTTCATGACAGCAACCCTTCAGATGCCCCGCTTTATCTGCAAATGCAACAAGAGAATATGTGAGTTAACACTGAAATAAAGGATATATTTAATAATTCAGTGTTATTGCACTTTATGTGTGTATGACTAACTTTAGTGCGTATGCACATACGCTATTTTCAAGTCCTATCATGTCAAAATGATGAAAGCGTTTGGTTACAAACAGTTCCGAATGTGTTTATCTAAGGCCGAGCAGACAGGACTATCTACTCTTATACAAGACTACACTCATGAGAATCAAGCCAGAATTGATTCCAGATCTTACAGACCCTTCTGCTTTCTGTGAATGATGAAAGGTTTCGAAGATTATATGATGAGACCACGAACTTCTGGCTTACTTATGTGCCGCGCTGAGTGCTTGTTTCAATTCCACTAAGTATGGCTGGGTACTTTACATCCAGAGATCGATGCTAACTGAAGATTCTCTTTAATCTGTTGTGACTGCGCTCTGAGCTACTCTGCTGAATTAACCTGCTACCAAAAATGACTTACAAGATCAAATAAACATGAAGAGATGAGGCGCATTGTCAGTTTTAGGGAAGCAACTTTGTTGGAAAATGTATACATATAAATATTTATTATACATTATTTTTTAACAAATACTTTGTTATACTTTATTCAATTCTTATTCATGTTGATAACAATTGAAGTTATATTTAAATAAAAATGTTGTACATGTAGTACCTTCACATACGGAGGTTTTGAAGGAGGTTGATCTTAATAATTAAAAAAAAAAATTAAATAACAGGATTATCTGTTAAACTTGCAGTCACTTTATGGAAGGTGTTTAATCCTAATGATTAAGAAAATGGTAATTTCATCCCTATTATTTGATGTGCAGTGTTTCGTCTTATTGTATGATTTTATTTGGCAGCCACCAATCCAGGGATTTGACCGTTTTTACAGTCTACCATTTCCTCGGTTGAAGAATAGAATAAAAAGTGGAATATCCTATTAAGACACACTCAATTATTTTGTGTTGTCGGAGTTGACGGCTCTTTGATGCGCAATTATAAAAGCCCCCAAAAAAGGCTTACATGCATCACAAAAGTAATCCACACGACTCCAGGGTGTCAGAACAAATGAGACTTAAAGTCGAGAAGTCGTGAAGCCAATGTATAATTTTCTCATCTATACATTTCGAAAGTCTATCACAACCTCAGTGATGAAATTTAGATTTGGAGTGATTTTTTATATAATGTGAATCCCAGATAGAGTTGAGTCTCTATATTAGTTGAGTCTCGATATTTTTAAAAGAGTGACTCTCTTTTAAAAATATGAAAACAGTCTGGAATTGCCACGTAGTGTTCAATCTGGTTGTTAAGTTTGTTGACATATAATATTTGTTATTCAAATGTGTATATGTGTATATGTGTTTATACTGGTCATGAGTCTTCTATATTTTGCAGGACTTTTCATCTTCATGCCACTGTTTGCGACATAAAAAGTCATGTGCCAACACACAAGAGAACATCACAGGTGTAAAAAAAAAATAAATAAATAAAAAATAAAACTGTAACTTCTCTCTCTGTGTAACTCGGTAGCATTGTTGTAGCACTTGTTCACCTATTGTTGTATCGGCTATTTACCGCTTCATTGTCTCCTCGACTATTGTAAGTCGCTTTGGATAAAAGCGTCTGCTAAATGACTTAATGTAAATGTAAATGTAAATGTTTTATAAAGTATTCTAAAAAATAATCCTCAAGTAAAGTACAGATAATCCTAACGCTTTTTTAGGTGACAGTCCTCAAGTCAATTTAATTCTTTACTGTCTACCCCTGTTATATCTCCTCGCGATGTAAGCGCATTATCACGGATGTGATTTGGGATAGGAAAAATGTATGATGCTTTAAAGTTTGGTTAAACAAAGACTTTCACCATCTCCATCTTTAGAGACTTAGCCCAAACCACCAGCACCAGACTGACATGGGAAGTAATCGCTTTTAAAGGCCGCTGTAACACTTTATACAGCGTGCCATGTCCAGTCTATTGTATAAGACACACAATTGCTTGTTGCAGTCAATATTACTCATGGCGTCACGGGCCAGGCCATTTCAATGTTGGGTGAACCCCTGAAAGGTTCATCCATTACAGAACACTTATCTCTTGCTCACAGTGACATGCAGATGTTTTCAGATACGGTTGACATGGAAACAACCCTGCTTGGTGGGGTCTGCTATCTTTCTTTGCATGGATTAAGAACAGACGTGGCATATAAATTGTCTGGAAATATTGCCGGCATTCATTTCTCTATGCGGTCACATCCTTATCCAGACAAAATGAAGTGTTAAAAGCACATATGTACACAATAGATACCTTAAAATAAATAAAGCATTGGACCACGTTTGTCACTGGCAGAGGTTAAACTTTATGTCTGTATTTGTTTTTCTTAAATATTTGCATTGAATCATAACATACTTGTGTAACCCAATCATTTAGGTTTTCTAAGTTTAGTTTTGTTTCTGTTTTTGTTGCTTCCTTCCACGGATCTTCAGAATTATTGGTGCAATGGTTTTTGTCAGCAGTGAGCCACAACAAATGTTGATTTGTCGGCAACAGATTCATAATTAAGAATGAAATGAACGCATACATAATTCAAATTAATTTATGGTCTAAATATGTCTGAATGTATGTATTTATTGGTGACTACAGTGCATGAATAAATGAGTTACCGGAGGCAGCTGTGGTCATATTACATCCACGACAGCATACAAACGCATTCCATTATAGTGACTATAAATATAATATATACATATCTTATAGATAGTGTAAATAAACGATGTCATTTTTAATTTGTAAAGGATTTTAACATCTCTAACAAAACTCCCTCTCTCTTCGAGATGGCAACAGTTGCAGCACGATAAAATCTAATTGAATCACAAACTGACACATCACATCAGCTGCCCACATACACGCACAGATAAACACAAGATGGATGTTGTATGTCAACATGTTTTGAAGAAAGCAGGACTTACATGAGGGGTCTTTCCATTCGACTTCCCAGAGAGCCCACCACCTCTCCCAGAGTACAATACATCTGACCCAAGAAGTCCTTTACACACATAAACAACCAGAGAGAAAAATATATCAATGACTTTTGTGTATACTATAAAAACACATTTTACATTTTTGTTTATGTAAATATGAAAACAATGTTAAACAGTCCTTTTAGAGAGTTTTTGTTTTATTTTATTTAAAAATATCCTCTTATTTTGAATTGTGCAGTTAAATTAATATCACTCAAACTGAAATGATGTTACTGTATATAAAGTAATAATAACTCATAACTTAACGACACCCAACTAGCAACTTACACAATGTATCACTACAAACCATTTTTGCATATAATTATTAAGAAAATTCTTTTTGAAAATAACCTTTAAATTTTTAAAAAATATATATAAATAAAGATAGATAACAACATTTAAAACATGTCATGTTTACGCGCAAACTGCTATTTTACAGTATTTTGCATCCCCAGTTGCCAAAAATCTTTACTCTTACAGTGAATATATTTTGTTGATAGTAACTCAAGATTTAGATACCAGATTTTGCCAGATTTTTAAAATGATATTTTGTCAAATAAATTAATTGGTCCTTCAGCTTAAAAGTGCAAGACATTAAGGATCTAAACTTGTATGCATGACTGCTTATGTGCTAAGAAATCACTATACTGTAGCTTTTTATTTTCGTAAGTTTTTGAAATGAAACCCAATCTGACAAAACTGCTTTTTTCCGATATCCCCTGGATTTATAAAACTGCTGTAGTTGTTATTTATCCGAGAATAATTAGAAAGATGTCTGGGATATATGCCAAACATTGTGCCGATCCTGGCTGTGAAATAACAACATACTCTCAGATCACA
The DNA here is from genome assembly GCA_033220385.1 of Triplophysa yarkandensis. Classification (NCBI taxonomy): domain Eukaryota; kingdom Metazoa; phylum Chordata; class Actinopteri; order Cypriniformes; family Nemacheilidae; genus Triplophysa; species Triplophysa yarkandensis. The sequence continues at coordinate 3,711,961 of CM065677.1, read as the reverse complement.
GCATCAGAAAAAAGAGACAGACTGTCTGATCACATCAGTGTGGTTGTCTGGCACTACCACTATGACTTTATCACCCTCAGAAATGATGCCACCACTCACAGAAATTCATGGTTTGCATAATAATGAATCTAAATCATTTCTTAACATTTCAACCAATCATTCGATTTAAAAATAAGGTTTAACAGATTGTTAAACAAGGCACTGTAGAAGAAGCAAATGATGAAAGTGTTGGTGAAAAAGTTTCTTAACAGTTTTAATGATATTTATGCAAGAGAGAGTTTTTCTAGTTTTAATATAAAACAACCTTAGGGACATACACAAGTCTGTAAATAAAGAAACGCTAACACGATCACAAGGATGAGAAAATCTTCTAGATTACATTAGGATTTACTGGGGAAAGGCTTCACCCTTTACATCTGCAGCAGAGATGTTCTCCTGATAGTCAGAACTGAACTGAGAAAAGCCGGGGGAGAATAAAAGAGCCATCATAAGATCTGAAGCAGCTCCTATGCACATAAACCCCCAGGTGCATTCTGGGATGAAATGACCCATAGTTCTGACCCCACAAAACACCTAAAAATCACAATGCAACCTCCTCTTGTAGAAGTCAAACACACACACACACACACACACAGCAGTGAACACACACACAACCGCAAACACACACACACACACACACACAACCGCAAACACACACACACACACACACACACACACACACACAGCTGTGAACACACACACACAACAGTGAACATACACACAACCGCAAACACACACACACACACACACACACAACCGCAAACACACACACACACACACACACACACACACACACACACACACACACACACACACACACACACACAGCTGTGAACACACACACACAACAGTGAACATACACACACACACACACACACACACACACACACACACACACACACACACACACACACACACACACACACAACCTCAAACACACACACACACACACACACACAGCTGTGAACACACACACACACACACACACAACAGTGAACACATACACAACCGCGCACACACACACACACACACACACACACACACACACACACACACACACACACACACACACACACACACACACAGCTGTGAACACACACACACACACACAACAGTGAACACACACACAACCGCACACACACACACACACACACACACACACACACACACACACACACACACACACACACACACACACACACACACACACACACACACACACACACACACACACACACACACACTTAAAGTCATGGGTCACATCCGTGTTTCTTCTGCAAAACACAATTTGAAAATGAACTATCCCTTTAAGGCCATAACTTTTGATTTTATGGGAAAACACTTACATGTTTGGAGAGGTTTTCACTCTTTGAGTCGAGGTCATACCTGTAAAAAGATCAAACTCAGTTAAAACACACAATGCAGCATCGCTGGCGAGTTCTGGGTGCATATCGGGGTTTGCTTTATGTTAGATTTGGTTCGAAAGCCTCCCTATGCATGGCATCCTATTTCAAGTCGACACAGCAGGAGTTCTTGGGAGAGCTTACACCTAACACATGACGCATCCCCTTCAAGCCTCTTTACGGATGTTGTTGAACAACTTTAAAGCGGCTCGACATCAAGAACATTGTCACTGAACACAAGCGCCCGTTTGACAGCAGCTCGAAGAAAAGCTCAGCGGGTAATAACAACCCACATGTTTGAGGAGAATCATTCATGTTGGTGTTTATGTTATTTCCGTCTCAGCATGAATCCACACACAGACACTGTCTCTCGGTATATCTGCAGGTGGATCTGGATGTCTGTGCTACAAAACCAAGACGTCTTCAACACACACGACAGGCTTCTATGCAATACCAGTGCAGTGATGTTAGGACCGATGTGAGGGCAACAGCTGGAGACAGAACGGCAACGGCCTTCTTCTAAAAGTTCTTTCACGCATGCGCGACTTAAGCGGTTTCTTCTCCGTTGAGTTGTACAGAAGCCGGTTTGTCGCTGTCGCACCTTTGGACTTGTTCACCTGGTAATTCTAGGTCTTTATAATAACTTTTTTTATTCTAATGAATCACTACCACATTCCACACCATCATGTTTTCAGTTGCTTAAGTTAATTGCATTCACAACTCATTACATTTTGTATCTGTTGCTTTTAATCCTTATTGTGTTGTGACCAGGGGGAAAGCCACTGGGAAGTGGGATTTAAGTGTGATATTTTTGCGTTTTAAGTAAATATTTTTTTAATGAGTAGAAATTTTTCAAAGCAAAAGCCACAAACAATGCATCAATTTTATCGGAATTCCACGCGAACGAACAATACAAAGTGGTGTACATGTGACAAGTGGAACGAAAATCCCATATCCAAACATTTTTTACAAATAAAGATCTGAAAAGCGGGGTGTGCGTAATTATTCCACCACTTGTATTGGTCTTTCACGTGGAATTCCAATAAAATTCGTGTTTGTGGCTGTAATGTGACGAAATGTGGAAAAGTTAAAGTGGACCAAATACTTTTGCAAGCCACTGTATGTTCATTGCTTTTATCAACAACAATTTTTACAGTCTAATAAATGTTTTTTATTATCTTGATTTCAATTGAAGCAATTGAAGGTTTGGCTGACAGTTTCATTAAACATTAATTTTAGACCTCAATACAGATATATTTTAAATAACTTTGTTTTAAAATTCTTTAAAATGTTAATATTTAGGATAAAAAAACATTTCTGACAATTAAGGCTCATTTCAACACGCAGACAGTTGCACTGTAAATCATGAATCACTAAAAAGAAAATTAGGAACATTTTTATAGGTGATGAATATTTGTCTAAAGGGTGCATTAGAAATTAGGGATAATCCAGCTGTCCAGCATGTGTTCTGTCCGATTTCTACCCCGCTGGGATGTGAATTGGGTTGTTTTTAACCCAGCCATTTTTAGAGTGCACTTATTTGAAGGTAATAAAAACATGACAGCTAAGTATATAACCATATAACTATATATATATATATATAACTATATATAACTATATATATATTTTTTTTGTGTACATATAGGATTCCTGTCTAGAAATTGTCCTTAATATCACACATTGCACATTTAACTGAGACACCTGCATGTACAAACGGAATAGCTGTGCAACAAAAAACAAAACTGAAGAATAGAATTAGGAGAAGCTAAACCCTTACAATGCGTTCACGCCATACGGAAAGAAGCATTAAGCTCGAATGATTTACATATGAAGTCAATGAACAAAAGGCAAATGTGGTGGCATAAACGACAAAATGCGAATTGAACCTTGCGGGTGTTTGATGTGATTAAACGCACGATTCGCTTAAGTTAAAAAATCTCAACTTTAACAGGAATTCATGCCGTGTAAACCAGCCAGGAGCTTGCTGTAGTATTGATGTGTTACAGTCACAGGGGAAAAGTCGTGTTGGGTGTGGTTTTATATCATAAAGATTGCCATACATCTGCAGTAAAAGTAATATTTTTTGTATGTGATGTACAGTATATAATGGCACTATATGTTGTTACATCATACATTAGTCATGTTTGTAGCAAATAAGGTATGGTGCAAGACACAGAAGGTTTAGATGTGTTTCATATCTATAAGTGTCAGTAATGTTGCTTTTGAAATCGCCGATAATGAGGAAGCAATGAGTATGTAAGCAGTCTGAATTATAGTATATGACACATATTTACATATGTACTAGCCAGCCCAGAGTGCCACACACACATATTCACCAACATGTTAGTGTTGTTTAACCCTTCCTGCGTTCTGCTTGGATAATGTGTGTCATGCCCCCCTAGATGACATGTAATGGATGCCATGGATGTTCTGCACACTGCTTTTTATGTGCCAATGTCTTCGCAAGGTAGGTTTGCAAAGAGGTACATTGTGAAAGGCATTATATACAATTGAATTAAATGTATGGCTTGTGATTCTGTGCCATATCTGCGATGGAGGTCATACAGGGTGTGTTTGACTGCATGTGTGATGGTGAATAATGCATAAATGTAATGTTGGGATACTGCTGTATATAATGTGCTTCACCGAGCAGAAGCAAACCAAAACCCTGCAGGCCGTGCGTGGGTGTGTGTGTGTGTGTTTGCGCGTGAACATGTGTGTGTTAGGGTAAAACTGCATAAAACGTCTTGAGTGTTGGCAGCGCTTCTTGAATATGTTTTGTAGCTTACAGTGAATCAAATGTGTGTTTAAATGTTTTCTCAGGGTGACTTACAGATAATTCAGTACATCATTTCTAGAAAGTTAAACTTTTTTTAAGATATACTTACAGATCAAAGCGTAAGTTTTGTCTCTCTTCAAAGAAGTAGTCCACGATGAACTTGTGCACAAAGTCTGGATTTAAGGTGTTGTCAATCACTTCTGTCCTGCCAAACTATAAGAATAACAAAGAAGATTTATTTTTGCGTAATATAAACTGAATGCAATCTGAAAATATAAATGGAGAAATGATAAAAACACAATACCTCTCTCCACTCTCTGCTTGCCACTGTTTGTGTATACAGCACACAAACTACACAAAAAAGGTAATATAAGATATATGAACAACACCCACAGTTATACAGTTAGAAGTTATCCTTTGAAATTATATTATTTAATCATGTACATCTGATCAAATTCAAATTTTGTTATTAAATTCCATAATTTTCAAGAAAAATTACATTAAAATACGTTTTTTAATCACGTGACCGGATTTGAGTTTCACATTTTTTGTGAAGGATGAAATTAAAACAAAGTTTTTTTACAAAGTGTTATATTTAAGTATGCAGAATATAGGTGTTAGCCTATATTTCCATAGCGCTTTAAGGAAACATTACATGGCTTAAAGCATGCATTTGAGTTGACAAACTTATACAACAGAAATACAACATGTTATTTTATTTAAATAAAGGAAATGAACTGAAGCAATGACCAACTGCTTGATTTTTGTACCCATTTCAACTTAAGAAGCACAAACATAAGAATACATCCAACAACACAAGCAATCCATTAAAATAATGATCGTAGTTTAGCAATACACAACAGCTACTGCCACAAATGAAAGCATGAAAAACCGACAGTTTGCACATTTACATTATATGGATAAATAGGTGTACGTTATATTGAATGAAAAAGTTGAATAGAAAAAAATAAAGAAATTGAAAAAGCTCATCCCTATGAGCTTTCCTTTCGAATGGAACCCAAAAACTGCTTCTGGAATAGAATACATTTTCATGGCAAACATTATAGAAAAGCATTATTTTACGTTTCCTTTTTATGTGTGTTAGTGCCTGTAAATGATCTGTGAAGTTACGAATCTCAAAGTTTATGATAAAGTGAGTTGAACTACGGAAAATGAGGATTTTCATGCTCCGGTTACATATGATATTTTGTGTTGCTGTACATACTGTGAAAATTCCCCAACAATATCTTTATTTTACGTATTCATCACCTTTATTGATAGATTTTACCACTATTTTGCTCCAAATTAAAACACTTGAAATCGAAGATGAATAAACTGCTACAGCTTGAGTTCTTTGGCACTTTGGTTTGTAACCCAATGACTTTTGTCGCTCTAAAATTCCCTTCTTGGGTTTATTACCTTCATTATATTTCCTTACTTCACCTTTAAATGTGACTAGGGATATTCTGATCAGGATTTGTGTCACAGATATCAAGTACCGTTTTTTGTCATGGCTGATACATATTCTCTACCGTTAAATCTATATAATTGACATGTGACCTCTCTGATCATTTTTAACTAACTTTCAGATAAAGTATTTCTATGCATGGCGGCTTTGTTATAATTGTACGTTTTTGTTATGTTTTTACAGAAATTATATAACATGTGCAATGTCACTTTTGTATTTTTGTTTAACAGAGAACTAAATCATTACACAACCGTATCATCACGTGCATCCTCACACCTTGATGTCCTCAATTGTGATCCGTTGGCAAGATCGGTCGTCTTTAGTAAGGACCGAACCGAGTCCTAAAATGTGATTATCAGCTGATAACAATTTCCATCCGATCAATCGGAGCATCTATGAATGTGACTATAATGTCTGAGTACACTTGCACATATAAGACCCAAGATGTGGACCCACACTAAAAACCATTTAGTTCTTAAAGATCCTTAGATGAGATCAAAATAGCATAAAAACAGAGATGTTAAGGGCTCATGGGACGGTATTGGCACATTTGTCTGGCATGTCGTGAGATGAGCAATGCAGTTAGCACATACACTCAGATACAAGGCCAAGTTGTATCCCGAGCAACATCTGGCACCTGAAATAATTCCGTTTGCAAACATCTGCTCGGCTGTCCCGGGGATATGAGCCGATACCTGCCATCAAAGCGTGTCTATAAATATGCCTCATTACAAAGAAACATCATCATCCGCTGAGCGAGAAATAATCACACACTTTCATCTTACATTCGGACCTCAGAGCTTCGTAGACTTTATAGTGTGTGACTTCATCACCGCCTGCACTCTTACCCGTCCTGAGAGACAAGTGTGTGTGCGTGTGTGTAAAGAGATGTGCCTCGGCTGTCCACATGGACTGAGAAACTCTTTCAATGTTATTTCTGTTCAGCTCTGTAGATGCATATGGTGACCTGGATGCTGATACGAAAACTAATACATAATTAAAGGGAAATTAAATGTGAATATATTATCACCTTAGAGGATTTCTCATTATTTTTAAGTATTAGATCTAAGATGGTCCTTGCAAAATGACATTCCTCCCAAAATATATTTAATAGTATTATAGCCAATATTTTACATCTCGTCACACAACATTAACGTACAATTTCACCAAAATATATTAATTCATTACGGTATTTTCCTTCCTTTATAATACCTCCAACACGACAATCTATCAAAAACAAATCCCATTTGGTGTAATAAACTTTAAAAAAAAATGTTTCTTAAAGGAAATACTAGAACGTATTTAGTGAAATATCTATCACTTGTCATGGTCCTGTCATCCTTGGGGTTATTTTCTCGTTAGAAGGACAGGATCATGACAGCCCCGTGTCTTGTGTTTGTGTTGTGAGCACATGGCCATTGTTTCTTTGTGCCATGTGCTCTCCTGTCTTGAGTCTAGCCCCGCCCCCTTGTTTCCTTATTCATTATCCAATTACAATTATAATTACAATTATTCATTTGGCTGACGCTTTTATGCAAAGCGACTTACAGTAGTCAATCAACACTGCAGAGCAAACAGGGGTAAGATGTCTTGCTCAAGGACACTTCAGTCCTCGTCTGCTGATCCTGGGATTCGTACCCACAACCTCCTGCTTACAAGTCCAACTCTCTTCCCTCGTTACCGGCTTTAGTTTCTACCCTATTTTAAGCCCTTGTGTTTCCTGGCCGGTCCTGATCATTTGTCTACATTGTCCCTGTGTCCCTAAGTTATGTGCGTTTTGTATAAATAGAGTATTTTTATCTGCCCTTGGGTTCTGTCCTCACAAATCATGACATTACTTATGTTAAAACTGTATACTGCAGGCCTATTACTGCAACTTTGAAATGGAATTGTATTGGTTCTGATGTGTCAAGACTATTGGTCATATGTGTTTCTTTAAAGTGCCGCTCGGATTCTAAAACTCATTTTACATTTCTTTTGTATTTGCATGTGCATTAGTTCCTGTATATATTCTATAAAGTTACAAACCTCAAAGTTCATGATAAAGAAAGTTATGATCTTTAATAGAAGTCAGATGTCCTGGTCTACAGTAAACATCAGGATTGTAGTCATTCAGTTACTTGTGTGACGTGTCGTTAGATATCCATTAAGTAACTACATTTACATTTAGTCATTTAGCAGACGCTTTTATCCAAAGCGACTTACAATAGTCGAGGAGACAATGAAGCGGTAAATAGCCGATACAACAATAGGTCAACAAGTGCTACAACAATGCTACCGAGTTACACAGAGAGAGAAGTTACAAAAAGTATATATATAAATTTATTTATTTATTTATTTATTTATTTTTTTGATAGAGTGCCATGATGTCATCTCAGTTGTGTCTATATGATGTAAAGTCATTAAAGCCCATTTGCATGTCTCTACTGATCTATGGAACATGATTGCTATATAATTATCCATTTCAATTCGTAGTTTGTGACACAATTATATTTTTGTCTCCTCAACAAAACCGATCACTCAATATGGTACTAGAACCCTTGAACCCATCATACAAAAAAATATATATTTTAAATAAACTGAATAGGCCTATTCATGTTAAATGATATTCTAGTATTAGATAGCCTGCACTTTTTGTTTTTGCTCACTCCTATTGGTAGTCGCTCTCAAACCTTCAATGCAACACTTGAGAAATAATATTTCCTTTATGATTCCTTTTCTGAAAAACGATCATGCTTTCACTATGTGGTGATTCTTGAAAATTGCAGCAATAAAAATCAACACAGCAACCACATATTCAGTACGAGAGCTTGGAACCTGCCACTTGAAGAAATGATGTGTTCCCTAGACACACAGAAATTCGGCCTTAAATATCATATCCAGCGCAGCGAGTGGCCACACACACAAACATACGCGCGCGCGCACACACACACACACACACACACACACACACACACACACACACACACACACACACACACACACACACACACACACACACACACACACACACACACACACAGGCAGTGATGGTGCTTATGAGCGGAGAATCTATATTTAGCAGTCTGGAGTCCCTGAATCTGGAATCTCTGTCGGTGAATGTAGGAAGAAGTCTGGCCCGATCACATCAGCACATCTCAGACTCAGCACATGTGCCGCTCGACCACACTTCTCACATGATGATCCAGATAATCATACAGTATAGAGAGCCGGAAACTTCCTAGTGTTGTGTTGAAATCAAGACTGTATTAACACTGGGGGTGTCAAGACCGCCTGAAACTAATAGAAAAGGTCTGGAGAGAAAACGAAATGAATTGTGCTGTTGTTACTGTATGCCATTCTATTCATCTATTAAAGCTTTTTCTGAAGTGTAGCTGTCATATGAACTTCATTCCAGAAATATTTGCTGTAGATATAATGTGTAGTATTTACAGTTTTTTCATTACTCGTTACACCCCTAGTGTGTTTAATACTTCATAACTACAAATTACATTAGAGTAGTGTGTTTGTCATTTGTCCATGTGTATTAATTTGAATAAGTTATGTATGTATAATGTTTCTACCAAAGTGAGGGGAAACATTTAAAAGAAGAGAACATAGCATGTTACTACTTTATGAATCTTTTAATATAAGATGATTGCGGAAGAAACCGAAACAATGCGTCTGTGTGTGTGTGTGTGTGTGTGTGTGTGTGTGTGTGTGTGTGTGTGTGTGTGTGTGTGTGTGTGTGTGTGTCAGATGTTTTCAGTTTAATCAGCCGCACAACTGAACGAACGATGTGACGCCTGCAGTCAAATGCATCTGTATGTTCATTACAGCTGTGAATGTCAGCAGCTGTAATCAGCTGAACACAACATCTGCATTTCACACACACACATACACAGACAACAAATCCAGCAATGAAATACACTATTTTTTGACAAATGCCCACACACACAAACATGTTTTCCAGTATGTGAAATTATGTTGAATACGTTGAATTTTACGCACACAGATTTCAGTCTTTTACGCTTCCAACAAAACTATATGCATACTGGCCACAACCACATATATGTGTAAAAAAGATTAAGTTCTTACTAAAATTTGCAAATAATAGCAAGAGTAAGCTGGCACCGATAGCCTTGTGGTAAGAGGAGCGATATATAGAGGCAGGGCACCAGAAGTGACCAAAGTTTTGACTGTAACTCGCGATGCATTCCTGTCCACTCTCGACTGTACTCTGTCTCATTAAAGTTAACAAAAGTATAGTAAAAAACCTCCTAAGCGATGTTGTCATTTAAAGGTCAAGTTTGTGAAAATTAAAGTTAAAAACTATATTGAACGGCTCGAATCAGCACTCACCCCTCCATTTGTCATGTTTTGACTTTTGTCATGTTTTCATTCTGTAGAGGAATTTATCTGTTAAGGCCTTCTGTAGAAGCATGGCGGTGAATTCTGCGTAAAAGTGCCTGCGCTGTGTGTGTAAGGAAATAACTCCTTCTAAGGTTATGCAAACAGAACAAGATAAATAAATATATAACGATGCATGTCTTAATTTTTGTGGCAATAAAAAGTTCTGGTTAAAACTAGATTACACAAGTCTTATCTGACACAATTTGAGATATTTTCTGCATGATGTTTACAGTGCAGCAGGGTTTCATCCAGTAATCAAGAGCTGTGATCGTGATGAATGCAGACAGGTAATGAAGCTCCCTACAGCGAGTATGCAGATCCGATGATGAGTTTGACTTAACCCCATGCTTTCAGTCCACCTGCCCACTGTTACAAACTCGCATCTCAATCACATGGCTGTTTTGGGAAGTAAACACCTTTGTGAACTCACAACATGTCATTGCATGCCAGATTAAATACCTAACACTCATAACATGAATGTGTGAAGAACAAAGCCGAAGAACTTACTTGGGTCGGATTTGGAGAAAGTGTCCCTGTCCAAGAGGTTTCTGTGAAGACAGGAAGAAAGAAAGTAAGTTTATATTTTATAAAATGTTTTGTTTCACTCCCATTCTGTGAAAACACACTACTGTCCTAAAATGATCACATGGTAAGGCATGTGTCACACTCCTATTTACAGTCAGATGACGTTCAGCTTGCACAAACTATGATGTGTTCTTTTGTGATATACTTGTGATGTGTGACTCTATCATAACGCGAAACCAACAACAGTACCTATTTATGTTTCGTCGATATACCGTTCAATACTGATCCTAATGGAACATGCTCAAGCGGTTCCCTGTTGCCATAGAAACCTCCTCAGACAAATATGATTCATGTTATGAGTATCTATTCGATGCAAAATAACTATATATACAGTGTAACAAAAATGGTTTAAACTGTTGTTTAATTATGATTTTATTTAGCAGAAAAGTTCACACAATGTTGTATTTCCCAAGTGAGAAACTATGGATCATCTGTATCTATCAGCCTGTATGTTGTACTGTAGTTTAACATGTATCAAATAAATAAAAAAAGCCTTTTCCCATTTACACTTTAATCCAATTGAAACATAAAAGAAAAGATCCATTAGTATGGTCATAGTCTGTACTTTTAAGATGTATAGATTATTTTGGGTTAGATTTTTTTCCTTAAAAATAAAATGTCCTTGTCCTCTGAAAAGCTTGAATATCACTCTACAATACAGTTTACACAGGACCAGGAATAAGCAAATTTGCCCCGCGTCCACTTAATCATATATTTGGTGCTTGGTTACAGCTTGTGATGTAAAGAACAGGAGCGGTTTTAGACCCTTTCTTCAGTTTAAAGGAGAACAAAGTGTAGAATGACACATTTACATTTATTTCATTAGCAGATGATTTGATCTTTATCAACACTTTATCAACAATATGCACTACTGTTTAGTCAAAAACACATACTATAATCTACAAAACTACTACAGCCAGTAGAGTAAGATCAAGAGGATGTGGAATACACTTTTTCTGGTTTCGATTGCCACTACTTTGAACATATTTCAAAACAGATTTTACCATATTTTACCATTAGATTGTTTTTTCAAAATCTGCCATACAGTTCCTAGTTATTTTTCGGCTATTGGTCCGTAAAATCCAGTCCACACACCATTCCCTCCACGGGAGCACAGCATTTTCCAGAAACAATTGCCACAGAAGAACAACACCACCTGCCTTCTATCTCGAAACGCTCTTTCATAGGCCCAAATATCTTTGAAGGGTTTATATTCAAGAGTAAGAGCTCTGAAGGATTGAAGGGTGCAGGACCAAACAACTGTTCGCCTCATCACCACATGCCCACAAGCAGGCCGTTGCTATGCAGAGAATCTGTGCAAAGCGTTCATCAGTTGTACCTTTTGAAATCTTTCATTCCAAATTTCCCAGTTATGAGCACTTCAAGGATTGTTTCAGAGGAATGTCTTAGTGCCCGATGACACCAGGCGGACTTTCTAACGCCCCTTTGGAATGGTTTTTCAGTTGGTGGAGAGAGCCCGTTGCTCCTCTTGGTTTTGGCGGAGCACTCTATAGGCTCGAGGATTAACCAAGCAAAGTCGTAGCAAGAAACCACTGCTTTTAGATATGTAATGTTTCTGCAAATATGAATATTGACCAAAAGCAACAAAAGGGCTCGTGCTAACCCTTGACTGACAGGACAGCTGATTCTGTGATTGCTTTGCAAAACCCTTTTCGATATACATCTATAAAAAAGCAGCGCGACACACCTCGCATAATGCCGACTTGATTCTCATGATGTTTAAGGAATGTTTACAGTGGATTTACGGTTACAAAGGACCCACTTCATGTATTCTTAAAAAGAAGCTGAAACAAAGACACAAGCATCTTTTAGAAGGATGTGTCCTTCGCCATGCCTGATGACATGAAACCTAAGACATGAAGCATGCCTATGATGCGTCCTTGTGTTTGAAAAAATACTATAGTTTCAAAACTGCTTATGTGAATCTTTCGAATGGTCTTTCTCAAGTAGTCTTATGTACTTTCACAATAATAGAGTATATTTATAATTATAATGTCTTAAACGCATTGATATTCAAATGCACATTAGGAGCAATTTAAACTCATAGTGATTACAGATGGGGAAGCACTTTCTACCGATCAAAGAGCCATGATTCATGGAGAATCGGCCATTAACACATAATTGAAACCACAGTGATATAATAATAGCACTAGATAGGCCACTTCACGCTTTTAAAAAAACGACAGTCCGTATTGTACGGGTGAGACACACTGTATACATTGATAACTAAAAACTGTAGGTAATGTATGTTGAGTTCAAGTTACTGTACAGCCGACATCATCCTTTCAACACCATGATCACTGATAAAGTGTAATTACATTTCTTAAATAAATGAATTGCCTATTCTTGAATACCCATCAAGGTTGCTTGCAGATATGTGACCCTGCCAAGAAACAGGCAAAAGTTGGAAAGTCCAATTCTGATAAATGTATAATACTTCTCTATAGTTTCAATCTTTGACATGGTCTATCTCAGTCGATATTAAAGATATAAATGTTATATTCTCATATGTTCTTTACACTTTGTAGAATGATATTATGTTATAAAGTAAAAAAAAAGTGTAAAAAAAACCCTTTTCACAGTTTGGGTCACGTTGAGGTTCAAACATCTATACTGGAGGCTCATCTGCAGAAACATGGGTTCTATCACAGCATCTCAGGTGAACAGCCGAAATACCCTGAACAGATGGCCGGTCCGTCACAGGGCAAACACACACACACACGCATACTCACGAACACACATTCACACACACCTTGGGCCAATTTTACTACACAACACATACATTAATGTATAATGTAAATGCTGCAAAGAACAACAGTATTTGGTTTATTTTAAGAACCGGTTCCTGCCACAGTGCCTTCTCAGTACTCGAAAAGCCCATTTCAGTTAGATTAATTAATAATGCACGGTTACATTTATTTATAGGTCGACACATCTTTCCACACTCTCCATAAAATCATACAGAAAACTTGAAGACTAAACAGATGTGTTGTAGAATTTACTTAATTTTATGTACATAGGTTCCACAAGATTAAATTAAGTTGTTTTAACATCATTTTTTAGAAGACTGTGAAAAGATATGTTTAAAAAAACTAAATGTGGAACCGGGTAACAAAGTCATTTCAACAAGCCATGTTTTCGTGCATCCTCGCAGCACTGCTTTCCGTGTCTTTCTCGACCATTAAGAACAGTCCAACATATGCTGGAGAACAAGAATTCTTATGAAACATTTACACGGCGTTTCCCCGTGAAACAACACATTTCCATTCTATATACTCCACCCACATAACATGATCTTCATCAGAAACGACTGCTGATCACGTTCCTGATCATCTGATGGTTTTAATGAATGTTCATCCTGCATTCCTGGAGCACACGATGGAGAAACACAGAGGAATAATTCATGAGCTCTGTAATTAAACCATCATATGTGATGAGGTTTAGTTTGGCTAATGAGGATCAGTCCTCTGTGGGGCTTCACATTAAAAAGCCTCCAAACACACGCTACATGAGTAAAGATCACCGGATTCACCGGCAATTTGTGTCATAAAACTATTGATGACGGGCAAAGTATGAAATCATTACTCATTTAAAATTGCTGACTTCATGGCCTGGTTGCAGAATGAAGGCTTTATTAAAACAAAACGCTTGCGTCAGGGGGAAACACCGTATTATTCTTGTAGTCTGCAGATGTGCGATATCTTAATAGGCTTTGAAATTCAAGGCTTGTGGTTTCAGAGGAGACTTGTCTCAGATATGGTGCAGTATAAGCACATTTAATACACTGGCAGCTGTGGTTGCAAGAAAGTTACAGTAGCATAAATAATACAGTAACAGTGTTTCAGGCGTTTTAGAAAACAATGCGCTTTACTGTATACAGTCACGTACAGTATAAACATTATTTTAAAGGGATACCTTCATAATGCTTTTTGTAAACACTGAAAAATGTATTAAATGTAGCAAAAAGCTTCTAATAAAACTATTTCTTTTTAATAGAAAACATTAAAATAAATTATTAATCCTGAAGAATGTTAAAATGTTATGAAAAAAGTGTTTATTATATATATCGTATCTTTGTAATAAACACCGATATTTCAAACAGAAATATTTCAGTATTTTCATATTTTTATTTACATATACACAAAATGTGAACAGTATATTTTCTTAATTTAAATAATTAAAAATATACTCAGGTTTTTTTCGTTGAAAATACATCTGAAGAAAGATTTTCTTTTCCATTGAATACAAAATTAGATGTATTAAAAATTGTGTAAAGAAGCAGCTCTGGAGCATCTTTGTGGACCGTTTTCATTCTCCATTCTACGGTTTACAATGGTGCCCCAGAAATATCAGTTGCAGACATTCCTCTAAATATCTTCCTATGTGTTCAACAGAAAAATAATTTTGTACTCAAATGATGATCTTAATGCCTTGTATGTCTCAAAAAATAGTTTAATGACATGTACTCCCATCAATCTCTCTTGTGTACTGACGGCATATTCACCTTTTCCTCTACGTATTTCTGAGTGTATTGACATGACCTCTATACCCTTAGACCAGACAAGTCAATCCATTGATACAGATCCGCTATACATACTAAGTGTCAAGAAGCTTCAGCCCAGATTTAGCTTTTCTTTTCACCTCCCAGCATCTATGTCGAGTGTTTTGTCAGCAACTCAATGCTGACGTTGATGTTTTACAGTTCAACGCTTTTCAAAAGCTTTGCAAACAGGACTTCCAGTGTTCCACAATGTAGGAAACACCGTACACATTCCTGTAAAACATCCAGAGTGTAAAATATTAAATATGACTAATGTATATAATTTTAACAGAACGATATTACGCGACCCTATACAATTTGAAGGTAGATGATTATATAGTTTATAAAATAGAGATTTTTTTACTGTAAAATGCTTCGTTTAAACACTAAATGTGCTTCACTCTACATCATTAAAGATTTCTTTTGTCTAAATGGTTCCATAAAGAAACATAACCTTACACAGACTTTTAAACTCAGTTCATTTAAAAGTGTACATGTATGTGTCTGGATGTTGTGAAATCTCTTTCCCTTGACGTTTCCAAACCGTATACAGACCCAACAACAGAGCGTATATGTTGAACAGATCAAATGATTCTTTAAAGTTAAACATTTGCTTTAATATAAACAACCTGCATCTCAAGACATTATGGCTTCATACAGTACATGCACTTATTATGTAACACAGGGATCCGTCCATATAACATCCATAACCACAGACAGATAAGCCTGTATATAATGCAAATAGCTATATTAAATTTAACATAATGTACACTGCATTCTATATGTATATATATATATATATATATATATATATATATATATATATATATATATATATATATATAGTCTGCTAAATGACTAAATGTAAATGTAAATATATATATATATATATATATATATATATATATATATATATATATATATATATATATATATACATATATACATATGTACATAACATTATAGAGAAATAATACATTTATTTAAATAAATTTAGCTTGGATTTCCCAAGGGTCACATATGGATCTATACATTAGAATGCATACATCATGATTTAATACTCAGCTTTGATGACAAATCTGTCCATACGTCACAATACATGAAACATATATACTGCACTCAATGCTCAGTATTAATGTGCATTCTTTCATACTTCACTGTTTTAATGTATAGAAGTGTTATATTGTAGTGAACACATGATGTCATCAAGGAGCTTGTTTGAGAAATGTCCAGATCACAGCACGCGCACAGTCCAGCCATGAACAATTTAAAGCCAAAATAATCCATAAATAAATACTACACATTAATCAGAATTAACACAAAAGTATTAATTGAGTATATTAATAATGGAGTATATATTATTATTAATATTGAGTATGTATTATTATTAATATTGAGTATATATTATTATTATTATTGAGTATATATTATTATTATTATTATTATTGAGTATATATTATTATTAATATTGAGTATATATTATTATTATTATTGAGAATATATTATTATTATTATTGAGTATATATTATTATTATTATTGAGTATATATTATTATTATTATTGAGTATATATTATTATTAATATTGAGTATATATTATTATTATTATTGAGTATATATTATTATTAATATTGAGTATATATTATTATTAATATTGAGTATATATAATTATTATTATTGAGTATATATTATTATTATTATTGAGTATATATTATTATTATTATTGAGTATATATTATTATTAATATTGAGTATATATTATTATTATTATTATTGAGTATATATTATTATTATTATTGAGCATATATTATTATTATTATTATTATTATTGAGTATATATTATTATTATTATTGAGTATATATTATTATTATTATTATTATTGAGTATATATTATTATTATTATTGACTATATATTATTATTATTATTATTATTGACTATATATTATTATTATTATTGAGTATATATTATTATTATTGAGTATGTATTATTATTAATATTGAGTTTATATATTATTATTATTATTATTATTATTGAGTATATATTATTATTATTATTGAGTATATATTATTATTAATATTGAGTATATATTAATATTATTATTGTTATTGAGTATATATTATTATTATTATTATTGAGTATATATTATTATTATTATTGAGTATATATTATTATTATTATTATTATTGAGTATATATTATTATTATTATTGAGTATATATTATTATTATTATTGAGTATATATTATTATTAATATTGAGTATATATTATTATTATTATTGAGTATATATTATTATTATTATTGAGTATATATTATTATTATTATTGAGTATATATTATTATTATTATTGAGTATATATTATTATTATTATTGAGTATATATTATTATTATTAGGCTTTACACTCACCTGCACGAGACGGTCATCTCAACTTTAGTGGCGGGAATCGCCGTCGCGAGCGCCTGGAAATCCTCCACGGTGGCCATGGTAACAAAAGTACTCCTCATACTAGATGTAGTGCTCACTACTGAGTGCACTGACACTGTGCTGTGAGAGTACTGACACTCTGATGCGAGCATCCCTCATCCTGACGTGACGTCACGGCCGCGCGCGTAAGAGAATTCCTGCTGGTCACGCGCTTCAGTGACGTCACAGAAGCAGCATGTACACATGACACATAAAGAAAGATTTTAAATCTATAGACAGCAAATAATTCCTGCTGTCCGCTGTGAGAAGTTTTATATTAAACAAATGCTTCTGAAGGAGATCTGCTTGGGAAACATCTTATTTTCTGTCAGTTGTGTGTTTATTATGTGTCTGTAGAGAACCACAAATCACATCTGAATCACATCTGAATCACAACTGAATCACAACTGAATCACAACTGAATCACATCTGAATCACATCTGAATCACAACTGAATCACAACTGAATCACAACTGAATCACATCTGAATCACAACTGAATCACAACTGAATCACATCTGAATCACATCTGAATCATATCTGAATCACATCTGAATCACATCTGAATCACAACTGAATCACATCTGAATCACAACTGAATCACATCTGAATCACAACTGAATCACATCTGAATCACATCTGAATCATATCTGAATCACATCTGAATCATATCTGAATCACATCTGAATCATATCTGAATCACATCTGAATCACAACTGAATCACACCTGAATCACATCTGAATCACATCTGAATCACACCTGAATCACATCTGAATCACAACTGAATCACACCTGAATCACATCTGAATCACAACTGAATCACAACTGAATCACATCTGAATCACAACTGAATCACATCTGAATCACATCTGAATCACAACTGAATCACAACTGAATCACAACTGAATCACAACTGAATCACAACTGAATCACACCTGAATCACAACTGAATCACAACTGAATCACAACTGAATCACATCTGAATCACACCTGAATCACAACTGAATCACATCTGAATCACACCTGAAACACATCTGAATCACATCTGAATCACATCTGAATCACAACTGAATCACAACTGAATCACATCTGAATCACACCTGAATCACAACTGAATCACATCTGAATCACACCTGAAACACATCTGAATCACATCTGAATCACATCTGAATCACATCTGAATCACATCTGAATCACATCTGAAACACAACTGAGTCACATCTGAATCACATCTGAATCACAACTTAATCACATCTGAATCACACCTGAATCACAACTGAATCACAACTGAATCACAACTGAATCACACCTGAATCACAACTGAATCACAACTGAATCACAACTGAATCACATCTGAATCACACCTGAATCACAACTGAATCACATCTGAATCACACCTGAAACACATCTGAATCACATCTGAATCACAACTGAATCACAACTGAATCACATCTGAATCACACCTGAATCACAACTGAATCACATCTGAATCACACCTGAAACACATCTGAATCACATCTGAATCACATCTGAATCACATCTGAATCACATCTGAATCACATCTGAAACACATCTGAATCACATCTGAATCACATCTGAATCACACCTGAATCACATCTGAATCACAACTGAATCACAACTGAATCACATCTGAATCACAACTGAATCACAACTGAATCACAACTGAATCACAACTGAATCACATCTGAATCACATCTGAAATACATCTGAATCACAACTGAATCACAACTGAATCACAACTGAATCACATCTGAATCACATCTGAAATACATCTGAAATACATCTGAATCACATCTGAATCACAACTGAATCACATCTGAATCACAACTGAATCACATCTGAATCACATCTGAAATACATCTGAATCACATCTGAATCACATCTGAAACACAACTGAATCACACCTGAATCACAACTGAATCACAACTGAATCAAATCTGAAACACATCTGAATCACATCTGAATCACAACTGAAATACATCTGAATCACAACTGAATCAAATCTGAAACACATCTGAATCACATCTGAATCACAACTGAATCACAACTGAATCACAACTGAATCACAACTGAATCACAACTGAATCACAACTGAATCAAATCTGAAACACATCTGAATCACAACTGAATCACATCTGAATCACATCTGAAATACATCTGAATCACATCTGAATCACAACTGAATCACAACTGAATCACAACTGAATCACAACTGAATCACAACTGAATCAAATCTGAAACACATCTGAATCACATCTGAATCACAACTGAATCACATCTGAATCACAACTGAATCACAACTGAATCAAATCTGAAACACATCTGAATCACATCTGAATCACATCTGAAACACATCTGAGTCACATCTGAATCACAACTGAATCACAACTGAATCACAACTGAATCACAACTGAATCACAACTGAATCACAACTGAATCAAATCTGAAACACATCTGAATCACATCTGAATCACAACTGAATCACATCTGAATCACACCTGAATCACAACTGAATCACAACTGAATCACATCTGAATCACATCTGAATCACATCTGAATCACATCTGAATCAAATCTGAAACACAACTGAATCACATCTGAATCACAACTGAATCACAACTGAATCACATCTGAATCACATCTGAATCAAATCTGAAACACAACTGAATCACATCTGAATCACAACTGAATCACATCTGAATCACATCTGAATAACATCTGAATCACACCTGAATCACATCTGAATCACATCTGAATCACATCTGAATCACATCTGAATCACACCTGAATCACATCTGAATCACACCTGAATCACACCTGAATCACACCTGAATCACACCTGAATCACATCTGAAATACATCTGAATCAAATCTGAATCACAACTGAATCACATCTGAATCACATCTGAATCACATCTGAATCACACCTGAATCACACCTGAATCACACCTGAATCACACCTGAATCACATCTGAATCACATCTGAATCAAATCTGAAACACAACTGAGTCACATCTGAATCACAACTGAATCACATCTGAATCACATCTGAATCACATCTGAATCACACCTGAATCACATCTGAATCACATCTGAATCACATCTGAATCACATCTGAATCACATCTGAATCACAACTGAAATATCACCTGAATCACATCTGAATCACAACTGAATAACATCTGAATCACATCTGAATCACATCTGAATCACATCTGAAACACAACTAAATCACATCTGAATCACAACTGAAACACATCTGAATCACATCTGAAATATCACCTGAATCACACCTGAATCACACCTGAATCACACCTGAATCACATCTGAATCACACCTGAATCACATCTGAATCACATCTGAATCAAATCTGAAACACAACTGAATCACAACTGAATCACATCTGAATCACATCTGAATCACATCTGAATCACACCTGAATCACATCTGAATCACATCTGAATCACATCTGAATCACATCTGAATCACATCTGAATCACAACTGAAATATCACATCTGAATCACATCTGAATCACAACTGAATCACATCTGAATCACAACTGAATCACATCTGAATCACATCTGAATCACACCTGAATCACACCTGAATCACATCTGAATCACATCTGAATCACATCTGAATCACATCTGAATCACAACTGAATCACATCTGAATCACATCTGAATCAAATCTGAAACACAACTGAGTCACATCTGAATCACAACTGAATCACATCTGAAATACATCTGAATAACATCTGAATCACATCTGAATCACATCTGAATCACAACTGAATCACATCTGAATCACAACTGAATCACATCTGAATCACAACTGAATCACATCTGAATCACATCTGAATCACAACTGAATCACAACTGAATCACATCTGAATCACATCTGAATCACATCTGAATCACAACTGAATCACATCTGAATCACAACTGAATCACATCTGAATCACAACTGAATCACATCTGAATCACATCTGAATCACATCTGAATCACATCTGAATCACAACTGAATCACATCTGAATCACAACTGAATCACATCTGAATCACATCCGAGTCACATCTGAATCACATCTGAATTACATCTGAATTACATCTGAATCACATCTGAATCACATCTGAATCACATCCGAAACACATCTGAATCACATCTGAATCACATCTGAATCACATCTCATGCTGCCAGATGTCATGTAGAGCTCCACCTTGAAGATGTTTCTGATTTAGAAATGGATGCGAGATGTTTAGCAGACGATCTTCCCATCTTTTGGAGACCTCAGGCACCATCAGACGCTCAGATCTTTAAAACATGTATATGATTTATGTGTTTGTGTTAACATTTTGATTTACTTGTCATAATTAAGTAAATGTAATATTTAATGTAACAGAACTTCAGAGTCTGCTTCTCTCACTGTTATACAATGCACATAATAAACATAATAATCCTGTCAGGTTAAGACCTCTGGCAGAGAATACCCAACAGCAAAATAAATACATTAATAAGTGAATATAAATACATTAATAAGTGAATATAAATACATTAATAAGTGAATATAAATACATTAATAAGTGAATATAAATACATTAATAAGTGAATATAAATACATTAATAAGTGAATATAAATACATTAATAAGTGAATATAAATACATTAATAAGTGAATATAAATACATTAATAAGTGAATATAAATACATTAATAAATGAATCTTAATCTAAAATAAATAAATGACTAAATAATGATGTCATGTGAAAATAATATGCCATTAAAGAAACCTCTCGGGTTATGGATTATTATTATTTTAACATATGCAAGGCATAAAATTATTTTTATTTTAGCTCCTTTATTTATATATTTTTGTCAAAGGACCGCATTTATTTACTTATTTTAGCTCCTTCATTTAGATTTTTCTCACGACAGCATTATTTACAGATTTTTGTTTTAGATTAAGATTTCTCTTAAAGACTACATCTTAATGACAAACTGAAGTAATTCCAGCAGGCCATTCTTCTTCAGTGTGGAAGACTTTCACTTGGGGACATCTTTACATTTTTAAACCCCAGATATGTGGGGTCTATGTATGTACTTAGCATTCATTTTAAGGATAGAAGCTGGAAGTCCTCAACATTTTGAGGTGGAACTTCATCCCTCTTCTGAATCTACCCCTGGACCACCATTTCCAGCCCTGAGCGATGGCCGAATGATCACATATTTATTACCGACGACGAATGAGTGGCACAACATCACAAATCACCGAACCACCGACTCTAAACACAGAATCGAACGCTCTGGCCTTTTGGATTAATCATGACTTGTGTATGTGCATCACTTTTATTTGTATTTTTCTCCGTAAACCGGCCTCATTACATAAGATTCTGGACCAACCATTCTCATGTTGTGTTTGTTGTATATTGGATGTGTCCAACAAATAAATACAAATCAATACAAACTGTGATTGAGCAAATGCAATGCTGTTTATTGTGTCCACTTAAGATAATAGTTAAAAGTTTCTTTTAAAGGAACATTTGTCACAGACCCGGCAAGAGATGATAAATATTTCACTTTGATTT
Source organism: Triplophysa yarkandensis (assembly GCA_033220385.1). NCBI lineage: Eukaryota > Metazoa > Chordata > Actinopteri > Cypriniformes > Nemacheilidae > Triplophysa > Triplophysa yarkandensis. The sequence goes on along the minus strand of CM065677.1, from coordinate 3,688,671 downwards.
TCAAGCGTCTGCTGAACGGCCCGCGTCACTAAACAGGAGGCTGCAGACATGCAGTTATTTTGGGATGCAGGGATGGAGTCAGAGCCCAGGTGTGCAAGTGATGTGTGGGACAGGTGCACACGTGTCCAAAGTGATGGATTACACAGATTTAAGGATCACAGGTGACTAAAGAACTTGTCATCTTAAAGATCGGGATGACGGACAGAGACACAGATATCCAAGGGTCACATAATGCTGCGGATGACCTTATGGTTTCATAATAAATGAACAAAAATGACACAAGACTAACATTTCTTCAGTGATGCTGCACTCTAGTGGACAGTGACATCTTCAGTAGATCCAAGATGTTTTGTATTCAGATTGCAAATTATGTTTGTTAGAATAATTGTCATAGAGCCTTTTATAAAATATTATACGCATTAATATAATTAGCTGATTTAAAGGCAACAGCATAAAGTCATATAGCCCAAGCTTAACTTCCGGTACAATCTATACAACATGTTTAATTTAAATTAAATATGATATGAAATTAACTAACCATACCAATAACACAAACACAAACGTAAGTTATCTTAGGGCCAGGCGCTTGCATTCAATGAAATCATCTAACGGTCATATTGATTTTTTCAAATGTAGAACTATGATCACACATTTCTGCTTTTATATAGGACAAGAGATGTATGGGCGAATGGGTAGTGGTTATTTCACATTTTATATTTGTGAAAATTATTGACATATAATATTACAGTTACTTTTACTTTTAAATGTCTTTTTTGACATTTTACTGGCTGGTCAATAATTAGCACAGCAATAAAAAAACAATTATTTCCCGCTGGACACAGTTGCACACACGACACGTTTTTGACAGATGACATTTAATTTCGTTGACATCTGGCATTTAAATCACTATCGGGACGCCCATCGTGTTTCCACCAGCGGACGCCCCGTGAAAATCTCAGGCATCATAAACATACAGTTATGCCAAGGCATGGCCCGAAAAAAGCAATAAACAGAATTGGCCTAAAAATGCTTTCAAGTCTTTAAATAATGATCAACCACAACACATGAGAGACAGTTTGACGTGTAAACTAGAACGTGTAGTAATGTAAAGTGAGCAGGGCTTCATGTAGTGTAGATAAGTGATACAGGCACAAGTAATTCCCATTTAAATACATGTTATATATACAGTACAGTATCTAGTGCATCACTATACACCTACAGACGTAAGTGACAGACTGTAAGTGAGATTCAAGATTTCAGAGAAAAAGAAGTGAACAGATATTGACAGAAGCACAGAGCAGGTTTTTGAGGAAGGTAAGTGAGGAAGCATCCTATATTGTTACTGTACTAACTGATGGTTGACTATCTATAGCTGTTAGGATTGTTTACAATTTTAAGCTCATTTTAAGAAAAAGTTCTTTCTTGTATAACCACTAGTCATATCAAACCTGTGTGACTTTCTGTCGCGAAACACAAGATATTTTGAAGAATGCGCTAATCAATCAGCGGGCGCACCAATTACTCTACAGACACAATAAGTGCAGGTGAATGGTGCCATCACTGTTTAAAAAACCAACATTCTTCAAAATAAATTGTGGGAACGATCACTTTAATGTCAAAGTGATAAAAGAAGTAACATTTTTGCCTTAAGAAAATAAAAAAACATTTTTAAATAATTGTGATTTTTGAACTTTAAAGGAGAGTTTATCTAGGGTTGCGATTTAGTCTGTTGCTCTCTTGTTGTTTTTATGCCATGGGTTAAAGGTGAAAACATTTTGTTCAATATTTTTTCAGAATGACAAAAACTACCATGATTTTAAAGGATTTATATTTTTACTGTAATGAAAATGATTTTGCAATATGGTTCTTTAAAACCAAAACAAGACTAGTTATCGTTAAAAATATCATCACTAAAGCTTTAATTTCTTCATGTAAAATTCTTTATAATTTCATCTTTAGGTTAAAACATGATCACTTGAGTTACTCCACACACAACACTCATGATCCACGATCTTCTGAAACATGTCAGACAACCAGAATACTGAAGCCAGCTACAGTACACCCGGTTCCTTTTCTCAGAATGTCCGCTTGCAGTCTTGATGATTGTTAGAATTATCTGAGCTGGCATGGTTATTTTAAGGACAAAGAGCTTCATTTAGCATGTGACGTTGATTTTGCGTCTTAAGAGATACCGCGACGAATGCTGGGAAACATCCCATGCCAGGAGACTGTTGTGCCTCTTGTGTTAAAGGCCAGAGACTCGAGTGGAAATCCACATTACGGTAGTGGGGTCGAAATGCAAAAGTCTTTGGCAGCAGTGTTACCACAGTTACCATGGAAACACTGCAGTAGCATCTGCATTCTGTCAATTGCTGACAATGTCATCGGCGGTGTCAGCGACATCTGTGCCGCCGTCCGGGCCTCCCCTCGCTCGCCAGATCTTCACAGTCCGGTCACTGCAAGGAGACGTGGGGTGTTGGATGGGACTTTTGACTCCAATTTTTGGCAATTAATACAGTCTAATGTAATACTCACTCTGATGCAGTGAACAGATGACTGCTGTTGGTAGAAATGCCATTGATGGGGCTTTCGTGACCTCTGATCTCTCCGAGCGGACTCAACGTTTCCGTGTTCCAAAGTTTGAGAACTCCTCCTCTACAGCCGCTCAGCAGGAGGGGAGACGCGGGCACGACTCCCAGAGCACAAACCCAATCACGATGAGCGTTTGGTACCTGCTGTAGATCAAGACATACATGACAGCTCATTATACCCGTACAAACATTCCCTTCCTGACGAGTTCATCAGCCTCTTCCTGTCATGTCTGATCCTAATCATCTGATTGGTTAATTACTCGAGGAAGGATTCACAATATGTGTGTGTGGAATAATGATGTATGGACAGTCTGGACTGTTATGTTCTATGGTGTCAAAACAAGATGTATGTCATGAATGTAAAAAGTTGTTGTTAGATGTGTTGTTCATACTTATACAATCATCTGGATTTAAAGAAGAGTGAACTATAACTATAAGGATAGAGAAAGGGCTAAAATTATTTCTAGCTGATCTGAGATTAAACATTGAAAATTAACAAACTGTTGTTAAAAAGTACTCAAAAGAAGATGCTTAAGAAGATGTTTAAGGTGTAAATGGGCCCTTAGAAAACTCTTAAGTAAGATGAATACAGACCAGTGGTTCTTAATTATTTGTAGTCGCCCTCCTTTGAACATTTAAAGACTACCAAATCATTTCATTACACATAATGAAAAATCAATGCTTTTTTATTGAACAAATTGTTGTGGAAAAACAACTGCATCAGCATTTGATATTTGATGCACTAAAAAGCGAATTCTGTATTTAACCACGTTAAAAAAATTTACAATTTTAAATGAACTGAAATAACCGCTTCATTGTCTCCTCTACTATTTGTGTAAAAAGAGTCTGCTAAATGCCTAAATGTTAATGTAAATAAAATAAACATTCATAAACTATTAATTTAAAAACTGTGTGGTGAACTCATGTTATAAATCAAAACTTAATAAACATAAATCCAAATCATAATAACCCCAGGATCGAGCCTTAGACAAAAACACATTTTCTCAGTACATTGATTAACATTCTCAGTGGTACTTTTTATAAAGTTGACCTTAACTAGAAATAAAATAGAACAAAGGTTTACAAATTATCCCGTGGATCATTTTTGTGGTAGTTCTATTGTAGATTTTTTTCAGTTTTCACATAAGTAGCACCATACAGGTATAAAACAACATTAATGTATGTCCTTGTCAGGCGTATGAATATAACTCCCCTGGTTTCTTCATAGTATGCTTTATAAGCATGTATATTAGATTTACCTGTAGCAGGTCTTTGCGTGCCAGGTCCCATTTCTTAATGCCGTTGTCTCTTGAGCCGCTGAACAGACAGTCACCCTGAACCACCAGAGACTCGATGCCATCATAGTGAGGGGGCTCAAAGTTATGAGTGGGGCTGATGCTACCCACAGCCCCCTCATTCACATCAAACATCTACAGGAAAAGAACATCTGAGAGCTATTCTGATGATTTTTGATGGAAATGCCTTTTAGATGATAACAGTAAAACACGGACCTTAATGTAGTGATCCTTTGAGCCTGTGATGACTAGATCTTGTCCATTACAGGTCTGATCAACAGTCAAACACATGACAGGACTCAGATGACCTGTTAACTTACCCGTAGACACAAATCTGAAAAAACAAAAAAAAGAATGGTCATACCCGTAGAATCACCCATTTCTGATGTAAATAAAAAGACCGCTGGCAGATGTTATACCGTCTCAGGTCCCACATGCGCACAGAGTTGCCAGCTGCAGCGTAAAGAACGGTACCGGCCGGGTTCAGAAATATCTGATTGATCTGGTTCTCTCCGGCCGGGATTGAGACGGTCCGGTTTGTACTTGCAGCACATGCATCACCGGTGTTCACCAGACCTGATGACCTGAAATATGAACAGATCGGCCTAAGCAACGTGGCGTTTTAAAATAACAGTTAGACATTACAATGGAGCACATCTGCTCCCCCTGATGGGGTAGCCAAAAGGAAAAAGCAAAACACAACAAAAAGGAAACCAAAGCAAAACCAAAGCAAATTTCAAATGAACTTTAAATTCAGAAGTGTCTACAAGTTGGATCTTCAATGCTACGTTGCCTGCAGACTCACGTGAGCGTTCGGATACACTTGGCGGAGTCTCGTATGTCCCAAACTTTGATGTAGGAGGTAGAGACGGTGAACACCAGACTAGAGCTGTAACGCACAGAGACGACATTGTTGGGGTGACCGCCTAGATACATGATCTCCTGTCCCGTGACCAGATTCCACACCTTACAGGTCCGGTCTGAAAGTGGAAACACTATCTCAAGAATTTTCTTGACCAGAGTTTGGTTGACGTACTTTTATTTTTTACATTTATATTAACACATTTGGCAGATGCTTCTATCCTATGGACTTTGCTTTACAGTATATTGTTTAACAACAGACAGACAGGTGAGAGATGGGGTCTGGTTCTGACCTTTGGATCCGGTGAAGAGGAGGTCATCTGTGGATTCGACACATAGCACGGCTTTACTGTGACCCTCTGCTATATGAACACACTGTAGAGGACCAGCACGACTGCTCTTCGACACGGGAACAGGGCTGATCACACCCCTGACGCACGTCAAAAAATGACAATTCACTGTCAGCCATTAAATAATGCGTGCATTAATGTCATAAGAAAGGATTTCAGAAATATCGATGCAAGTGTTTATGATTTATGGATGAAACGTACAGCATGCCATCCCTTCAGATATTAATCCCCATGCAGAGTGAAAAACATGGATTATGTTCCAAGAAAAACAAGTGTGTGTTATTTGTGTGTGAGGAAAGGTCCTAATCACATTTATAATGACAAATAGCCGTCTTAAGACACCATGTTAATATGGCCTTAATGGTTTTGTTTTTTAGGTCGTATTTTAAGGTCGCCTCTTCTGTTTCCAGTCTTTATTCATGTTGGTTACTGGACAATTGACCTAAATGTATATTTTGGTATATACCTTGGTCTCTTATAAGCCTTGTGCTCATGTTGAGAACAAAATAATCCTTGGCATACCTTAAACATTTTTGGGCCTCATCTAGAATTTTTAACTAGTTTTACCTATTTAAATCATATTGTTTTTAAACCAATGCATGTAACAAAGCTGTATGGACTTAATGCTGGATTTTACATCCCCATATTTTGCATTTACTTTATTTTACTATTTAAAATACATATGAAATTCCAATCTGTATCAATTTAGTATAGTCAATTTTATTATGTTTGTCCCTAATCTTGTATATCGATCCCAAAAAAAAACCTGTCTATCATCTAATAGATCAGAGAACAGTTAGATCACGCAACCCTGTCTGTCGTACGTGCAAACACATTCTGATGCAAATAACCCCGCTCAAATATACACCCCAAACAAAATGCACAATAAACACTTTTACCTCTTTATGTTAAAATAGATCATTCAAATATTAAGAGTAGTCAGCATTTGTAAGGCAAGACCTTCCATTCAGCTCACTGTGGTTAACATGGTTTTTACATGACATGCCTGTATAATCTTGAGCTTTTGTTTTGAAAGGTTTGGCATCTTTAAAAGCCCGGGTTGACGCTTTTACTTGGACTGTTACAAAATTACTCCTCAACAATATTGATCAGACATTGATCGACATTGATCAGAATAACAGCTACTATTCAGGTAGAACTCAATGCATTGATTTTAAATCTCAATTGTAAATCATGTAGTGTCATTATAACAGCCCATGTAAACATAGCATAGCAGACCAAAAGCATGCTTCTGCAGAGTCAAGTGAAGTTTAAGCTTCAAAACCAAAGGTTCTACAAGATCCAGAAGTGTCAACCTTTAAAGCAGTTTGTCATTAATCTCACACAGGCAGAACTGAAACAAGGGGAACCAAACTCGGTCGAGGAAGGCCAATGTCCCCCAAAGATCCATGATGAGTTTGGACACCCCTGAGTCGAACCCTTTTCTGAACACTACTGTTGTTCTGCCGTTGGGGGAAGCTAGCTCTTACTGTGTCAGGTCTTTGGTTTTAGCCTTGTCAGCCAGGGCCTGTCCCTTGTCATAAGTCTTCCTGCGGGAGAGAGGGGATGGTTCCGGGACTCTCTTTTGCCCACCTGCTGGAAGTCTGTTGCCAGCGCCGCTACTTATCCATTTGCAATGAAAGACAGAAACGTGAAATAAAATCAAAACATAAACGGAACGAAAAAAAGACACCAACATAAGGTGGACTGCATGCATAGTAAACAGATAACGGCACAAATGGAAACTGTTGTTTAAAGTAAAAAGTCTGATTAAGACGTAGGGTTAACCTACAAACGTTTAGGTGAGAACTGTTACGCAGTTCTCTGGCAAATACTTGACAACTGTTAAGCAGACAAATGACTAAAACTACAGGAAAGCAGTATTCTGGCTACTTTCAGCAAATAAACTAAAACTACAGGTAATCAGTTTTAAGCAAACCGCCGGGAAATATCCGATACTACTGGTATGTAGTGCTCTCAAACCTTCAGAAAATAATTACTTGGGATTTACCTTGAGCAAATATGTTGAATTACTGGTGTGTAGTTCCCTGGCCAACCATTGACTAATATCTACAGCTACAGGCAATCATTTTCTAACAAACTTTTGGCGAACAAGTAAAACTACCTATAAGCCATTTGCTGGCCAAACACTGACAAATATCTAAAACTACAGGTAAGCAGTTCTCTAGAAACCCATAACAAACGACTAAAGCTTCTGGCGAGCACTTTGCTGGCAAAACATTGACAAATATCTAAAACTACAGGTAAGCAGTTCTCTAGAAACCCATAACAAACGACTAAAGCTTCTGGCGAGCACTTTGCTGGCAAAACATTGACAAATGTCTAAAACTACAGGTAAGCAGTCCTCTAGAAACCCATAACAAACGACTAAAGCTTCTGGCGAGCACTTTGCTGGCAAAACATTGACAAATATCTAAAACTACAGGTAAGCAGTTCTCTAGAAACCCATAACCAACGACTAAAGCTTCTGGCGAGCACTTTGCTGGCAAAACATTGACAAATATCTAAAACTACAGGTAAGCAGTCCTCTAGAAACCCATAACAAACGACTAAAGCTTCTGGCGAGCACTTTGCTGGCAAAACATTGACAAATATCTAAAACTACAGGTAAGCAGTCCTCTAGAAACCCATAACAAACGACTAAAGCTTCTGGCGAGCACTTTGCTGGCCAAACACTGACACATATCTAAAACTACAGGTAAGCAGTCCTCTAGAAACCCATAACAAACGACTAAAGCATCTGGCGAGCACTTTGCTGGCAAAACATTGACAAATATCTAAAACTACAGGTAAGCAGTTCTCTAGCAAACCTAGTGCTAATATCTCCAACTAAAAGTAAGCAGTCTTCTGGGGGAATCATAGGCGGTTATGTCAAATTACAAGTCAGCAGTTCTTTCTAAGTATTTGACATGTATTTTTAATGAGGCAGATATTGTTGATGTTTTTATTACTTCTGTAGAAAAAGTTTTTTTTACATTGCTTTTATGTTTGTGTAGTAATTGAGGCATTGATATAGGTCTAGCCAAGAAAACATTCTAGATCAGCTGTTACTAACACCAAATCAGCTGTCATCTTTAATGTCTGAGCTGTAGGCCTAACAGAAAAATGAGTGTTACATATTTAAATCACCTTTGTCAACACACACTTTTTGTATGGCAAACATAAAAGCAGGGGGAATTGGTTCATGTATGAAGTGTGGTGGATATGTTAGTAACGCTGACCAGATTTACGCCTAAACTCACATGCTACCCATTCTCGAGGACAGGCCGGCAGGAGGAAGCAAATAGTCCCTTTCTCTAACTGTGTTTCCAGCAGACTCCAGGTCTCCTGTCCCATCGGACACCTCACTCACTGGGTGGACGGGAGTATCCGGGCCGTAGTCGGAGTTGTTGACATAGAGTAACTCCATCTGAGTAGTGGTTCGTCTCCGGGCCTGAGGAAAGTTTGCAAAAAGGGATGAAATTAAGTTGTTAAAGTTAAAAAATGAAGGACTGTCCTTCGTGACATCCTCACAATGAAAATCATATAGGATCAGTACATTCATTCTTTCAATGACCAAATCCAGATCCGTACCTCTCTGCTGCCTAATACAACTAGATTTTAAGGGTTCGAGGCCAGTTGAACCATACCTTAGTCCTTGATTTGGTCTCTCCACATAACTTCATAAGGTCCGATGCCAGCGTACTGCATCATGGATAGAAAAGATGCAGACTTAAGCTTTTGCCTGTTTATAAAAGCATACATTTATGTATAGGAGATATTTACTTGCCTTCCATCCACAGCAGGACTTTGTATCGATTCGTCGCTACTACTGTCTTCGCCATTTTCTACGTTAAAAACAAGAAGTCTGATTTTCCATAGCAAATGGGGTTCAACAACCTTTGGGGTACTTCAAATAAAAGCCGAATCATCTTGATGCGATTATACCAAGAGTTTTTTTACATAGTGTGCTAGTAACACAAGGAGAAAGCAAATGAGGATAAGCACAGCGCTACCATGCTAGTTTCTGTGAACCGCTGATCCGAACCGCGTTCTCGTACCGTCCGTAACCACAAGAGGTTATCGGCAGTGTTAGCGCAAAACAAAGTTGTGTGAAGGAGAAATGAGGGAACACAAATGATAAATCAGTGAAAACAGAACAGAAATGCGTCATCGATTCGTCACTCGTTTTCCTGCCAGGAGACCGAAACCTATGCCGACGCCAAGTAGCGAGTAGCTAGGGATTGGTGGTTTAATATGGTAACTGGTAAAGCAGGTGTGGAAGGATGAAGAGAAGCCTCATGCACCTGCGGATGGAACCGCTAGACTGTGGTTAGTCCGAGGTGGTAACCATGCACTCATTATAGAGAGAGTGAACGGCCACTGGTACTCACCCGAGGGCATGTTACCTAGTTCTGTTTCAAATCAGCCGACGGGGGAACAGAAAGAAAAGCATGGAAATCAAAATACAAACCCCATAATAAACCAGATCTAACCAAAAGAAAAAAAAAAAGCCTGATTTCTCGCTTAAGTGTACAGATCTCAACTTCCGTGGCGGACCCGTTTGACGGTCGAGTTTGTATCTCTGCATTGACTTTGTATGTTATGTACTTGCGTTTATCGCTTTATTTGCGTTTGGTGTGAACGCAGTATTAGATCATCCAATGTTAGACCATCCATGTACTACAATATTCACTACAAAACCAATAGTTGTTGGATTTGCATTTATCGTTGTTGACGATCAAGATTTTCGCTAGAACCGTACACTGTATAAAACATGGACGTAGCCTCCATGACGTCACCCAGAGGTTTCTGAATACCATTTTTGAAACATTAACGATTTTGCCGAAGTATCAGGTTAGTATCAGGTTAGTTCAGGCTAAGGAGCCACAGCGAATCATCGGTCTTTGTTGACTGGCTCTTATAACTGGAAGGCACAGCGGCCTTATTGGCAGTCGCATATTTTGAAAAAATTGTATCATCTTTGCTAAAGTTTACACCTCCATTCTTACTTAAAACTGTCCTAGATGAGTTGAGACTTGATTGATCTGATTGTCATCGTTCACGTGTGCACTGATACAAATGTTGTCTGTTTTCTTATTTCCGAAACATCATACTATCATTAGTTTGCTAGAACGTCATTGCTTGGTTTCTTCAATTGAAAGGGAGGACCAGGCAAGCTGGTTTCCGTAGAGCTTTGGGAAGCTAGCTATGTTTCATATAGGCTTAATAGGTGTGTGATTGGAGTCTGGATGTCAGGAGGAGAGTCCCTACCTTGAAGAGCATTGCCTAACAAAGCGTCCAGTTCTGGGTTGAACTCGGCCTTCTCTTTTAACATGTGGAAGAGCAGCTGATTCTGAGTGGCGCTGTTGATCTCAGTTTGCTTGAGACGGCCCTCCAGCACTTTAATCTGAGATTCTTTCTGAGCCGCCTGTAGACCCTGAGGACAACCGATCCCATTTAGACTTAAGTAAAACTAAATCAAAGCGCCAAATGGTCTGTGATCTGATACCTTATTTATGGCCATGGACATAAAATGACCGAGAAGGAATCGAGCCTCGGCAAGAGTGCAAGAGCCAATGACAGCTGAGATATCGACACTGTCACCTTCCTCCTAAAGACAAACAAAACAATTGATCAGACAGTGTAATAATGTTTTCATTTAATACCAGAGAAACAGTTCTGATTCTTCGTCTATTAAAGAGTTTTTAGTCTTAGTTCTTTAAGTAAAAGTTATATTAGAAAGGATTTCGGTAAACTTAATTAAAGTCGTTTGAATGATTTGATGACAAATATTGTCAATACCTGTGATTATTGATATTGTTCTAATACTTTTATCATATATTGGATAGATAGATGTCTCGATAGATAGATAGATAGATAGATAGATAGATAGATAGATAGATAGATAGATAGATAGATAGATAGATGTCTCGATAGATAGATAGATAGATAGATAGATAGATAGATAGATAGATAGATGTCTCGATATCTCGATAGATGGATGGATGGATGGATGGATGGATGGATGGATGGATGGATGGATGGATGGATGGATGGATAGATAGATGGATAGCAAGATGTATTTTAGAAAATGCAATGTATTTTATAATTTTCATGATTTAATAACTCTTTATTATTTACATTATTCTAATATGTTCTTTTCTAGCTTCTACAGCAAATAATAAGGGAAATAAATGTGAATATAGTGAACTGACTTTGGTCTCCTCCATCTGCATGATGTTGGCCTGGCAGTCAGAGATGCTATCATTGATGTAGTCGATGTTGGCCAACACAGACTCCAGTTCTTCATTCAGAGACTGCACGCTTTTCTCATCCTCTGGCTCTTCTGCAACCATTCGTTCTTTCTTTCTATTGATTTTATCACGCCTGCGTGTGAGCTCTTCACGTTGCTGTGAGAGATTTAAAAAAAGTCATTTTCTTGTATTTTATGTCAATTAACTTTTTCTAAAATTACAAGAGTACTTTCCCCAAAGTACCTTTAAGAGACGATTCATGTCCGTCTCCATGTTGGAAATGGTCATACGTTGCATGATGACATCAGAGATGCGACGTTCCACGCTCTGCCATTTCCCACGAGCAATACGAGCAGAATATATGCCAACTGGCCTCCGGTGGTATAGCCTAAATCCAGAAGACATCTGTGTCACAGAATGTGGATGTTGATTTCTTTTCATCCCCGTCTAAATATCTGTACCTCGTGCCATTAGATGCTCCTGTGCCCTGATACACACGTCCAGCTGGTGGTCTGTGAGATTGGTCCAGATTCGGCTCATTGATCTTCCGCGTGACCTTTCCTGACATGGGCCGCGCTTGTCGCCTCAGAGCACTCACCTGACAGATAAAAATGGTCACATGAGAAAATAAAAATGATACTTAACACTGAATAATGTTTGTCATCTGTTCATTTAAAAACCTCCATGACTTTCTTTCTTCCGCAGAACACAGACATGGTATTTTGAGGAAAGTGAATGTGTGGATGTAACCCACATTCTTTAAATTATCTTCGTTTGTGTTTTTATGAAGAAAATTTTAAATGACAAGAATAAATGATTTCATGATTTTTTATTTTTGAGGGGAGCTATCCCTTAAAGTCTGGTTGATAGAATACATTATTTAAATATTATATAATATTTTGTAAATATTTGTTGTAATGTCATCTCTTATGATGTCACGATTAATGAATAATTTCTGTAGTTAATATTGCATGTTAAAATTATTAAATAGTATACAGTCATAGTTAAACCATACATTTGCTGGCAAATACTTTTGTATTTACTGCTGTTAGATTTTAAAACGGTTTAAGTTAAACAGTGTTGTTTTATTCTTTGATAACATAAATAAATAAAAACATTATACATTTTTGTAAACGATGTGCGTTACGAGCTTCACTGTGGTTGGTTTAGATTTGAAACAACAAAATGTAAATCTGCAAACATGATTTCATTGCAATTAAGAAACAAATGCTTAATTTTTAAAGTATAAACAGAAACTGTATGTGTGATTGAAAGAAATCCTTCACCTCTTCGGTTTTCCTGCGCAGAATGAGCTCCTGCTGTCTCTTCTGAGCTTCAAGCAGTTTCAGTTGATGCTGTGAAAGACACAAAACCATAAATCACTAAAACAACACTTACTCTTTCTCAAAGCATCTGTGTTCATTTCCCATCATGCACCTCTTGTTTGCGTTGGTCTTTCTTGAGTGTGGCGATCTCTCGGTTCCTGCGGGATTCTGCCATTCTGCTCTTCTCCTGCTGCTCCTTCATCTGCTTCATCAGACGAACCTGACAACGGTAACCATAGCAACCCTCAGCATCCTTTTAACATGTCAGCTATAAAACTCCCGCAAAACATTTTTTCGTCTTTATTTAAGTGTACTGAGAATTGATGGTACAATAATGATTTTGTCCACAGGTTGGTGGACATGATGACTCTGTCTCTAACGTGCTCTTACTTTGGTTTTCTTCATTTCCACCAAATCCTGCTGTAGTTTTTTCAACTGTTTCTCATATTGAGATTGGTTCCTCAGCAAGCGAGCGTGTTCCTTCTGAGCCGCCTGTAGTTTCTGCAGCTCTTTGTTCATGAGACCGAGTTTCTTCTCATACTCGGCCTTTATGCGCTTGGATTTATCCTCTGAGCACGTCTCCACCGAGCCTGACACACAACACAACAGGTTGGTGAAGCAAGGGCAGTCTTATATAGTAAGTATGGACAGAAATGCGGCGATCATACCCATGTTTTGAAGTACCCGGTCTCTCTCCAGCTGTGTGTCTTTAATCTTACACTGCAGCATCATGAGCTTCTGTTCATACTGTTGTTTGAGCGTGTGTAGTCGTCTCTGACTGTTCTCCAGCTCATCGATCAGCTTCTGCTTGATGGCGATCTCACATGTGATGTTGGCCAGATCTGCCTGGAAGTCCTCTGATCAATGACATGAACATTTGGATGAATTTCAGGACATCTTAAATTTAAAATATAATAGATGGGTAAATAAAGCTGGAAGAACGAGTAAATGTATAGTGTTTGTCTCAGCTAATCTTAGTCCTGACCTGGAGGTTATTCAATTTTACTTTAATTAAAATGTTTATAATTAGAAAAAATAAACTAAACGAACTATTGAAATTTTGCCATAGAAATACACTGAGGGTTAATGTAATACTTTTTTTTATACAATTTTACAAATTTTACATTAAAATTACATATCTAAAACTAAATATATATATATATATATATATATATATATATATATATATATAAAACGTAATAAAATTAAAAGCAAATCAATGACGTAAATTGCATAATATGTATTATACAATAATATCTGTCTACTTTGGGTAAAATAATTCCTTCATTAAAGGTCTATAATTCAATTTCCTGATTTATTAAATGTAAATATGAGATTAAATCTCCGATGACATTACAGCATTTAGAAATAAATAAATGATTGACAGAACGTAAAAGTGTATGCTGTGATGGCTTCCTATATTCTCGTAGAAAGATCATCACCTTTCTCATCGAGCTCAGAATCAGTCTCATCAGAGCTTTCATCTGCCTCCATTTCCTCCTCATCAGCATCCTCGTCCTCTTCCTCTCCATCTCCTTCCTCACGGTCACTGGCATCCTGGAGGAAATCAGTCGGGCATGTTAAAGAATGATTGACAGCTCATCCTGACAGTAGTGGAAAAAGTGTCAATAATACCATCTCTGCCTCTTGATTGGTCGATTCTGACGGCTCTTTCTCGCTGCTCTTCTGTTCGCCGTCTTGTGTTTCATCTTTGTTGGCACTGCAGGGAGAACCGAGACACTAGAAATTAGACGTTTGAGCGTCTTTGACAGGTTTATAAAAGATTGGAAGTGATCTTTGAAGCACAAGAACAAACATTTAGGGTTTAAAATGGATTAAAGAGAGATGAGCTATTAGTTGATCTGGAAAAAAAGATGAAGGGAAAATAGCATGGCGTTAAATGACCTTATTTACATAATTACATATTCAGTATTCAGAAACAGGACCCACCCAGAATACAGACACAGAGATAGTAGCCAATCACAACAGAGCACATATACTTACAGCATGAAGATAGGCTTTCAATGTACAATGTTTAAAAGTCGAGAGCATCTATGGACACTAATATATACATACTCTTGTCTTCAGACGTTACATGATGAAAAAAATCGCGTTGTTTTGCACAGTTTGACACGTAGAGTTTACTCTCTTCAAATTCGTTTTATTTGAACATCAAATCCACTTCCCAACAGACACGTAAAGGTAGGAGATTCTGCGGGGCGGTTCTATGTCTTGCAAAACGCAAGGACATGGATTTTGTCGAAGTATCACGTTGCATGCATTATAAGAGCTTTAAACTCTTAACGTGTTGAGCTTTCTTATTCAACATGATCTTTTTGTTGAAACCCGCGTTAGATGTATGCATAATATTTCTGTGCCCAATACATTCGCCCCCATCCAGCCAACAGCTTCAGAAAGTTTTTTTTTCAATATTCAACTTGCAGACATCGTGATTAAAGTCATTTATTGGCCATTCAACCATAACATCCTGCCCATGCACCAATCAGAGAGCTTTGAAGACCACGAGCATCGGCGTGTATATTTCAGGAGAAACCCTCACGAGGAGATTGGTCAAGAGCGCTGACCACGGTCCACACCCGGGAGCTCGGCTTTATCCCGAAACACTTGTAACTCAAACTGATTGATAAGAATATCTCACAACTAACCAGATGGTCCGACCTCCTCACTCACTTTCTTCCAAGCAAGATCCTTTTAATCCCTGTTTCCATAAACCTATGTGTTCATTTGATATCGTCTTTGGCAAACAAGCAAGTGTGATGACATCTTGTGTCAGCCACCATACTGTTTCATAAGGAAGTTTTGGGATATTTTTAAACATTCACTGGGCCCTAAAGACAAAAAGGACGAACTGGGAATGAGAGGGTTGAAAGCAGAGGCGGGTTGGGGGTAAATAAGGCGGGCGAGGAGGGAGTGGGCGGCACAGGGACAAACCTGTCTTCCTCCATCTCCTCCTCCTCCTCTCTCCTGTCATCCAGCTGCTGGAGTCTTCAGCAGTCAGAGGTCAAAGATCAGGAAAAAACATTAAAAGAAAGAAAGAAAGTAAGAGAGGAAATTATAGGGACATTATAAAGAAAACTTGTTTTGGATGGGATTTTCTTTTGGCTACGCGAGGTCCCCTTTTCATGACCTGCAGGCCTAAATTCTGAGGTCTTTTTAGAATGTTCTACTTAGCTGTGAAAAAATTGACTCTAATGTGATTTCAGTTGCACAAATGCCCTATTTCAGCCAATTCTACATTGAATACAGTTGTTCTCAGATTGTTACCATGGTAACAGCCCTTCCAAATCCTACCCCGCAGAGATCTCACCCCCTCATTACCTCTTCTTTTTCTTCCTCTCTTTTCTCTTCAGTTTCTCCAGATCTTTTTTGGCCAGATCAATGATGTCGTTGGTCTCTTGGCTCGGGTCGGTCCCCAGCAGGGCCTGAGAGAACCCTCCTGGACCTGCGTAGAATGGAGGGCGGGTGGAAGCTCGAGACAGGTTCCTCCTGAGATTCTCATTCACCGCTTCGCTCTCGAGAAGTTTGGCTCTGAAATCAGAAGATCAGTCTGGATCTTGATTTCAAATATTCACCGACATATGACGGATATCCCATACCTTAGATCTTCAATCTCCTTGATGTAATTCTGAATCATATTTCCAATCTCCTCACTACCTTCGCCTGAAACATAACAATGGCATTGGTCAGTGGTAATTTGAGATAAATAAAGGGGGCGGGACTGATGTACAGTGTACCTGCTCTGGAGAGCACCTGATTGGCTTGTTCGCTGAGCAGCCGTGTGAGTCGAGCACCCTGAGCGTCAATGGTTTCCTGCATGGCCTTCACGCGCATGCGCAGGTTATTGTTCTCAATCTGAAGCATCGAGTTCTCGTGAAACATGTCGTTGATGCTCTCCAACCCATCCTCTCCAACCATACGCTTCCCCTAAAAAAATTGAAATTTACAGTTACTTTTTTATTTACAACAATATAAAATCAAGTTTTTAGCATTTCAAGTACAACCTTAAAAAATTTAAAAACTTTTCTTTGTATATATTCAAAACTAATATACTAATTTTATCATAAGATCAAAACGTTTTTTATTTTATCAAATTATTTTTAGCATAAAGTATCAATACTTAATTGCATTGCAACATTTTTTATTATATTATATTATTTTATAAATATCTGAAATCAGAACTGCACACAATAAGTCATCAATAAGTCACTTCAGCTTATTTACAATTGAGTTATTCATGGATTTTGATGGATGGACGTTATCTAACCGTTCTGTATTCCATCAGCTCCATCTGCAGTCGGGCGATCTCCGTCCTCAGTGCGCTGATCTGCTGGCTGGCTTTGTCTTGGTTCACCATCACCCTATTCTTAATGTTTCTTGCTCGGTTGGCGTACTTCAGCGTATTCAGGGTCTCCATGAAGTCCTGATCGGACGGGCTGATGCAAGCGATCATCACTGTACGGCTAAAGGAACAAATATAAAATACAGGAATCTTTTTTCTGTTAAGAAGAAACGGAGGATAGCGGCCCTCTGGTAACAACGATGTTTCATTATGCCAAAGCTTATAACCCACAAACCTGTTTCCACCCAGTGAATCTTGAAGAAGGCGAGTAAGTTTGGAGTCCCTATAAGGCACATGCGTTGACCGTTTGCTTCTGTCTCCCAAAGCACTGATAACATTTCCAAGCGCCAGCTACATAAAAACATGTATAAGTTGTGGTTCAGGAGTTACGTAGGAGTCAAATAAAAGTTCGGATACTGACCAATCCACAGTTAATGGAGATGCCCTCTTTGGCTCGGTCCCCGGTAGCTCCCGTTCTCTTGAGTCTCTCTGACCCAGCCAGATCCACAAAGTGAAACTTGGCAGTGAGTGTCTCAAACTCCTCCATCTCAGAAGAGCTGTTGACCAGTCGATTGTCTGTCTCATTGTCCTGCTCAGGCGGCTGATAAAAACAGATTGGGCAATATATAAAAACTGTGACATTATAACATCCCAGCGGAACTGTGCATTCATTCAAATAACAGCCCTGGAAGTCTAAATTCTGCCAAAACAGAACATTCCATAAAGAAACAATAGACGGGATTATTTTATATATTTTTATACACAACATTATTTTAGTGCAGCAAGAGGACCCATTCATACAGACTCCAGCCAAATGACCCAACCCTAAAGACTCAGGCTTAATAACCCAACCAGACATCAGTCCCATAGCTCAATCCTACAGCCTCCCGCTAAATGTCCCAACCCTATGGACTCAAGCTTACTGATCAACCCTTTAAACTCAAGCTCACTAATCCAACCCTACATACACCAGCCCAATGACACAACGCAACAGACCCCAGACCAATGACTTAACCCCAAAGCCTCTAGCCCAATGACCCAATCTTACTAACTTATACTTAATGACCCAACCCTACACACCCCTGTCCAATGACAGACTCAAGCTCCATGAGCACACCCTTAAAACTCCAACTCAATGAGCACACCCTAAAAACTCCAACTCAATGAGCACAGCCTAAAAACTCCAGCTCAATGAGCACACCCTTAAAACTCCAGCTCAATGAGCACACCCTAAAAACTCCAGTTCAATGAGCACACCCTAAAAACTCCAGCTCAATGAGAACACCCTAAAAACTCCAGCTCAATGAGCACACTCTTAAAACTCTAGCTTAATGAGCAGAGCCTAAAAGCTCCAGCTCAATGAGCACACCCTAATAACTCCGGCTTAATGAGCAAACCCTTAAAACTCCAGCTCAATGAGCACACCCTAAAAACTCCAGTTCAATGAGCAAACCCTAAAAACTCCAGCTCAATGAGAACACCCTAAAAACTCCAGCTCAATGAGCACACTCTTAAAACTCTAGCTTAATGAGCAGAGCCTAAAAACTCCAGCTTAATGAGCAAACCCTAAAAACTCTAGCTTAATGAGAACACCCTAAAAACTCCAGCTCAATGAGCACACCCTAAAAACTCCAGCTCAATGAGCACACCCTTAAAACTCCAGCTCAATGAGCACACCCTAAAAACTCCAGCTCAATGAGAACACCCTAATAACTCCAGCTCAATGAGCACACCCTAAAAACTCCAGCTCAATGAGCACACCCTAAAAACTCCAGCTCAATGAGCACACCCTAAAAACTACAGGTAATGAGTACACCCTTAAAACTCCAGGTCAATGAGCACACCCTTAAAACTCCAGGTAATGAGTACACCCTTAAAACTCCAGGTCAATGAGCACACCCTTAAAACTCCAGCTTAATGAGAACACCCTAAAAACTCCAGCTCAATGAGCACACCCTTAAAACTCCAGCTCAATGAGCACACCCTAAAAACTCCAGCTCAATGAGCACACCCTTAAAACTCCAGCTCAATGAGCACACCCTAAAAACTCCAGCTTAATGAGCAAACCCTAAAAACTCCAGCTCAATGAGCACACCCTAAAAACTCCAGCTCAATGAGCACACCCTAAAAACTCCAGCTCAATGAGCACACCCTAAAAACTACAGGTAATGAGTACACCCTTAAAACTCCAGGTCAATGAGCACACCCTTAAAACTCCAGGTAATAAGTACACCCTTAAAACTCCAGGTCAATGAGCACACCCTTAAAACTCCAGCTTAATGAGCACACCCTAAAAACTCCAGCTCAATGAGCACACCCTAAAAACTCCAGCTCAATGAGAACACCCTAAAAACTCCAGCTCAATGAGAACACCCTAAAAACTCCAGCTCAATGAGCACACCCTAAAAACTCCAGCTCAATGAGCACACCCTAAAAACTCCAGCTCAATGAGCACACCCTAAAAACTCCAGCTCAATGAGAACACCCTAAAAACTCCAGCTCAATGAGTACACCCTTAAAACTCCAGCTCAATGAGAACACCCTTAAAACTCCAGCTCAATGAGAACACCCTAAAAACTCCAGCTCAATGAGAACACCCTAAAAACTCCAGCTCAATTAGCACACTCTTAAAACTCCAGCTCAATGAGAACATCCTAAAAACTCCAGCTCAATGAGAACACCCTAAAAACTCCAGCTCAATGACCCAACTCTACAGACTGCAGCCCTATGAGCACACCCTAAAGACTCCAACTCCATGACCCATTTTTACAGACTCCAACCCAATGACATGACACTTAAGACTCCAGCCCAATGACCTAACGCACATTTTCAACCTTAATCATTCCTGCCAAATGACCTAACTCTACTGACTCTAGCTCACTGACCCATCAAGACTCCAGCCTACTGACCCAACCCTGTAGAAACTACGGAGCCCATTCCAAACAGAGACTGCACAGAGACCGTTCTGCACAGAGACCGTGAACCTTTGGATGATATTGTACGCTGTAGATGACGATAACTTCAAACTATTTGCAATTTTTCTCTGAGAAACTCCTTTCTGATATTGCTCTACTGTTTTTCGCAGCAACTTTGGGGATATTGGTGATCTTCTTTCCATCTTGTCTTCTGAGAGAACCTGCCACTCTGGGATGCTCTTTTTTATACCCGATCATGTTGCCAATTGACCTAATAAGTTGCAAATTGGTCGTCTAGCTGTTCCGTGCATGTTCATTTTACTTTCCTGGAACTTAATGCTACCTGCCCTTACTTTTTGGAATGTGTAGCTCCCATGAAATCCAAAATGAGCCAATATTTGGCATGAAATTTTAAAATGTCTCACTTTCAACAACCAGAATCCAGCCTAGTCACCCAACTCAACAGACTCCAGCCCAATAAGCCTACCTCATTTTTTCAATCCGTTTTTCCAGCCCACTGAGCCCTAACAACAACCAATCATTTCAGAGGGCACTTACATTTTCTGCAGGGGCACAAACACGGACTTGGCAGATGTGAATGGTGAAGATGGCATGGGATCGAGAACTCTGTACATTCATCTGAGTGCTGGCGGTGGTCCGGGAGAGGGCACCCAGCTTTAGACACTGCATCATCTATAACACATCGCTTGTTTGGTAACAGATCACATAAATCAAGTGAGACAGACATAGACAATAAATACATTCTCACTTCTGCCTCTGAGGAAACTGTGCGTGTCGTCACTCCTACAGTGTAAATGCCACCGTTGGCGTCTTCATGAATTTTTATATGAGATTTCTGTTTCCTCTCCATATCCCGTGTGGTGTCAAAAAGGTCCAACACCTCCTCATTATACAACTGGATTTGGCACGGACAAATAAACCCAATGAATAAAGAAATCAGACACAATGACCTTGTATATTAGTAATATGGGTATTATCTAATGGAACTCATGGTGAGCCGATTTTGAGATCCGTACCTCCAGAAACTGAGCACTGATCTTGAACTCTGGGACTGGTCGACCTTGATCCGTCGCAGCCTGTCGTCTCTGCTCCATGCCCTTGAACAGATGACTGACCGCCCGCGGGATGATGCCCAACTCCTCATCTGCAATGGTCACGTCGAAGCCTGTGCCCATCGTATACGTCTTCCCTGACCCTGTCTGAGAAACACAGAGATCTAATATGCTCAAATATAAATGCTGGGTGTCATAAAAATGTGATTTACATTCATATTCTATGACGACTTAACGCTCGCTTAGCGGTGGAGTTCATTCTTATTTTAAAATGTGGAAAAATAAGAATGCTTAAGTGAGCAAGTGTGCCACAATTATTGATCGGCACCATATAAGACTAACACACATGACACATACCTGTCCGTAGGCAAAGATTGTTGCGTTGTAACCCTCAAAACATCCTTCAATGAGTTTCTCAGTGCAGTTGGCGTAGATGGCATCCTGCGTGGAGTCCATGTCAAACACATAGTCGTATGTAAAGGCCTTGTCCTTTCCCAGAACCACCTGCGGCTCGCAAGGGGTTACGAACGTACAGATGTGACATCCTTCAATCTTTTCCTTTGCCAGCTGAGGACGAATCCTGAAAAACAGACCAAATGATTTGGATGTTATCACGCTTGTATGAATATCAATAAGCAGAGGGTGATGCGTTGACAAAACGACTTAAATAAACTTGCGAATACTGGGTGTCATCACACAAAGCAAACTGTGAAGCACAATTTACACTTAAGAGATTAAACGAGTCATAACAGAGCTACACAGTCCTCCATTATATAAATACTTCTATGTGAAATCTACCATGTGAACGCATTGTTGACCATAACCTCCATAACGAAGTTAACCAAAGACAGTAAGATGTGATTTGAAACTACAACCAGTTGATGATGTCATAACCTGCAACCAAGCACTTGATCATCACTTGATCATGCGGATATATTTATAAGAATGTCACATAGATTCATCCTGAAACAATCGTAGCATTCCTGTGTCAGCTCTCCAACTTTTTTCAAAATATGTTTTGTCCCGTCACATACAGTAGTCACTCAACCCAATGTTTTTGGTTGAGTTGCTATGCAGTTACTAAGGTATTTTCAGGGTGTTTTTTTAAGGAACGGGTTGCCAGGTCCCTGCTACACTGTGTGGTTGTTATTGTGTGGTTAGGGGTTATTTGTGTCCTGGTTTGGAGAATGTGCGATGATAATTTTGAATCTGAAGTCAGTAGATGAAGGTTTTCTCTGGTGCACCTGACAGCAGAGGCTGAAGTCCGTGTGAGACGCTTTTGTTCACTGACAGCGGTACAGAGAGACTTTTGTGTGGGTTTGATACTGGATCTCCGTGCACTGCACAACAGAAAGAGAGAGAATACAAAGGCTAATAGATAGATGAGCAGACACATGGCTCTGTAAGATCGCCTTTATTTCTGCTTGTTGTTTTACACAACTTTTATTAACCGAGCAATTATTGAGCGTTCAGACCTCTTCTCTAAAATACTGCATGTAGAGTCGAGTCTGTACCCGCTGTGCTCATGCCCCGGGGTGGCTTCACACCGGCGGTGAAAATCATTTTTGTGTCCAGACAGAATCCATGCCTTATCTTATCTATACTTTTCAAATAAAATAGTTCTTCTAAACCATTATGGATCACGAGGGTTTTGTATAACACATTTAAATATGTTTTTTTATATTAAAAACCATATTAAACCGAAATGCGTATTTTCAGTGATGTTATTTAAGAGGAGAGAGAGAGAGAGAGAGAGAGAGAGAGAGAGAGAGAGAGACCATCAGTGATGTTATTTAAGAGGAGAGAGAGAGAGAGAGAGAGAGAGAGAGAGAGAGAGAGAGAGAGAGACCAGAGAGAGAGAGAGTCAGAGAGAGAGAGAGACCAGAGAGAGAGAGAGAGACCAGAGAGAGAGAGAGAGACCAGAGAGAGAGAGAGAGAGACCAGAGAGAGAGAGAGAGAGACCAGAGAGAGAGAGACAGACCAGAGAGAGAGAGAGACCCGAGAGAGACCAGAGAGAGAGAGAGACCAGAGAGAGACCAGAGAGAGAGAGAGAGACCAGAGAGAGAGAGAGAGAGAGACCAGAGAGAGAGAGACCAGAGAGAGAGAGAGAGAGAGAGAGAGAGACCAGAGAGAGAGACCAGAGAGAGAGACCAGAGAGAGAGAGAGAGAGACCAGAGAGAGAGAGAGAGAGAGACCAGAGAGAGAGACCAGAGGGAGAGAGACCAGAGAGACCAGAGAGAGAGAGAGAGAGAGAGAGAGAGAGAGAGAGAGAGAGAGAGAGAGAGAGAGAGAGAGAGAGAGAGAGAGAGAGAGAGAGAGAGAGACCAGAGAGAGAGAGAGAGAGAGAGAGACCAGAGAGAGAGAGAGAGAGAGAGACCAGAGAGAGAGAGAGAGAGAGAGAGAGAGAGAGAGAGAGACCAGAGAGAGAGTCCAGAGAGAGAGAGAGACCAGAGAGAGAGACCAGAGAGAGAGACCAGAGAGAGAGAGAGACCAGAGAGAGAGAGAGAGAGACCAGAGAGAGAGAGAGAGAGAGAGAGAGAGAGAGAGAGAGAGAGAGACCAGAGAGAGAGAGAGAGAGAGAGAGAGAGAGAGACAGAGAGAGAGACAGAGAGAGACAGAGACAGAGACAGAGACAGAGACAGAGAGAGAGAGAGAGAGAGAGAGAGAGAGAGAGAGAGAGAGAGAGAGAGAGAGAGAGAGAGAGAGAGAGAGAGAGAGAGAGAGAGAGAGAGAGAGATGTTCTTCCTGATGTGAGAGAATGTAGGCCATTATTGGATCCACTGCAATTTATCATAAGTCCCTCATACACATGCACTCAGATTATACGTCAGTTTATCCAAAAAAATGAAAGCTTCTTTTTTTTTATGTGATTTCCAACACCGGATCTTTTCTAGCCCAATAAATGACCCAAGGAACACGGATTTATTTTTGAGTTCTCCTGGCCTGCAGTGTTTTTAATCAGCAAGCCCAGAGGAAAGTGATTAACTATGGTGTTGGGACACTCGATAGAGACTGAAACTGCAAATCTGCCCTGTCTGCCCCGGGAGACGAGGAAAGAATACATGAAATGTCTCCTGTGGTGTTGGCACTGGTAGAGAAGACAGCGTGCCTAAACCCGCAGCCATACAAACACACTGAAGACTCCATTAACAACACAAGCTCTACTGCTGACTTTAACAAGCGCTTAACACGTATATAACAATCTTTTTATGTGATTAAGTATAGTGTATTCACATCAACAGATTTTTTATTTGAACCCCAAACTTTAAGGATACATGGTCAAATATATTGTGTGGAAAACTTTGTTGCATTGTCCATAGTGGCATGACACTCCTGAGGGAGTTTGGACTTTTGTGATTTTTGAATGGGTTGTGGGAGAGAGACTGAGTGTCTGTGTGACATTACACACAGCTATTGATGCGGTCCATCGAGGCGAGACTGCTTCTCAAAGCACCATCTCACCATCACACGCAAACAAATCCACAGCCAACCCGAGAGCTAAGAGACGAGAGCCATGGCTTAAATCTATCCGGCCGGCAGAGAGAGTCCCTAAATACAGCATGAGGTATAATGGGAGTAAACAGACACCCCACGGAACAAGATGCCTATTGGGACAGGGGAGAATAATCAACCTCTTCTTTTTACTCCTGGCAGCTTATCGCATGTTTCTAGTGAACCAGACTGGGAATAAAAGTCAAAAGAGTTGGACACAGAAAGGTACAAAGTGTGATGACCGCTTTACAGAACGCTTCGTAAATCATCTTCGGTAAAGCAATGAAAACGTGACAGCTTTGTCCTCTGACAGCCGCCGTAGAGCACCTGATGGCAAATTCGCCGTCGATGTTGAAAAAGATGTTGACGACAGTTTGAGACCCCTCCTTTAAAGTCATAGTTCCTTATCATTTATTTATCCTTATATCCTTCTATAATTTCAAATGTGACATTCCGCAGAACACAAAAGAAGATATTTTGAATAACACTGAAAAACTTTACGGACACAAAACCACTAAGACGTTTCTCAAAATATCTTCTTTCTGTTCCGCAGAAGAATCATATCCAGGTTCAACCCTGCATGAGGGTGAATACATCTCCACAAAATTCTTTAATTTATCCCATTAAATAAACTTGTTTCTTCATTCCACTAACACATACAGTAGATAGACAAACTGAAAGCTTAGAGAAATAAACTAAATTTCAAGATCTGATGGATCTTAGGTCTGCACGATATTAAAGGCCCAATGTAGAAGAATCCGAGGTATAAAGCAAAAGAACTCGAGTATGCAGGGAGTGAAGTGTGGATGGGTGTAGAGAACTGCAGTATAATTACCTCATGTCTCCTCTGCATAACGCTGTTGCTATCTTAACAACATACAATTACAGCGCACAGTACTCTCTCTACATGCCACAGACCGGGAACACGTCCACATGTAGCTCCCGCAGACCAGCGGATGAACCCACTGGTACAGATCACAATATCTTACATTCTCTGAAAGAGCATTTTAGTGCTAAACAATGACCAGCCAGAACATGATGTTCAGCAACATATGTTTCCTATTTGTTAAGTAATTTCCATGGTCTTAACATGGCGAAGCAAAGTATCTACCAGGTTCTTGTTTATTACACGTTGGAGACAGAAGGCTGAGCTGAAGTTGGAGAGAGAACACCACACTGAAAGACACACAGATGACACTTGAGATCACAAGAGACGTAAGTTTAACTATAGGTAAGGATAACCCTGACCGTGTGGGGAGCATCCGTCCTTTCTGGTGCTGTCGACGTGCCCGGATGCTTAAGGTGTTACGTATGAGGAACGTGAAGTTGAACAGGTGTGTGGCTCTTCAGTACTAATGTGATGGTAGTCGCTGTGATTGAGTGGGTTGAGAGCCTGGTCCGACTAAGACATATCCCCCCCTCCACTGTGGTCTGCAGACTGCCGACCTCTCTGACAGCGTGGGGTTCTACCCCAAATTTTGAGGAGGTGGACGATAGGGATGTGTAAAATGGACATCTTCCATGAGGGCAGGATCCAATGTACAAAAGAACATCCCTTCGGTCCGAAACCCAATCGACAAGGCCTTTAAGTCTTCCTCCCGTCTTTGTGAATCTATGATCTCCTGATAGATTGCACATTCAGCGATGTGGAGCGGAAGAGGGGATTCCTCCCTGGGATCAGGCTTTTTGGAGACAAAGACAGGGGAGTGGTAAGATTAGAGAAGAAGTGGAAAGTAAGGTGAATTCCATGGGCAGTCGTGGCCTGGTGGTTTGAGTCTTCGGCTCGTGATCCGAAGCTTGCTGGTTCTAGACTCGGAACCAGCGGGAATACCACAACTGAGTCCCTTGAGCAAGGCACCGTCCCCGCCCACTGCTCCGGGTGTGTGTTCACTTACTGGTTGGGTTAAATGCAGAGCACAAATTCCAAGGAACACCATACTTGGCGATACGTCACTTCACTTTACTACAGTGTGTGCCATGGCCTTCACTTTAGAATTCTGGACGCAGGTAGGAGGTAAAGGCAGTACGTAACCAGGAACTCATTCTTTCCAGACATGACAGATAAACACGGGACCCCTATCGAAACAATATCTTCCGGTGTACCATTATATCGAAATTCTGTGGTTACCATAGAAGTGAGTAGTCCAGCAGTTTACAGAACTTGGAGAAGTTGTGCACTATTACAAATATACATGTGTTACCACCGGATCCTGGTACATCAGTAATGAAGTCAAGTCCAAGGTGTCACCAGGGGCAATATGGAATGGGTAAGGTTAAAAGCTTTCCGGCTGGAAGTTAACATGGGTTGTTCGACAGAGCGCACTCCTTACACCCCTGCACAAACTTTCTCAGGTCCTGTGCCATCAGTGGCCACCTGAAGTTATCTTTCAGCAATGAGAGGGTTCTTTTGGCTCCAGGGTGAAAAGCGCCCAATTAGGTGTGTACAGAGGGGATTACTGAGTTGTGTTGATTGCTTGGAAATAACAAGATATGGCTGAACAACATTATGGACCTGAGGGAGGATCTAGAGTGGTGCTTCCACTCTCTTCTGTGAAGGTATTATGGGTTCAATGTCTGTGGTTGTCTCTTCTGCTCTTTGCATAAGTGACAGGGCATCCGCCTTCATGTTCTGTTTGACCTGGGCAATAGGAAATGGAAAAGTTAAATCTGGTAAAGAACAGACTCTACCTGGCTTGTCTAGGGTTGAGACGTTGTGCTTTTCGGAGATATTGAAGACACTTATGATCGGTGAGAACTACAAATGGATTGTGCTGCTACCCACAGCCAATATCTCCACTCCTCTATGGCAAGTTTTATGGCAAGGAGGTTTCCAATGTTGCTGTCCAACTTCTGGAAAAAACGACACATCGATGGAGTCTTGGTGGTACCTCATGCCACTAAGATAAAATTGCTCCCACTCTGGTGGTTGAAGAATCTACTTCAGCCATGATAGATGATATCGATCTGAACATACCTGGAAGCATTCTTTAGTGTCTCAAAGGCTTTGGTTGCTTAGCGTTCCAGGCCAGGGTCTTGGGTTTATCATGGAGGAGACTGGTGAGAGGACTGGAAATTATGCTGTAGTCTCTGAACTTCCTGTAAAGTTGACAAAACCCAGAAATCTTTAAAGATCCTTTACTGTGACAGGTTGTGGTTAGGTTGTGAGAGTTGTCATCGTCCCCTCGTCAGTCTTTGTCACAAATACCGGTACTTTTGGTCCAAATCAGTACCTATAATTAAAAAAGTATTTGCTTCCTTAATTTCCTATGACCTGATAGCACTGACGAACAGGGTCTGTTTGGAACTTGTGCGCTTTTTGGCAGGTTTTCAGACTGTAACCTTTCAAAGACACAATAAGACGTTATAAGCGGATGTGTGCGTCTCCAAATCAACTAGATTTGTTAGCGGTCGAGTTATGAATGTTGTAGTTTGTGTTTAGTTAAAAGATTAACTTTAGACACGATTACCCTCTATACTTTGTGTATAAAAATTACAATACTTTTATAAATTTATATCAATAATTATTGTTAATGTAATGTGTCGTTTAATTAGTTTGTTTTGCATTGGTACAGAGAACCGTATAATTTCACAGGATTTGGTGACAACTACTTAAGTATCCACTGGAAGTAATGGATGCGGTCTTCCACTCGCCCCCCTCACATATATGAATGAGGCTGTATGTGCTGCAGAGGTCCAACTTGTTGAAGACCCTGGCTCAACTACGATGCTGTCATTGATGAGGGATGAGAGACTTAACTATAATTCAATTCAAGGCAAGATCATCATTACAGGGCTTAAGTTCACCATCCTTCTAGGCCAAAAAGAAGAAGCTCAAATCGCCAAGGGACGTAGAGGGGCAAGTATATCATTGGCCTAGAGTCTCCTCCATGGCCTTCTGTTCATGTAGTGATAGTGGATAGATCCTTCCATGGGTTCACTCTTGAAAAGGTCTAAAGCACAGTCCTATGACCGGTGTGGTGGTAGCTGGATGACATCTTGGAACTCCTCAAGTATGTTCTGATCTTAATACTTACAGATTCCACTTTTTGTTGCTACGTCGGATTAAGGCTTTCCGGTGATGCGTGAACCTGATGCTGCGGGGCAAGTCATCATAATAGGCAGACTTTGGGTAAAGCAGACGTGATTTAGAGTTGGAGAAACTTCTAGACGATAGGAATCATTGAAGGCTTCCAGTTGCATTCTCAAAATGGTTTTAAGCCCTCATGATATGTGGTTATCAATCCCAGCGACTGGCTACTTCTAGAATACGAAACTTCAAGGAATATTCTTGGACAGTCATTCTACCTCGTTTCAAATAAGAACAATTATTCTAAAGTTTTACCTTTATTTTCAAATATTTAAGGTTTAAAATATTTGAAGTTGCGCTGTGGTGAATATTTGATCCATTAAGACCATAAGTATTACATTCATGTGAAGATAACTTCAGGCCTTAATAATAGCGTGAAACCTTCATCTCAGCTCCATGAAGTACATGCAGATACATGAATATGCAAATTAGCCCCGTTTCCACTCGATGCCCCAGAGAAATAATATTGTTTTCATTAATGTCGGTAACCAAACAAACTGTAATCTCGCAGGTTGGCGAAAGTCTGTTCTGCACCACTGTGCCAGAAGTCTAAACATCTATTTAATGCAGAGGAACAACAAGCCATGTCCCATCGCCCAAACCGCGTCCCGGGTCACACCATTGGGCGATGCTGTCTGCTGTCTGGCTGTAAGCCACATTAAAACCTCTTCTACAGAATGCAAGAGGACACGACTCGTTATGCAGTGAATGAAAAAAGACGGTTACATATTACAGCTTTAGAAAACATGGTGCATTTGAATAAGAGGATCAGTTCTTTCATTTTATTATGCACCATCAGCGTCGTCACATGATGACATTTGCTCAGACGAGAGATTCTGACTCACTGCAGAACACACACACACACACACACACACACACACACACACACACACACACACACACACACACACACACACACACACACAGACACACAGACAGGAAAAGTGCGTTGTCACACACACCTGTCTCCTAAGTACACACACACACACACACACACACACACACACACACGCATAGATGAAATCTGCGCTGTCACACACACCTGTTTCTTCACACATGCAGAATGACAGCATGATCACACTTCTTTATTGTCTTTTACTGCTCTATACACACCACGAGATCCTGTCACCATCAACAGTGCAGAAAAGTGGATGTATATGAAGCCGTATAGATCACTGAAAATACATTGAAAAAAGCACAAGATGGTTTATTTTCTACGTGGAGTTATGCTCCAATCAAATAAGCTTGTCCACCGTTTGACTTCGTTCCTTCCTCACACGTTGGGATAGGGGTGTGTGACACTATTATTGTACATTTAGTCTTATATTGTGCTACTAGCGTCCTTATGTGAATAGATTCTTGATAATAAAAATGAAAACAATAGATTGCAGAGAACAAAACCAAGGAAAAGATTACAAATTTAAATGACTGCTTTTGTCGAAAAATGTGGCGATGGACAGATTTGTCAAACACAAAAATGCACAGCCCTATAGTTTAATGCAGTATACTAACTACTAACATAAGAACAAGAATTATAATGTCATAACCAATGATAAGATCAAGATCATTTAACTCAATCAAACATTGACTTTGGATAATAAGTTAGTAAATAGATCAAATAATAATAATAATAATAATAATAATAATGCATGATACAATTGCCAACCTAGTAGTCATATCTGAATAACAAATAAATGTAAAAGAATGAACAAAATAAGATTCAAATAATGAAAGAGAAAAAAGCAAAAGTGCATAATTCACATTTTAATGGTTTGAAATATTTAGAGATTAAATTGGGAATGGGTAAGGATTACATTTACATTTAGTCATTTAGCAGACGCTTTTATGCAAATTTATTAATTTTGAATACATTTTAATTAATGGCGATGTTTCCTGTACATGTTGTCAGGCCCGACACTCACTAATACCTCTTCTGGACTTCTTGAGTGATGTAACATGTCGATGAGAGATCCGGAGAACATCAGTACAACTCCTCTGGCATCGATCGCCTGTCAATCATCCATCTGATTCTAAAGCCCATGCCGGTCAACCAATCACAGCTCGGAGACTTTATTTTCAAGACTTAATTAAAAGATATTGTTGCTTCGGCTACTTACCGCTTCATTGTCTCCTCGACTATTGTGAGTCGCTTTGGATAAAAGCGTCTGCTAAATGACTAAACGTAAATGTAAACGATGACATCACAGGTGCCATCCAATAATGACACCCTAACAATATAACACAGCTCAACAGGTCATCAATAAAAACATATGGTTTCACATGACATCACATCCTCGTGTGATAGACACAAAGTAGCCAGGTGTGTGACCTCCTGACCTCTGTATGAACCTGCACGTGCACTTCCTACAGGCCTGCGTGAAGCCATGACATCATGACGTAACATCGTATGACGTCATTAACTAAATGAGCATGACTTAACAGACGTCATCAGACGCGGTTGACACGAGCTTGAAGCATCACTGTCAACATTTCTCTGGGATGTAAAGTTCGCACGTGTGCAGCAGGTCCGGACTCGTGCACGCGCATCTCGAGTGCCCTACCTGAGCGCCACCCGGACAGTGCTCTCGTCCTGCATGCTCGGATCCTCACGGATGACGCAATCACGGATCAGCTCATGTCCCGGTCGGAACCGTCCGCCGATGATGCTGCGCGTTCCCGTCACGCAAACGCACGTGCACACGCTCGCCCGGCCCGGCGCGCTCTGAGGTGCGCGCGCGAGTCCCAGCCGCAGTGCCGCACCAAACCACGCCCACTTGCGCCGACGTCACAGAACGCCGCTGAAGCGTGTTGCGATGACGTCATCGTGTGTGTTGAGCCTGCTATAGTGTGAATGATTGTGACAAATATTACTGTGAAGAACAACACACATAAAGTGCATAGAAATAAATGTCAAATCATTACAGAAAAATGATAAATACAATATAAGAATAAAAAAATAAAAAAAATAAAAAAAATAAATAAATAAAAAAAAAAAAAATATATATA
Organism: Triplophysa yarkandensis; assembly: GCA_033220385.1. Taxonomy (NCBI): domain Eukaryota; kingdom Metazoa; phylum Chordata; class Actinopteri; order Cypriniformes; family Nemacheilidae; genus Triplophysa; species Triplophysa yarkandensis. The sequence goes on along the minus strand of CM065677.1, from coordinate 3,657,059 downwards.
TATATATATATATATATAAATGTAAAATATGTAACTCAGTAACATTGTTGTAGCACTTGTTCACCTATTGTTGTATCGGCTATTCACCGCTTCATTGTCTCCTCGACTATTGTAAGTCGCTTTGGATAAAAGCGTCTGCTAAATGACTAAATGTAAATGTAAGTGTAAATGTAAGTGTAAATGTAAGTGTAAGTGTAAATGTAAGTGTAAATGTAAGTGTAAGTGTAAATGTAAATGTAAGTGTAAGTGTAAGTGTAAGTGTAAATGTAAGTGTAAATGTAAGTGTAAGTGTAAATGTAAGTGTAAGTGTAAGTGTAAATGTAAGTGTAAGTGTAAATGTAAGTGTAAGTGTAAATGTAAGTGTAAATGTAAGTGTAAATGTAAGTGTAAGTGTAAATGTAAGTGTAAATGTAAGTGTAAGTGTAAATGTAAGTGTAAGTGTAAATGCAAATGCAAATGTAAATGTAAGTGTAAGTGTAAGTGTAAATGTAAGTGTAAGTGTAAGTGTAAATGTAAGTGTAAGTGTAAATGTAAGTGTAAGTGTAAATGTAAGTGTAAGTGTAAATGCAAATGCAAATGTAAATGTAAGTGTAAGTGTAAGTGTAAATGTAAGTGTAAGTGTAAATGTAAGTGTAAGTGTAAATGTAAGTGTAAATGTAAGTGTAAATGTAAGTGTAAATGTAAGTGTAAGTGTAAATGTAAATGTAAGTGTAAGTGTAAATGTAAGTGTAAATGTAAGTGTAAGTGTAAGTGTAAATGTAAGTGTAAGTGTAAGTGTAAATGTAAGTGTAAGTGTAAGTGTAAATGTAAGTGTAAATGCAAATGTAAGTGTAAATGTAAGTGTAAATGTAAGTGTAAATGTAAGTGTAAGTGTAAGTGTAAATGTAAATGTAAGTGTTAGTGTAAATGTAAGTGTAAGTGTAAATGTAAATGTAAGTGTAAGTGTAAGTGTAAATGTAAGTGTAAGTGTAAGTGTAAATGTAAGTGTAAATGTAAGTGTAAGTGTAAATGTAAGTGTAAGTGTAAATGCAAATGTAAGTGTAAATGTAAATGTAAGTGTAAGTGTAAATGTAAGCGTAAATGTAAGTGTAAGTGTAAGTGTAAATGTAAGTGTAAGTGTAAATGTAAGTGTAAGTGTAAATGCAAATGTAAGTGTAAATGTAAGTGTAAATGTAAGTGTAAATGTAAGTGTAAGTGTAAATGTAAGTGTAAGTGTAAATGCAAATGTAAGTGTAAATGTAAGTGTAAGTGTAAATGTAAATGTAAGTGTAAATGTAAGTGTAAATGTAAGTGTAAGTGTAAATGTAAATGTAAGTGTAAGTGTAAATGTAAGTGTAAGTGTAAATGTAAGTGTAAGTGTAAGTGTAAATGTAAGTGTAAGTGTAAGTGTAAATGCAAATGTACATGCAAATGTAAATGTAAATGTAAGTGTAAATGTAAGTGTAAGTGTAAATGTAAGTGTAAATGTAAGTGTAAATGTAAGTGTAAGTGTAAATGCAAATGTAAGTGTAAATGTAAATGTAAGTGTAAGTGTAAATGTAAGCGTAAATGTAAGTGTAAGTGTAAGTGTAAATGTAAGTGTAAGTGTAAATGTAAGTGTAAGTGTAAATGCAAATGTAAGTGTAAATGTAAGTGTAAATGTAAGTGTAAATGTAAGTGTAAATGTAAGTGTAAGTGTAAATGTAAGTGTAAGTGTAAATGCAAATGTAAGTGTAAATGTAAATGTAAGTGTAAGTGTAAATGTAAATGTAAGTGTAAGTGTAAATGTAAGTGTAAATGTAAGTGTAAGTGTAAATGTAAATGTAAGTGTAAGTGTAAATGTAAGTGTAAGTGTAAGTGTAAATGTAAGTGTAAGTGTAAGTGTAAATGCAAATGTACATGCAAATGTAAATGTAAGTGTAAGTGTAAATGCAAATGTAAATGTAAGTGTAAATGTAAGTGTAAGTGTAAATGTAAGTGTAAATGTAAGTGTAAGTGTAAGTGTAAGTGTAAATGCAAATGTACATGCAAATGTAAATGTAAATGTAAGTGTAAGTGTAAATGCAAATGTAAATGTAAATGCAAATGTAAATGTAAATGTAAGTGTAAGTGTAAATGTAAATGTAAGTGTAAATGTAAGTGTAAATGTAAATGTAAGTGTAAATGTAAATGTAAGTGTAAATGTAAGTGTAAATGTAAGTGTAAGTGTAAATGTAAATGTAAGTGTAAATGTAAGTGTAAGTGTAAATGTAAGAGTAAATGTAAGTGTAAGTGTAAGTGTAAGTGTAAATGTAAGTGTAAATGTAAGTGTAAATGTAAATGTAAATGTAAGTGTAAATGTAAGTGTAAGTGTAAATGTAAGTGTAAATGTAAGTGTAAATGTAAATGTAAGTGTAAGTGTAAATGTAAGTGTAAATGTAAGTGTAAATGCAAATGTAAATGTAAGTGTAAGTGTAAGTGTAAATGCAAATGTAAGTGTAAGTGTAAATGTAAGTGTAAATGTAAGTGTAAATGTAAATGTAAGTGTAAATGAAATAAATAGACATAAGTATTGTATAACTAATATTATTGTGAAAAGTATTACTGTGAAGAACAGCACACACATGTAGTGCACACAATAAATGTCAAATCATTACAGAAAAATGATAAACACAATATAAGAATCATGAAATAAATAGACATAAGTATTGCATAACTGTCAGGAAATCTCTTATTTAGTGTTAATTGTTTATTCAGTGGTGTGGTTCGTGTTTTTGTGTATAAATATGTTTGACAGTATTAAAAGATGACACGAGTGAACTCTCACACACTCTCCACTGCAGAGTCCAGTTACTGAATCTCAGATTACTGCCACGGTCAGATTGACAGTATGCTGAAGTACAGTACTGATCGGTACCAATGTGTCTCTCGTTTACCGCAGAGTTGAGACGTGAAATAAATGAACAGACGCATGTCAGCACAAAGGCCGAGGACACCGGGTCTGTACCACACTCACGGGTTCAAAGGTCAGACAGGTTCAGGTCAGGACATAACCCGACAGGTTTCAGCTTGACAGAGTGATCGAGTTATAGTCACAACCTGTAGAAGCCGTACAGAAATAACACACCCATTTACAGATATAGACATGTATTTATTATATGAAAATAGAAGTACGCCATTGCAGAGATACAAAAATACACATCAGCCGCTATTTTAAACCGTAGAGTTTGTATCTGAAATATACATAATGCTGATTTTCTCTTGATAATGACACAGAGGTTGGCTAATACGTCTAAAATATGCTCCTTTATATATTACAGATGTTTGTATTGGTGTAGTAATGGGATACGTTGTCTAAAAACATATTAAATAAGAACAGCAAGACAAAAACATCGCATGATCAGTCGTATATAAAGCTTCCATACAATCATATAGATTTTACAGGAGGAATCTTCACGTCCACAAACCAAGGCATAATCACTGCAACTACAGTGGAAAAATCAATAATTAACATCAATGCAAATACATCAGAAACACTTCAGTTTGCTTCAATGATTCTACTGTTAAAGTCAATTGTTCTGCGATTCTGTGAATCTAATTTCTTTATTGTAGACGAAAACTTCGGTCAACATTTACTCTAGCTAGTAAGGCAGTGTCGAGAGCTGAAGCCATAGAAGTAGAATACCAAAGCCATTCTATTGCTTTTAAAGTATTTCTTTGGTCCCTATTTGTATTTAATTATCAACTCTATTAACTGAAACAGCAGCATTACAACAAAGTATTCTTTTCAGGCGAACTTTCCTCAAAAGAAAATTACTGAATAAAGTTAATTCATCAAATATCAACTGATACTCACTGATATGTAAGCAATTCTGTCCTCGGGTTCCAGCGTACCATAATGCAAAGCTCCTAACTCCAGCCGAGGCTAGAACGTCAAACACTGCCAGTTTCAATAAAGTGCAACCTTCAATTCTTGGTGTACAAGATCATTCACCACACCTCGAGTTCATGCTTACTATTAGATTTAGTATTCTTATAGTGGACATCTCATTACACCAGAAGAATTATTAAACATCCCTTTTCCCGATAATTTATTCAAGTATTTGCACATGGGTCACAGTCCAGAGAACAATGCTGTGCCTGTTTTATAAATCCAGTCAATCCTGTTGTGCATGAAACATCATTTACATAAGCACACAACTATACTACTCATCTTTACATGTGCATACATTACATCTACACACATATCAGTTGATATCTTGATAAAATCTTTAAAATTACATTTACACTAATCTGTTCAACTTGTCAACAAGAATGTTGAATCTCTGGAATGGGAACCAAAGCAAACCTCTCACCACAGGTTACATCTATTCTGCATCAGAAACTTCTTCATCAGAGCGGTAGTTTTCTCCTTTTACCCTCATGTAGTTTATGCCCTGACCCCCGGCGCCACATGTGCACAGTCTCTTGCTGAACAGAGACTCGATCTCCTCCAATTGCAGCCCTTTGGTCTCCGGCAGACAGCCCAGCACGAACATAAAGCCCAGCAGAGCCAGACCCGAGTACAAGAAGAACGCTCCTGTAGGAAAATTGAATATTTTGAAGAGTCTTAAAAAGGATTTAATAACATTAACGTCACTATGCCGTACCATAATATGTAAGGAACTGGGCCACATGGAGGAAAGTCAAAGACACGAGAACATTACAGATCCAGTTGACCCCGGCAGAGCAGGCGTTCCCTGTGCTCCGAGCCCATAGAGGATAAATCTCAGAGTTCACCGTCCATGGCATAGGACCCATACCTGTTCAAATACACAATTTAAAGATTCAGACCAAAATGTTACGTTGTAACTGTTAACAACTCACCTGGGGCAAAACACGCCAAATAAAGAATTAATCCCATCAGAACAATCCAGGAATATGATGTCGGGCAGAAGTTATAGGCCCAGAATGCACCTGCGCTCTCCTGCGTACCATTGGAACACCTCAATAATACACAAAAAAGATAAAGCAAACAATTAGAGCTTCTCGATAATGACAGAAATTATAATCACGATTATTTCACCCAATGTTAAGGTCGAGATAACTTAACAAAATGACTTAATTGACTTTGTACAAATCATTATAATTCAATTGATAAATAATAACAAATAACAAATAAACTGCTACATTTTGTTTAAATAAATATGATTAGTAATATTTTATATCAATATTATTTGTTGGTTACTATACATAAATAATATGTATAATAAAATGACTGTAACTGTAGAAAATTGATCAGTAATTTTACAATAACTTGATTATTCTGTTTTCATAACTGTTGAAAGCTGGCATCCAATGACTTCTAATGCATGAATACAAAACCACCGCAGGGGTATGGGTATGGGCACGAAACAGAGTACACTAATATGTACAAATAAGATTATGAGTATATTAATAAGCCATCTCCAAAATGTGTCCCGCAGTTACTTCCATACAGTCAGTACCTGCCTGCGGCAGCCCTCTCGGTGTTTGCAGCATCTACTGGCATACAGGAGGACTCCCCTACAGCTGTGCCATTTTTCCCATAACAGAATCCACAACCTGGATCCAACATGCAGGATTCACAAAACCTAGACATTTGTTAATGTTAAGACAAATGATAGATTTACAAACATTTATCATATTCATTGATAGAAGAGTCGAGCAGCAATAGAAACCTCACCCATATGTATTGCAGGATGAGTTGTGGAGGGAGGGGACACTCGGGTGAAAGGTCACAGGCGGAGAGGCCTGAGCGGACAGCAGGAAACCAGCAGCAAGCACCATCAGACTCGCAGCAGTACCTGAGGAAGGCACATCAAACTATACAATATTGCTCAGTGTTTAAATCAATCCCTGTGTGTTGTGTGTGTTTGTCATCTCACCCAGAATACTTCCAAGCGTCAGTTTTCTGCGGCCCACCCTCTCCACAAGCCACACTCCCACCAGAGTAAACAGGAAGTTGGTGAAGGCTGTGGCAGCGGCCAGCCAGATGGCCGTCCGGTCATCCTGTACCCCAGACATCTGCAGTATGGTAGCGCTGTAATACCTGTGACCATTGAGTAAGCAAATTTATTACCTGCACCCACCAGACAAGACAAACCAGATATGTCTTAGGGAAATGTTCAAATTTAAAATACTATACTAACAAATTAATTTAGCATTATATTAATATTTTTTACAGTTTAAATAATTTTTTTACAGTTTATAATATAAAGAAATATACAACAAAACAATATACTTCAATGCACTTAGAACCAGTTCATATGACAAAAAATATATACTAGCTTTGACACAACCTTCTCAGATAATAAGGATTTAAATTCCGATAAAAAATATGTGTTGTTTTCAACACAACATTTCTAACGAATTAAAATTAAATAAACTATTCCTTTGACTAGCACTTAAATTTTTTCTTCAACGATAGTCAATAATGTCAGAGAAATTGCTTACCTTTTTCTTAACATATTTCTTTGACTTCAACTTGATCTTAATAAATTATGAAAGACCTAAAGGACCTAAAAACTGTCTATTTAAAAATGAATCCCATTAGTAGTCAAATTCACTGTTAGTTATGTGTTTTCAGTTGTAAATAAATATTTTTGTAAGGAAAGAGTTTGTCATCACTCTATCTTTTAAATTTTAAATATAAAAATATTAATAATGATGGCTTCTAAAGGGATGGTTCAGACCAAAACAAAAATGATCAGCATTTCATCATCTACTCATACTCTTGATGTTTCTAACCTGTAGGATTGTATTGAGCTATTTTGAAGAATGTAGAAAATAGAACAGCGAGAGACTTTAAAATATCTTCCTTTGTGTTCTGCAGGATAATTAATTTATAATGAATTAATATTACAGTTATTTTCATTGAATATTGATTGAGTAGTGTTCAGCAATTTAAAAGATGGCCTTTTTGTGTAACTTAACTTTGACTGTATACAAACCATATACACTATTAACCTACATGACTGTATTGATTCCAGAGAGCTGCTGGAACATCTGTAGACCACAGCCCACAATCAGGGCACGTCGTGCTGGGGCATGCGACAGCATACGCCACAACACCGGACCATCTGTAAGATGAATCCATTCATACAAATTTAACATACAATGTAGGAGCACAGGCATAAGAGTTAAGCATAATGACATAATCTCACCTCCAGACTCGTTCCTCTCCTCCTCAATGCTGCTCCGTATGCTTTCATACTCCTCATCTACATTTAAACCAGCACGGATCTGACCGAGAACCAGCCGAGCTTTCTGTGTATCCCCCTTCTGCAGGAGCCAACGAGGACTCTCAGGGAGGAAGAGGAACCCAAAGAACTGCAAAGCAGCCGGAACGACCGACAGCCCCAGCATATATCTATGCGTAATCGTTCAGAAGATAGGGAGGATTAAATATCGGACATGTAAAACAAAAAGGGTTTGAATATTTAAGAAACACACCTCCAGCCGTCCTGTGGCATGTAGCTAAAGGCCCCATCCACCACACTGGCTATGAACTGCCCGCCGGTGATGAACAGAGTGTTAATGGTGACCAGCTGACCTCTGAGTTGAGGAGGAGAAACCTCAGCAATGTACACCGGCACGGTCATAGATGCAATACCTGAAAATGTAAAGTTTTATTAGAACAACACGTAAAGCTGAATGATACCAACAGCGTACATGACATACCTAAACCAAGCCCAACCGTAAGCCGGCCAAAAAGAAGGACCTCTTTGTTGGGCGAAACACTCAGGATAACACCGCCCGCACAGAAGATGAAGCTAGCGAGAAGTATGCAGACTCTCCGTCCGAAGATCCCGTTGAGATAACCTCCAGCCAGAGCTGACAGGGCCGCGGCACCAACAGTGACGGACACCAGCAGTTCCTGCCACAGAGAGCTCAGATTCATCTCCTTCTTGAGCAGCAGCATGGCTCCGGACACCACTCCCGTATCGTAACCGAACAGAAATCCACCCAGGGCCGAAAAGCCGGCGAGGACGTATACCACACATGGCGTGCCACTCTGGACGGATCTGATGCCATCTGGGGGTGCTTCATGTTCCTGGATGTTGGTCTGGACATGAGATGATGTCCTGATCAAACTTCTCTTGTCCCCGCTTACCGTGTCCA
>CM065677.1:3601459-3646459 GCA_033220385.1 Triplophysa yarkandensis | reverse complement strand
TGAGGTCCACATGTCCACTGTGGAACACTGTGGAACACTGAGGAACACTGAGGAACACTGAGGGACACTGAGGTCCACATGGCCACTGAGGAACACTGAGGAACACTGAGGGACACTGAGGTCCACATGGCCACTGAGGAACACTGAGGAACACTGAGGAACACTGAGGTCCACATGGCCACTGAGGAACACTGAGGAACACTGTGGAACACTGTGGAACACTGTGGAACACTGTGGAACACTGAGGAACACTGTGGAACACTGAGGCTTTGTACTTGTGTCTCACAGCAGAAGGTCAGCATCCATCATGGCAGGTAAAGACGAGTTAAAGATCAGACTCAAGAAGCTGTTGGTGAGACTGAATCTCCGGGAGAGGAAGCAGCTGGACACCATGGTTCAGATCATCCAGGATCTTCTGTTCCTGTCCCACACGGATCACTGTGGTGAGTTCTGCCGGCTGAAGCCTGCACGCGTGGATCTGTTTGCGGGGGTTTTCCTCCATCGGGACATCTGTGGTTCATATTTATAGGTGTCTGTTTTCTTCCAGTGGAGTTGTTCGCAGATCAGAATGTCCACGTGTCTCTCATGCTGGTGCTGTCATCACATCTCAATGGCAAAGTTCAGCAGGTAGTTAAAAAGTCAAACATAAACGCAAGCATGTGTACGGTTCAGATGTGATCTGGTTTCTGTGCCGCAGGTTGGTTGGTCTTTGCTGTGTCGTCTCGTGGAGATCTGTCCCTCGACTCTGGACAGACTGGCAATACCAGCAGACCTCGACTTAATCGGAGTGCATCAGTAAGTTGTGTTCCCACTGAATGTTCACCCCCAAATGAAATCTGGATCATTCTTTACTCGCACTCTCGCCATTTCAGACCTGCAGGAGCTTCTTCTGCAGAAGAATGTTTTGCAGAAACTGTTGATTACTACTGACTTGTGTTCAGACACTACACGTCAAACATTTTGGGACGCTCGAGTAGATTCCCATTATTTAGAAGAAATGATCTGAAAGTGTACCTCTAATCGTCTGAAATAGGTTTAACAGACAAAAATACAATTAAGCGTACGTTTTTTCAATCACAAAGTATTCAAAAGGATTTCGAAGTGACCGACTTTCGCTGAATATTGATGAGGACAGCCAACATGAGCGCAGAATAGACAATTCTTTGAAACGCATCTCAGGCTGATGTCTTAAGAAGCTGCTTGAGAAACGTCACAAAAAACATTTCTGGAAATTCTTGCCAAAAGATGACTTCACTGAATATGATCAATGTGTTTGTCATTTATTTCCATTTATTTGGTTAAAACATAACTCCCGACAGAACGCTTGTTTTTATTTTAACTATCAGTTTAAGGTGCTCTCCATAAAATAATTGCACACTGGGCGTCCTAACTAATATGGCATGTATGTGTTTAAAGAGAATGTATAAATAACCTTATGGAATCTCCCCCGTTCTTTGTCACAATGAGAAACTGAAAGTACACATTCTGATTTGAATCTTGATGCAAGAGCTTGTTCCTTCATGTTAACGGTTTTGGATCTTCGCTCGCAGGCATATTCTGAAGGTGTTGTCCATGTTTCATAAAGATGCCAAGATGATGATGGTGGGTCTTAGAGCTCTGGCTCTTTTACTTAAGTCAGGTAATGCTCGCTTTCTTATAATACATCTAACCAAATCATTACACAAAATACTAGAAGCACACTTGGACTCCATTCTATTGAAAATTGTCCATGAAGCATGATAAGCATGTTGCTTGTTTTCCATCTCGTCCTGTCTGGTGTTTGCGGGACAGATGAGATAGCGAGGCAGGTCCTGGACGTGGATGAAACGGACGTGTTTTTTCAAGTTGTGAGGGCCATGAGGTCGTTCAGCGACAGTGAAGAGGTTCAGTTGCAGGGATGTGTCGCTCTAGAACTACTGCTGCAGAGAGGTGACATCACACACGAGCAAAGCTGTAAACAACATTACATTTACATTTACATTTAGTCATTTAGCAGACGCTTTTATCCAAAGCGACTTACAATAGTCGAGGAGACAATGAAGCGGTAAATAGCCGATACAACAATAGGTGAACAAGTGCTACACTTAATTGTCTGTAAGAAAGGAAATCTAATTAAACCCAAATATAAAAACAAATAATTTACAATTACATTACATTTAGTATTATATTTCAAGTGTAAAAATTATAATAATTTGCTCTGTGTTCATAATTAATATGAGCTTTAATGTACAGTGAAACACATGGTTTTATTGTGTTAACACTGTTTTTAAACAATGGATTTTAATGTGGAAAAAGAAACATTTTTATTACAAATATTAGTTGTTTTTGTTTACTTGCTTTACTGTTCAAAATAAATATGCATTTGCTATTGTATTAATGAACTTATATTTTATATTTATATTATTGTCTGTAAGAAAGGTAATCTAAACAACAGAGCTCAAGTACCACGTGTTAAACATCAAAAACAAACATTCCTATGACATTTCCCGCGTGTTTGTGTTCCAATTCCCATACAATTCCCATTAAACCACTAATCGACATCTATTACACTCGCAAACGCTCAAACTAACAAAATAATCCAATTAAAGTTGCCCAATTTATTATTTTTCTAACTTTTTCGGGAAGTGATCGACACGTGCTCCTCATGGCAGCGATGCGCTCATCCCCAACCTTGAAGAACCATTGATGCTGTACTGTTGGTTGTACCCAAAAAATCCCCCATCATGTCATTTCAAACACGCATGACTTATTATTTGCCAATCACTGAAAATATTTTGAAGAATGTTCACATTTAGACATTTCTCATACTATCTCATTCTGTGTTTTTTGATTTTGAACAACGTTAGGGTGAGCAAATAGTATACATTTTCAATGAACAAACCCTAAAAGTGTTGATTTGTGCAGTTCCAGAAGATCATCTGTTGGAGTTCATTGATAAGAGGGATCATGAGGTGGTTATAAACGCTCTCAGGAGGTTTATGGACAGTGAGAATGTGGTTTTGCAAGCGTTAAGAGTCCTCATACCGCTGGCGGCTCCAGGTACATCACATCGCTTACAGTATTTTATATGATTTTGTTTGTATTTAAACATGGTCTTAACTAGACTCGGTTTCTTGATTCTAGCAATGAATGTTGAGATGCTGATGTCTAAAACAGTTAAATGCTACACACTGATGTGTCGGGCTATGGAATCGTGGCTGGACTCTGAGGCCATACAGGAGGCTGGATGCTGTTTATTGCAAAAATTGACATCAGGTGGGTCCATTCACATTCACACAGGCATTTAGCAAATGCTGTTATCCAAAGCGACTAGAGGAGACAATGTAGCATAAAATAGCAAAGATAACAAAGGGGGGAAAGTGTTACAAAGTTACACAAGACAAGACCAAACCCAATCAGAGGAGATGAAAAGTTCAAACATGTATGTATATTTTTAGTAGAGAGTTTAAAGAGTTTGGGATAGAAAAGAGGTTTTTGGTGTGTTAGATCTATATGTAAAAGTGTTTTTTTAAGATGTGTCAAGATCAGATTGGGCTGATGTTGTTGTCACATTGTAGTTATACACGATGGCTGCTTTTAAAAGTAAAATATGTTTGTGTTTGACAGAGAGTTACTATAACATCTTAGTGCTGAATGGAGTTCACAGAGTGGCTGTGAAAGCTTGTGTTTCTTACCCTGACAACGCAAGAGTTCAATCCGCTGTTCTGTCTTGCCTGAGCGTGCTCGGTGAGTACATAAACACTTACATCTGGGCAATTTGGATGTCATGGATGTAACATTTTCAGTTCAAACGAAATCTACATATAAGGTCCCTTTTTTCATATGTAGTCAGAGTTAAGGTCAGAGGTCCCTTTGCTTTTCAATGAAATAAAATCAAGCAGCCTGCTCTTACTAACATTTTCGTATGAATTGGGCAACCCCATACCTAAACCCTAAATGTCCTTGGCAGATCCTACCAAATCGTAACATAAACGAAAAGGAACAAGATCATTTCTACCTTTATTTTCATTGTGGATGAAAAATTCCCATTGGATTAATACAAACCTTCTAGCTGCAGGATCGTACGTCATTACTTGACACTGTGTTCATGTGATTTCTCTTAGCGGAGTGTATAGTACAGAATGAAGGACTGGACATTGAAGAGGGTGGGCTGGAACAGGAAGTGGCCTTGAGGAAACAAGTCACCCATGTGGAGGAAAGCCTTGTTTGGACTGAAGCCTGTTATACGGCTTTAGAGCGGCATGCCGATAATGCCACCGTTCAGGTGAGGAGGTCAAGGCCCAGAACACTATGAGGAAAAGACTTAAAAGTTTATAGTTTTGGTTTGTAATATGGTTAAAATCTCTCTGTCCAATCAGGAAGCTGCTTGTTGGGCCGTAAACAGCTTGATGCTTCATTGCAATGCTTATAAATACATGGAACTAGACGGAAGGTTGTGTCTTATCTTTTATCAGTTCTTTATATATTAATTAATCATGAATGCATGTCAGTGTTTTTGAATGATAATCCTAAGTATCATTATTGTTATAGATGTGATGTGGATATCTAAATATAAAACAAATTTTTAAAACTACACAATCTCATTAATTACTAACCTTTGAGTTCTATTATGAACCAAGAATGCTTGTAACCACATAGTGCTTGGACTCCAATGACTACCATAGTAGGAGAAATTATCATTTTTAAGATATTTAGAAGAATATAGCGCTGCCAAAGACATTTCTTACTAGTGTAGTCAATGGGGTCCAAGAACTGTTTGGTTACATACATTCTTCCAAATATCTTTCTCATATTTATACTGGAACAACTACAGAATAATGAACTACAGAACTACAGAATTCATGAATAATGATTTTGTGTTTTATCATCATATGTTAATGTGTTTCAGGCCTCCTCTTCATACTCTCATTATGGCTTCAATGCTCTTTCATTCGTCATCTGTGCCTGTGTTTCAAGCTGCTTCCTGTACACTGCGCACACTTATACAACACAACAGTAAGCCATGATTTACATTTACATTTTACATTTACATTTAGGCATTTAGCAGACGCTTTTATCCAAAGCGACTTACAATAGTCGAGGAGACAATGAAGCGGTAAATAGCCGATACAACAATAGGTGAACAAGTGCTAAAACAATGCTACCGAGTTACACAGAGAGAGAAGTTAAAAAATTTTTTTTTGATATATATATATTTTTTTTGATTTATTATTTTCAATTCTCCTCGACATATAAAGTGGGGTCCAAAATCCAAATACTTTGTGTTTCCTCATTCAATAGAGTATGTTTTATGGAAGTCACTATTAAATGAAAAAATTATTATTATTGCAGTTTACAATATATGATTTACTGGTGTTAGTCATTTTTTAAATTAAAACAATTGTAAAAAAAATACTATGAAATTTATAAGGGTGGAGCTATATTTGGTGTCCAATGACCAGGCTTTCTTTTTTCAATGATTAAATAGATTCCCAAAAGATGAAATGAAGTAATGTCGTACCATTTTTCCCATCCCAAGACCTGGAATTACAACACAGAATACATCTTTTCATTTCTTGTCAACTTTCTAAATAAATATAAGCATATTTAATCGTTATTTACGTTTTATGTTATTGTATATACAGATAAGACAACTTGATCCTTTAAGTTCACTTTTAAGTTAAAAGTTTTCTTGTTGGGATTCTCAGCATGACATGTTATGTTTAATTCAATATGAGGTATTTAGGAATCTGAAAAATGAAATACTTTTTAAAAATGTTTTAAAGGGAATAATGTTTGGGCTTTTCTTGAATAAAGGTAAGATGAGGGCCCTCCTGTTATCTCACGGCATTCATTTCAACATTGTCGATCTGATGAAAAAACTCTTAAACTCCAGCAAGGTTTGCGAAAGTGCCTGTAAACTGCTTCACACCCTCTTCCAGGGAGCGTAAGTACAAATGCAAACAGTTACTGCTTGATTTGCAATATACAGATATGAACAGTAAATAGCACATGCAGGGATGGTAAACACCTTCCTTGGATTTCTCCAGGAGGGCCGGTCTGGATGAAGGAGCTCTGGTTGTCGGACAGATTCTGATCTCTCTAAAGTTGCACAACTTCCTTCCTGAAGTTCAGCTAGAGGGTCTTAGAGCCAGTCTTGTTCTTCTCAACCCAGGTATGGTATTACCCATCCCTCTTGTTTCATTTTAGACTTTAAGATCTCATTGCTAAGTAATAAAATAGGTCCTGAAACAATACTAATTAAAAAATTTGTGTTGCCAATGGACACGCAAAACGAATGTCCTCGCCTGAATAAAAAAGGTTTCTGATGTTAAATAAAACCTGTAGCATTGTTAAAATAAATTGTAGGGCTTTATAATATAATCTAAATATGTATTTCATAATTAACTTAAATACTAATGTATAACGCATCAGATGTAATTCATGACGATTTCATACAAAATCATAGCGAGTACTTTCTTTAAAAATAGGTTGAGTTGCTATTACAATCGTAAATAGGACGTTGCACATGGACACTATCGACATTATCTTATAGAATCTATACATTTTAAAAAAGCACATTTTACTCCCTTATTTCCTTAAACAACTGTGAAAGTAAGACTGTATCTGGTACCTGAAATTGATAACATTATCTGTTGCTATGAGCTATAATTTTTTTTATAATATAGAAAGTTAAAGTGACATACAGCCAAGTATAGTGACCCATCCTCAGAATTTGTGCTCTACATTTAACCCATCAAGAGGACACGCACACATTAGTGAACACACACATCAAACTTGAACACACACCCGGAGCGGGGGGCAGACGTTTATGCTGCGGCACCCGGGGAGCAGTTGGGAGTTCGGTGCTGAGACTTGAACCGGCAATATCATGGCCTAGGTGCCCTTGAGCAAATAGTTTGTGTTTACTAAAAATTAAACAGCAAAAATCTACACTCTCTGTTTTATGGATATATGAAACATTTGAAGACAAAAGATCTTCAGATTTATTTTAAACAGTTTGTGATTTATTATTATTTTAAATGAAAATAGGCCACAACAATAAAACGAGGACAAAAAACAATAAAAAAAACAATCATCATACCTCAGCTGCTACTGACACTGACAGATGCACGCCTTACAAACTCTTGCATCCATTTACCAAAATAACTTCTATAAAAATCGAAGGTGTGATGGTTAATAATGGAATAAGTCGTTATGCTTTTCCATGTACTTTATACATGTGTGGCATGAGCATCAGAAGTGCATGGCCCCAGTTCTTTTGAGATATTCTGTTATGACAATTTATCGTTATTATTATTAATCATAACATCCCTAGTTTCAATGGTTTTGACCCTATTGATTTAATGTGTCTCTTTATGTGAGCAGACCGGAGTTTAAGGGAACATGGCATCTCAGTGGGAGATCCCGATTTGGTTGACATGTCTCTGCGGGTACTGAAGAACCAGTGTGTACTAGAGGGAGCTCATGCTGTATATCTAGAAGCTCTTAATAGGGTATACAACTTGTTTCTTATATTTTACATTTATGCATATGGCTTACATTTTTATCCAGAGTGACTTACATGGATGGCATCATACTGTACATGGTGTTTTAAGTGTTATGCTGTAACCACTAAGCTAAAGGAAAGCTACATGACCAATCTTGAATAATATATTTGTGTGTTTTTAGTTTATCAGTAGTGAGGAGATTCAGGAGTGTGGGCTCGGTGTTCTCACTGCTTTAGCTGACTGTTCTGGAGCTGTTGACCTCATGTGCCAGCAGGGAGCGATAGACACAGTGCTTCACACACTGCAGATGTTTCCACTGATGCGCGGTGTGTATTTACACCTTCATTTACTTTTTAGCCAGAGCATCATTCATCTTTATAAAGTTAACATTAGAAGACCCACACATGAACCATAACCTGATCTCTTATTCAACAATTAAAATCCCCTGCACATAGATATTCACTACTGGGGTCTAAGCCTCCTGTTTCATCTCATCTCCAAGAAGAAGCTTTCTCCTATGATGGTGCCGGTCCTGACTTCTGTTGTGGTCAGCTCTGTGCGACAACACAGAGAAGACAGTGCCATGCTTCTCAAGGTAGGTCAGCATATTTACATTTCTTATCCAAGCCAAAAAAGATTCTGGAGGGTTTCAGGTGTTTTATTTTGTCCTTCAGGGATTTCAGGTTCTGTGGAAGCTGTTGGACACTTGCTCTGGTGCGGCGACGGAGCTTCACAAGGAGGGCTTCGAGAGGGAGATCTTTCAGATCTTGAGCACGGCAGACCGGCACAGAGATCCGGTGAGATATTAAGCTCTCCGGAATTATCAAAATGTTTCTACCAGTGCTGATAAATCCCTGTGCTGTTGTCCAGTTACAGGGAGTGAGTTGCCTTTGTCTGCTGAAGATGGTGGCGGACAGTGAGATCTTGCACACGCTTCTGGAAAGAGCGTGTGAAGAGGGAGATGTGGTCATGACTGAGTGTCTCATACAGCTGGGAGCTGACATTAACAAGAAAACAAAGACGGATTCTCTCATAAATCAGGTTGGGGCGCACAATTCATTGAATATATTATTTCCTAAATCTGTGTTAAATTGTGTTCTATTGGTTTTTATTCACCAGATAACATCCCACCAATAGAACCTAACACATAACATGTGAGACTTAAGTTTCCATTAGGGATGCTAAGATAAGGATTTTGCCACCAACACTGATTTTTTGTGTCATGGTGATTGCCAATACTGATGCAGACTCTGATCTATATATAGTTTATAATCTGATTCCGATTCTGATTTATATAAAGTTTATAATTAACTGATATGAAGCTCACTGATCACTGTTAACCTTTTTTGAGATAAAGTAATATTATTGCTGTTTCCTTTGTAATATTTTTATATTTCTCTTCAAATGTTAAGTTATTATGTAATCTATGTTATGTAACTATTTTCTTTAACAGAATACTAAATAATTACAAAAATGTATGATCATGTCCTCACGTGTTGACATTACAGTTGAGATTGGTTAGTAAAATCGGCCAAATTTAGTGAGTACCGGTCAAGTCATGAAATGTAATTATCGGCCAATAACTGCTCTTAAAAAAATCTGTCTGGTTTCATTAGAATTGGCTTATATTTTGTATATATTTTTCATGTATTATTTCATTTTTATATTTATATTTATTATCTTAATCTAAGTGTAACTGTTGTCACATTAACAGAAAATCATCCATTAAACCCATTGGTACAGTCTAAAAAAAGTGTTGTAAGGAATATTTGTTTGTATAATAACAGTCCATAATACAAACTTTCAAAACCATCACTTTCAAATCTATATGGCCCCTGAAAACCCAAAGATATATTGATGATCTTGTGTGAAATGAGAGCAGTTGTTATATCTGCAGGTTTGTGATCGTGGAGCTCCACTGGCTCTCCTGGAGCTTCTGGTTTCTGCAGGAGTTCATGAACAGCAGCTGCGCACGGCTTTAACCATTTGCGTTAGGAGAGGAGATGACCCCGCCGTCACCCTCCTCCTCAGCCGTTTGGGGCTGGACCACAGCAACAGCGCCCTCTGCCTCGGGGGCTTCCGTCTAGGGCAGATGAAGGCAAGTTGGCTCAGCGCTCTGCTGACTGAGCGTAAAAACATCTTAATAGTCAGCGCAAGGGGCGGTAGGTTTCAAGAAATCTGTACATCATAACATAAGACAAAAATGTTATCATATCATGAATTAATGGGCTACCAATAGAAATCTTGTGGTGTGTCTGTGTATTAAGGTAAAGGTCAGGCTTTGGCAAAACAGATACTGTCACTCCAGAGGAAGAAAGGATTTTTGGGAGTTTTCAGACACCCCAGTGATGCCAGCACATCAGGATATTACACTGATGAGGAAAGCGATGACTCTTACATATCTTTAGATGACAGTTTGGGCCTCGTGTTAGATGACATGGAGAGTGACGGTGAGAAGATTACCAAACACTGTACATACAAGATTACGCATTTACTATGTCTTGACAAATTTAAGAAAGTTATTGAAATGTGATATGATAGTCAGATAAAGTTAATTTTATTGCTCAAATGTTGGCATATTCCAGCCTGTAAAATTACACAAAATCCAGAATAACAGTGGACATTTAAAGATAAACTTTAATCACAAACCTTTTTTCACTCAAAATGCAAGGCTGAATGATAGATTGGGAAAAGCAGAATATGATGGAAAAAAGAGAAATCTAAGATATATATATATATATATATATATATATATATATATATATATATATATAGTGTGGTCATAATGTATTTGATCACCCTGTGAATTTACAAGTTCTCCCTCATAGAAATCAATTTTAAGCATAAGTACATTAGGATCTAAAAGAAAATCTATCAGCCAGATTTCTGACCCTCAAATACCTCTTGTTGTACTTTTAAACAGTCCAGCTACACTCTGCTCCTGATTCTAAATTAGAAGAACCTGTTTGAGGTCATAATCTGTCATAAAGCCACAATCAGTGTAAAGTCTAAGTAGCAACATGGGCAAAACCAATCCTTTTACATTCCATCTCTCACCGTCGAAATACACCTCTGCTGAAAATTCTAGACCCCTCCATGATTTCTAAGTAGGGTCAAAATCACAGGGTGATCAAATACTTTTTGAACTCATTTTATATGAACTGTAAATAAACTGTATTGTATATTGTATTAATTTACACACTAACAGGGTTGAAATCATATTGGTAACAGAACGATAACTGCAAGTGTGCCATTAAAATAAATTATTTATAATATATCTTAATATATAGTATGAGCATCAATATTTTCTGGGTTGATCTTTAGGGACACACGATACATGTCATGGTGAGATTGACACATTCTTTTTTTGGTAGGGAGTGACGGACCTCCAAACGGATCAATGATTTACAGTGATTCACCTGAGCTGAGCAGAAAGCCCGCATGGAGACGACACAGTGGACGTAAACGTGTCAATTCAGAGGTAAAATAACAAACTGATGCATTTTTAGTTTATATTCTGTAGCAATCTAACCTGATACTGTATTTCTACCCAGGGATGCAACGGAGACTCTGATCCAAATGTCTCTCTGAGGTTTGGCAGGAACTTAAGAGGTATAGCTCATAAACCTGATTCTACCAACCTGATTTAATCACACTACGGTCAACGTGTCTCCACCTTTGCTAACTCTACAGGGTCGATTGAAAGCCCCTCTCCTTCTGGTGTTCCTCTGGGGATTGACAAGGAACCCATCCGTCTGCTGGACCTGTCAGGAAACGAATTGGAAAATCTGTCTTGTTTAATGGATGAGAGATCTGTCAAACAGCAGATCGAGAACCTCTTCCGGCTGGATTTGAGCAGCAATAATCTTTCAGAGTTCCCTGGCTCTCTTTGTCAGGTCTCATTCTGTACTGACAATTTATAATTCGGTTTGGATATAAATGTTTCCTTTATTCATTCACTTCATTTGTTTTTTCGTAGAGTTTAAGAAGTCTGACCCGACTTAATCTTCAGTGTAACAGTTTGCAGACATTTCCTGCGGAACTTTTGGGTCTTCCCGCTCTAAGCATCCTTAATGTATCCCGGAACCTCATTGGTCCTCTTCTACTACTGGACCCAACTGTGCATTGTCCATCTTTACGCCAATTAAACCTGTCATACAATAAGATCACTGTGTTCCCCTTTCAACTTGGACAGGCCACAAATAGACTAGAGGAGCTCTCGTTGGAAGGGTATGTTTTAGATTTATCTAGTGTTTTAAAAGATTTATTGGGGAGTAAAATATTATATTTTACAATATCAGTATTATGTCAGCAGTTACAATGTTAACAATTAACAAGTTTTGATTGTTTTTTCAGCAATCAAATATCAGAACTGTCTTTACCTCTCTCTCTACCTGAACTGAAAGTTTTAGACGTCAGTAAAAATCAGATTACAGTGGTTTCACAAGACTTCCTCACAGAATGTCTCAAGATGGAAACTTTTAATATTTCAGTTAACCAAATCTGTAAGTATATGTAAAGGGATAATTCAACCCAAAATGAAAAACATATCATAATATACTCACTCTCTAGACGTTCTAAACCTGAATAAGTTTCTTTGTCCTAGATTTATTTTTTCAGGTGATCACTTTAATGAATTTCACCCAAAAATTATAAAATAAAAAAAATTAAGCTATATTTTTATTGTTTTGTTTATAGGCAAGATGTAGTTTTAGTACCAGTCAGCTTTTATTTTTAGATTTAATAATTGTACATTTTTGAGCAATTTTGTTTTATATTTTTTTACCTATGTTTTGTATTTGCTTACAGTAAGTTCAGTATTTTTTTAGTTCATATTTTAGTAATTCATATTAAACTTTTTTTAAGCTAATTGCTTGGGTCAATTTCAAATTTAATTACTTATTATGAATATTTTAGAAAGGGGAACTTTCCCTCTTAATAAATGTACCAATATAATTTAGATTATTCTGTGAATTGTACATTAATTGATCTTTTTTTCCTCTTTTCAGGTTCCTTGTTGCACCTTCCTTCAAAAATAACTACCATTAAATTAGCCCAGAATAATTTCACAAACATTCCTGAAGTGGTTACTAATCTACAATAGTAAGTGTTTTAATGATTCTTTTGCAGATTGGCTTCATGTAACGGATCAAACAGTTTTTAATTCCCCCCATATTTTATGTGTCAGTTTACGTTCAGTGGACATGAGAAATAACAGCATCAGGGTTCTGCCAGGTCCGACGGTATGGGTCAGTACCAACCTGAGAGAGCTGATGTTCAGTCACAATCACATATCTGTACTGGACCTCAGCGGCCCCGTCTACAAATGGGCCCGACTAGAGAAACTCTATCTGAGCGCCAACAGACTCACTGAGGTACACTGATTGTCTTACTGTATATGGTACATTTGTAATCCTTCAATTTTAGTATAATGTTTTGACTTGTATTATTTACATATTTGAATCTATGGATTCATTTTATTGAATTATTAAAACAAATTAGTTTTACATATATTTGTTATTGTATTGAATCTTATGTTGGAATTGTATTATTTATTAATAGATTATCTATTAACGAATTTACTTTCCAACACCTCTGTGTAATTGTGAAAAATAATCTCAATAATGGGCAAAATTATTGTGATTATAATTTTAGTCATAATCCAGCCATGTTATTTTCAGAATAGATGACGCATTGTTATGATGATGTGTTATGTGTTTTTTATCAGATTCCTGCTCAAATCGGTCAGCTGGAGGACCTGACATCTCTAGATGTAAGTCAGAATAGAGATGTGCGCACTTTTCCGGATGAGATGGGAAAACTGGTGCGTCTGTGGGATCTGCCTCTGGAAGGTCTGCAGCTCCAGATGGACCTCAAACACATCGGCAGCAAAACCAAAGACATTATCAGGTATGTGTCAGTCTGTGGCTAAAAAGACTAACACACACTGCTCAAGACAATGCAGGGAACACTAGAATAACACATCCTGTATATGAATGAATGAAATATTCTTATTAAACAACAAAATCACACAAAAATGATCAATGAAATTCAAATGTATTAACTCAAAGAGGTCTTGATGTGGAGTCACACTCAAAATTGAAGTGGAAAGATACCCTGAAGGCTGATCCAACTTTGATGTAACAAGTAAACCTAGGGTTCAGTAGTGGGTGTGGCCTCCAGGTGCCTGCATGACCTCCCTACAATACCTGGGCCTGCTCCTGATGAGGTTGAGGATGGTCTCCTGAGGAACTCCTCCCAGACCTGGGGCCTCATTTATGAAACTGCGTAGGGTCCTTACTAAACTCTACATACGCACAAAAGCCAAAAAGAGCGTACGCAAAAAAATATTCAGATTTATAAAATCATGCGTTCGCACACCTGCACGTAATTTTAACTTTATAAATCACAACCTAGCTGATAATTTGCGCACGCCAAAAAATATCATTTACCGCCCTCTATCCGCCCACATTTGACTATATATAGTCAATGCAAATGACCTCATTGGCCATGCATATTAAAAAGAGCGAGGAAATATAAAAATTTGTGTTTTAAAAAAAAAACTAAATCATGACAGCAATGGAGAGCAAGGGCAAGAAGATAATTTCTCGGAGACAGAACTAGAGGTTCTTGTGAGTGAGTTGGATGAAAGGAAGGTTATATTGTTTTGTGGCCACAGCAGTGGAATTACTAATAAAAATAATATTATTAGTAAATGCGGCAAACAGTACCAATCCAGATATAAAAAAGAAGTGGTCCGATCTTAAGATGCGAGCAAAGAAACGGTTTGCCAAACCAGTGTGTGTGGCATTGTGTCTGAGAGGGAGAGAGACACAGATGTGCTGAATACAGGGGAACCAGGTAAATAACTTTATTGCTTGCGTGCTCAATTAAACCCTCCAAAGATATGCCACCCCACACCATTACTGACCCACTGCCAAACCGGTCATGCTAAATGTTGATGCAGGCAGCAGTACATTATCCTTGGTATCTGCAGACTCTGTCACCTCTGTAACATGCTCAGTGTTAACCTGCTTTCATCCTTAAAGAGCACAGGGTGCCAGGGGCGAATTCGCCAATCTTGGTGTTCTCTGGCAAATGCCAAACATCCTGCAAGTTGTTGGGCTGTAGGCACAATGCCCACCTGTGGAAGTCGGGCCCTCACACCACCCTCATTGAGCCTCTTACTGACCATTTGAGAAAAGACACACATTCAATGGCAGAGGTAGCTGTCCTGCTACTGGGTTGTTCCCATACTACGGCCTCTGATGTACATTGTGTTGTTTAAGTGTTCCCTTAATTTTTTGAGCAGCGTCTACACATTTTTCTCACTTTGTATATTTTGCATCTCAATAAAATGTCATGGAAAAGTTTGTTTATTTTAGTAATTCAACTCAAATTCAATGCAGACTGGAGTTGTTTAAGGTTTTTGGTTCTTTTAATTTTGATGATATATACTCTTTGTCAGGTTTGTCTTTCCTCCTGTGTCCCCTCTGGATTTTTTATCCCCAAGGACTTCAATCACTCTCCCTCTGAACGTTCCCTCCCCTGTCCCTTTTCTGCAATCCCTTCATCACCTGGATTTATTTCCACTTTGTGTTTCTCTTGGTTGTCCATTCTTGTAACTTGTAACTCCTAAGTTTCATTTGTTTATTAAGAGTAGGTAAGTTCCAATCAGGTTTTTTTTCCCCTTGAGTCCAAGTCATTTTATTTTGATGTTTCTATAATACATCAAAAAGAATAAAGAAGACCCAAGATGCAGATCCAGGTCAACTTTTCAAATTGAGGTTCTATTGCTCCGTAAGCATAAGAAATCCAAGGTTCTTTACAAGGTAAATGGCAGGTCACTCATTTCGGTCATTTGTGCTTTCTTTGCTGGTAATGTTGTTTCAATCAACTTTATAATGCCAACAGACCGCAGACATACTCGCGTTTATCGCTTCAAGCTGCTTCTATGTACTACTTTTCCTGCATTTAACCAATAGCATCTCTGCAACAATGGGATGTCATGCCGCACACGTTGCTCTTTCTTTGTGGGGTCAAGAGATCTAACTCTTTGCCTCTTTGGACAACCCCAATTAAAAGTCTCTTCTTTACTTCGAGTCTCCTTCGTGTCTGGGACTGTATTGGACAGAAGAACAGACCAACAACATGAATAACATTATCAGCTTCTCTCTGGAGATGTGACGTCTGAGACAAAATGGGCAGTATCTGGAGGACTTTGTAGAGGAGGTCATTGAAATAAGTAATGGGGTGAATTGGAGGTATCCTATAGTAAACCTCCTCCACAAAGCTGAATGAGATGCTAATAATAAGATAAGATAAGATGCTTCTCTTCTGGGTGCGCAGTGGCACAATATGGAAGGTCACTCCACCATGAGCATCGTGGCCTGTTCTCCGCTCCAGAGAATCATGGCCCATTCTCTGCTCACGAATCTTACGGCCACAACGTCCTCAAATCTGCCTACTGAGCCCCTGAACCCCAATACAGCGGCCTGTTCCGATCTCCCAGCTCCAGTGCCCAGTCCGTTTTCTGTATTTTTAGGGGTGATAATTCATGATGTAAAACTATAGCATATTACCTAACACAATAATATTTCAATATTTAAAATTAGCATTTATGTCAACATTTAAGACTTTATATTACCTCCTGTAGGTTAATGAATAATAATTATATAGGTCTGTCATAAAAATCTACATAAATAGCTTAATTAATAAAAAATAAAATAAAAAGGAAAAAAAAATAGAAGTGAAAAAAATTAACCAACCGACAGTATTAACCACGCCATATGACCTATGATCGATACACTATATTACCAAAAGTACTCGCTCACCCAACCAAATATTGAAAATCAGGTGTTTCAATCCCTCTCACTCTGAATGCTTTGGCATACTTGTATTATTTATTTTGGACAATTCTATGCTCCCATCTTGGCCTCTTCCAATATGACTGTGCATCAGTTCACAAAGCAAGATCCTTGAAGACATGGATGTCAGAATGTGGTGTGGATGAACTTGACTGGCCTGCACAGAGTCCTGACCGCAACCTGATAGAACACCTTTGGGATGAATTAGAGCGGAGACTGAGAGCCAGACCTTCTCGTCCGACAGAAGTGTGTGATCTCACAAATGCGCTTCTAGTCAAAAACTCCCATAAACACATTCCCAGACCGCCTTCCCGGAAGAGTTAAAGCTGTTATAGCTGCAAAGGGTGAACCGACATCATATTGAACCCAATGTATTAGGAATAGGATGTCATTTTAGCTTTTTACCTAATAGATTTGAGATGATTTCTTCCCTCTTTAAAGTCTTCCAGTCACATTCATTGTCTGTATTTGCGTGTACGTGTTATCCCGTAATTCTGGCATGTTTTTCCTAAGGTTCCTGCAGCAGCGTCTGAAGAAGGCAGTACCGTACTATCGTATGAAGCTTATAGTGGTGGGCAGCCCATGCAGTGGGAAAACCTCTCTGATCCAGCAGCTCATGAGAATCAAACGCTCTCAGTGGACGTCCCATCATCAGACGACGGGCATCAGCGTCAGAGACTGGACTATCAGAAACAAAAACAGGAGGAACATGTTGCTGAATGTGTGGGAGTTTTCAGGTCAGTGTTAGCCACATAGAACCAAAAATGTATTGAGGAGCAACAAATGATTAATGTGTTTGTTGTGCAGGCGGTGAGGAGTGCAGTGGATGTCATCCTCATTTCATGAGCTCAAGAGCTGTGTATTTGGTGCTGTATGACCTCAGTAAAGGGCCGAGTGAGATAGATGCCATTAAACCCTGGCTCTTTAACATTAAAGTTAGTTTTGATGTTTGCTGAGATGAACAGAAAGCTTCTGCAATGTTGTTTGTATTCAGTTCATAAAATTTGAACTTTAACATCATAAAACAGCTTAAGTTGTGCTTCTGTGTGTGTGTCTGTTAGGCTGTGGCTGGTCAATCTCCTGTGATTTTAGTTGGTACTCATGCAGATGTTTGTGAAGAGCGCCATTTGCAGGACTGTGCATTAAAACTACGCGAGGATCTGTTGTCTCAGCCAGGCTTTCCCGTTATCAGAGAGAATCACATGCTGTGTGTCTGTGAGGAGTCGGAGTCTATCAGCACATTACGCAAAGCCATCTACAAAGAGCTCGTTGAATTTAAGGTATTGAATTTCTTAAGGTATTGAATATTGCTTTATGACCTACTATATATTTAAGATCAACTGCTTTCATTGGCTCTAAACTTGCGTTTTTTATCTAATTTAACCTGCTCATGTGTCATTTGTGTCACAGATTTGTGATAAGATTTATGGAGTTGTTCTTAAAGAAAGCAGTTTATTTTGGAGCACACTACCAATAATACTATAACCTAATGTACATGATAAACCCATGTCTCTTCCTACATTATTTCCTCCGGTTTCACTCAGAAATGTTCTGTGTGTGGTGTCCTCTGCAGATCCAGGGTCAGCCGGTGATGGGTCAGTTGATTCCAGACTGTTACGTGGAGTTGGAGAAGAGAGTTTTGAAGGAGAGGACCTGTGTCCCTGCTGAATTCCCGGTGCTCAGACACAGCAGACTGCTGGAGCTCATACAGGACGCACAGCTCCAGTTGGAGGAGGGAGAATTACCACACGCTGTCCATTTCCTAAGCGAGGCTGGTGAGAGAGAAACTGTGTTTATTTAACATCAACTCAATTATTATTTTAACTTGGGCTTTTGGTTGTTTATACTTAATTTAGACTGTATTATAACAAAATATGGTTAGGTATTTACTAGTTTTAAGTTGGAATTAAAAACATTTGTTAAATACATGAAATAGAATGCAGGTATGTATCTGTCTGTTCAGAAATACAGTGAGGTCAATAAGTATTTGATGACCCTATGATTTTGCTAGTTCTCCTACTTAGAAATCATGCACAAGTTTCAGCTCCCTCCAAAGATTTTCAATTGGATTTAGGTCTGGAGTCTGGCTAGGCTACTCCAGAACCTTGCTTCTAAGGAGCCACTACTTGGTTTTCTTTGCTGTGTACTCTGGGTCATTGTTATTTTGGAAGACCCAGCCATATGATGGAAGGAAGTTTTTGCTCAATCTCTCAAAGTACATGGCCCTCTTTATCCTCTCCATAAATTAGTGCAGATGTCCTGTTCCCTGTCCAGAAAAACACCCCCAGAGCATGGTGCTTTCACCCCTATGATTGACTGTAGGTATGGTGTTATTCGGATTATTCTTCCCTCAAACACGGCAAAAATGTGTTTCTGTGGTCTCATCTGACCACGGGACTTTCTCCCATGACTCCTCTGGATCATCCAAATGGTCCCTGGCCAACTTCAAATGGGCCTTGACATGGGCTGACTTAAGCAGGTGAACCTTCTGTGCAATACATGATTTTAAACCATGAGGTCTTAATGTATTACTGATCGTAGCCTTGGCAACGGGGGTCCCAGCTCTCTTCACTTAATTGATCAGCTCCTCCTGTTTAGTTCTGGGCTGATTCCTTACCATTATTAGCATCATCGATATCCCACAAGCAGAGATCTTCTGTGGTGCCCCAGTTCGAGGGACGTTGACAATCATCATAAGCCTCTTCCATTTTCTGACAATTGCTCCAACAATTGTTCTTTTTCATCAAGCTGATTGGTAATACACATTATAATGCACAATACTAAGAAAAATTTTCCTCCTTATGGGTCACTGTATTGCCGTACTTACATGAGCCTGCTTTGAATGGGAGCTTGTAATTTTTAGCTCAATTTATGTGAAGTATGCAGCAGACGGTGTGAGAGGATACTTTTGTCTCCAGGTGTACTTCTGCACTTTGATGATCCAGCATTACAGTTAAAGGATTTGTACTTCATTGACCCTCAATGGCTTTGCAACATCATCTCACAGGTAACACAAACACACACACAGCTCTGCTTTCTTTGACACGTTGGTGGCAGTAATAATTCAGTTATTTATTTTGTTTTATAAATGGACAGACATTCAATCTGAAAAGCTCGGCTCAGTGGGAGAGTGCTAGAGGGGTGGTGCAGCGCTCAGCTGTGCTGAAGTTTCTGGACAATAGTCGATGTTTCCCACGCGTCCACCTCTCTCACTACTTCAAGCTGCTGGAGAAGTTCCAGATCGCACTGCCCTTCGGAGATGATCAGTTACTTGTACCTAGCAGGTTTGTTATTGATCTTAAAATGGTGTTAAAAGACTTATTTTGTTATACACATTTTTTGAAATGTGTGTTTGGTGTTTCCATAAGTCTCTCAGATCACAGGCCAGTAATCGAACTCCCTCACTGTGAGAAATCAGAGGTCATTGTTAGGCTCTATGAGATGCCATACTTCCCCATGGGCTACTGGTCCAGACAAATCAGTCACCTGCTGGAGGTATCCTCTATCATGCTGTGTGGAAGAGGTAACTCATGGCAAAGAACATACCTCAAGTTTGGTAGATTGGTTAATAATACTTATATATTCGAGAATCAAATACAAGTAATATCAAGGCTTGAATGGTTTTTACCATCTTTGAACCTGTCAGAGAAAGCATTCAGGCCAAACCGAATCTACTGGAGGACGGGAATCTATCTGAGCTGGTCTGCGGAAGCTTATTTTCTGGTGGAAGCTTCGTCCCTGGAGGAAAACCCTTCTAGCTTTATAAAGATCACTGTACCGTGCTCTCGCAAAGGTAAGAGACGCATGAGATGGTTGTAATGTGATCATGGTGACTGATTTTAACATAATGGGGTGATATTATATTGGTGTTGATAATGATGCTATAGCTGGTGGGATTGTTGGTTGTGATTATGAAGCTGATGATTATGGTAATATGATAATGATTATTTTGAAGATAATGACAATAGGTGAAAAGGGCTACAACAAGTTGCTTAGTTACACAGGGTATAAGAAAACCTGTAGGAGGGAGAAAAAAGGTCATTTTAGAAAGAGTGAGTGGGTAAGGAACAAAAGTTTTATTGGGTTAGGTGTAGATGGTCAAGAAGAGGAGTTTTTAGGCCTTTTTTAAAGATAGGAACTGAGTCTGCCAAACATGTTGTAAGGGGCAGACATTCTACCATCGAGGAACTGATGTAGAGAAGGTATGAGAAGGTAGAGAAGCAATTTCCTTCCCTTTTGGACCGGCCCCACAAGAGGTTCCTCAGTAGCGGAGCGCAGGGATCTGGAGGGCACATACTGTATATGTGTATTAGCGAGTGAAGGTAGGGGGGTGCTGAATCTGTGGCTTTTTTATAGGTTATGAGGAGGGCTTTGAATTCAATACAAGCCACTGTGGGGAGCCAATGTAGCTTGACGAAGAGGGGTGTGACATGCATTCTATTTGTTTCCTTGAAAACTACTCTTGCCACTGCATTCTGTATAATCTTGAAAGTTTTGGTCATGCAAACCAGGAGCCCAGCAAGGAGAGCATTGCAGTCGTTCAGCCTGGACCATGTCAGAGCCTGGACCTAGATTTGTGTTGCATGCTCTGTGAGGAAAGGTCTGATATTCCTAATGTTGTAGAGCAGGAATCTGCAGAAACTGGTGGTGCTAGCAACATGTTTGGTGGAGCTTAGCTGGTCATTGATTACTACTAAGTTTCTGACTGTCCTAGAAGGCACAATGATTTATGATCTTGGTTGAATGGAGAGGTAGTGACGGGTCTTTGGGTTGGTGGAAAGGACTAGAAGTTAGGTTTTTGCAAGGTCTAGCTGTAGGGGATGTTTCTTCACCCAGATGGATCTTTATAGGGATCATTTTAACATTGTGATGATGTGTTGTTGTATAGCGGTGGTGATGATTATGCTGTTTGTGATGTAAAGGTGATTATTTTAATCAAAGGATTATAGAAGCTTTAATGATAAAGACTCTGCTTTATATATAGGTTGTGTGTTGCTGGGACAGGTGGTGGATCACATTGATTCTCTGCTGGAGGAGTGGTTTCCTGGCCTCCTCTCCACTGATATTCACGGCACTGGAGAGACGCTTCTGAAGAAATGGGCTCTGTACAGCTTCAGCGATAAACAAAGCTACCAGAAGATCCTGCTGGAAGATCTGATGTCCAATATTCACATAGGTCTCTGTCTATTCTTTCTCATATAAATACATCTTCATATCCTGTTGGTCATCTATAGAGTTTCTGTCTGATTTCTTGTTTTATAGATGGTTTGCTGTTGAACCCAGAGGACCCCAGCTGGTCTCTGCCCATTTCTCAGATCTCCCCAGATCTTGTACTGAGTGACCAGCCCGCCAGCATCATACTTGACCCTGAAGAATTGGAGATGGAGCTGTCTACTGAGTACCTGCTGGGTTAGTGTATCCCATAAACCACTGAAGAAAGAAATGCATAGATGGAATCATAATGTATGTTTGTTTACTGAAGGTAATGGAGGTTTTGGGTCTGTATATAAAGCTGTGTACAAGAATGAAGAGGTTGCAGTGAAAATTTTTAACAAACATGCATATCCACTTTATGTTCACCGGTTGATACGACAGGTAAGTTACTTCCTTCATTTTTTATTCTTGATTTGCGTTAAAATACTTGATTCTCAATAGTTCCACTGGTGTTGTCATGCAATATGTAAGTTAACATTCTTTATGTGGAGGAAATGACAGTGCTCGGGAGACTGCGTCATCCAAGTCTAGTCGGATTGTCGGCCGCCGGTTGTAACCCTTACATCCTTGTGATGGAACTGGCACCATGTGGATCATTGGACTCGCTGTTCGAGCGTGAAAACAGCAGCCTGAGCCGCAAACTCCAGCACAGGATAGCACTGCATGTGGCGGACGGTCTTAGGTGGGTATATAGAAAGACACCCATAATTAAAATATGCTAGATAATACAGAAACACATTTACACCAAAAATTGTTTTGTTCAATCAGATATTTACACTCTTCTATGATCATCTACCGTGATCTGAAACCACACAACATTCTCCTGTTTAATCTGAAGACAGACTGTGAGGTCATCGCAAAGATCACAGATTATGGCATTGCACAGTACTGTTGCAGCATGGGGGTCCAGAGCTCAGAGGGAACACCAGGTCTCTGTTACACTTTCTATAATCCAGGCTGATTGTGTAGTTGATTCTAATTTTGAGTCTTCTTCGCTCCCAGGCTTCAGAGCACCTGAGGTGGCTCGAGGAAACGTTATTTATAACGTCCAGGCAGATGTATACTCGTTCGGTCTTCTGATGTACGATCTTTTGACCCACGGCGAGCGGATATCAGATGGGATGAAGTTTCCCAGTGAGTTTGATGAAGTGGCTGTGCAGGGAAAGCTTCCAGGTGACTAAATTCTTCTTTTGGGTTGTAATAAAGGATTGGGAAAAGATGCTTTATTCACAAATGTAGAAAGCCATGAAATGAAAGATCAAATGTTCCCTTTCTGTCGGTCTTTCAACATTGTGTCAAACCGAAAGTATGTGGTTTGAACTTGATGCCGTAGCGCACAGCGGGCCCTAAGAAAAGAGCACAAATAAACATACCCCAGTGAGCCTTATTGCACAGGTAATGTACAAGGTTGGGGAAGAGTAGCATCAAGTCCTGCTAGGCTTGGTTCTCAGAGTTAATACTTGACGAAAACTCTGCACTGGCCAATTCCCTTTCTATCTCAGAAAAAGGAAGCCACCAAGTTCCTGGACTGGACCAGGAGACCCTAAATGAATTGTCTCACAATCATCTAGCCAGGGCTCCGGCCATCTCGTCCTGGTGTTCCTGCCACGGCTAGGATCCTCAGAGATGTGTAATCGGTGTGAGGCAGTGAATTCCCTCTCGATCACACGCCATTCCCTCTTGGGACCATGATGTGTTCCTTGCTGGCCTTCAAAGCCCCTGCAAGCACTTCAGAGAGGCTGATCTTCGTCATAGCACTATGAATAGTCCTGACAGTGCTTGCTTTAAGGAGCCTACAAGCACACTCCATGTTTGACAAGTGAATACAGTTTGGACCTGCCTACTATCACTTCATCAGGAGATGACATCCAGTCATTCCCTTTTGGGACCAGGGAGTGAACTTGCAGGCGTGCCCCAACTGGGAGGATGACCCAAACATTATTAGGTCAGCACAAAGTATCCTTCATGCCACACTGCTGTGCCGCCCACTGCAGCGTTCGTGAGACATCTTTTAGGTTCGCAGCACAAAAGGTGATGAATTAGCACGCCATCTTTCCTTTTATAACCGTATGCACTATCATTGGCATTTTTGAAATTCATGTTCAGAGTCTCAAGTTCAAACCTCATACTGTCGGTTTGAAAACTCGTTTCCCTCCTTAAGTTTTTTGCCTCTTTTGCCTAGATCCAGTTGAATATTATGGCTGTTCACCCTGGCCAGGTTTCCAGTGCCTGATGAGGGATTGTTTGAGGGAAAGTCCTCAGGACAGACCCACTTCCACTCAGGTTAGACATCTGCCTTTAGCTTTGGAAGCTGCACTGGAGGACTATGCTGTTTAAATATGATTTAAATGAGTTTCTCTGTTTTTTGTCTTAGGTGTTTGATAGTCTGAACTCTGCAGAGATGTTGTGTTTGCTAAGAGAGCTGATAGTTTTGGGTTTGCCTGGCGAGTGTTTGGCAGTCTCAAGTTCGACCGACGGTATAAACAGAGAAAGAGACACGTGTGTGTGGATTGGGGGTGGCAGCAGCAGCCAGAAACTGGGCTGCGTGACATCTCTGGATCTGGAGACAGGAAAGAGCATGAGACAGGTAACAAATGTTCACAAGACCCTTGATCTCTGTATCAGTTATCAAGTCATGTTAAATCCCACCCTGTTTCAGGAGATTGACAACAGTCCTGTACTGTGCCTGGTGACAGTCCGAGCTCCAGGGACATACCATGACTGGTTAGTGGCTGGTACTCAGTCTGGTTCACTCTTTATTATCGACACACAGAGTGCAGATGTCCTGCACTGTCTCAAGAGTGTAAAGGACTCTGTGACATCTTTATACTTCCACAGTGACCTGCAGCACAGGTGAACACTTTCATACCTCTCAACAGAAAGAGAAATGACTTCTCAAATGATGTGATATAAGATCACAAAATTCTGTTTTGATTTTACAGATCCCTAAAAAGTTACCTGCTAGTGGGCACAGCAGATGGAATGCTGGTCATTTATGAAGATTCAGTTTTGAAGGTATTCATTAAATGAGTCTCAAAACCAAAGTCAAAACCAAACCATAGAAATAGTAATAAATATTTATTAATATAGTCATTATAAAATTATTAATAAATAGTAAACAAATTCAAAACCAAACCATCGGAAGAATATTAAACTTTATGATATTATTTTAAAATAGCTAACCCGTTATTTATAAATAGAAAGTAAAATACAGATTTTGATTATGAATGAAATCCGTTCAAAAACAAAAATTATTTAAAGATAATAACTTTCTCATAATTTAATAATGATTTCAATAATAAGAAAAAATTGGTAAGTACAAAATTAGCAATTTAAAGTAAAAACAAAATGTCATCATAAAAGCTGTATTTGAAAACCAGTTTTTCATGTTGTTAATACGTTTAGGTGGTGTTATTAATGTGCTTTAGAGCAAACCATGTCATCATTTTAAATCAATGTTAAGAATTATCAACCAAAGGTGGTGTTTTTTCTCAAGTGTGGCTGACATATATTCTGACTACAGGAGAAAAATGGCGCTCCAGTAAAAATGGTGCAGGTTGGTGATGTGAGCACGCCTCTAATGTGTCTCGGCCCGTCCAGTCACTTTCAGGAGCGCAGAGCTCTTTGGGCCGCCTGTGGTTCAAGGGTCATCTCTCTCACTGTTGAATATGACATCTGCAGGAGCATAAACACCAAAGCCAAACCACTCAATCTGTGAGTACTTACCGTTCCTACAAATAATGTAACATGAATGAGCTTTAGAGGGATAGTTCAAGCAAAGAAATCTGCCATCATGTGGTTTAAATCCTGTATATGACATTGTATATGGTATATGGCCATATAAAATGTGTTCTCCAAAATAAAACGGGTCATACAAAGAACTTTCAGACTGAACTATTCTTTAAATTCATCCTAATTTCATACAAAATTAGTTTAATATTTGTTCCACTTCAAGATGTTATGTGATGCTGATGTTGATGTGTTGGTTTGTAAAGGGCTCAGAGTCGTATCGGCAGCGATACGTGTATTCTGCGTTTAGCCGTGGACAAACACATCTATGTGAGTAAAAGGGGAAGTCACTGTGTTGAGGTCTGGGACAAGAAGACTGAGAGGATGACAAACATCATCGACTGCGCGAAATTAATCAAGTAAGCACAAACACAAACACACATTTAAGGACCAATTATATTGGGGGCAAATAATCAGGCACAATGTCCGCAGTGATTACTTGTTCGCATAATAACAATCGATTCCTATGAAGGCCTTCACATAGAACACAAATTTCCGTCAGCCGAAAATAAATTTCTGTTGTTGAGTGCAACGAATCTTACCCAGTTCTCAAAGTGCAGAAACAGGCCGTCCAATAAGAGACGAGCCAGCATTACCTCATGTGCCTGGAGCCACTGCTGTTACATGAAACAGCCACGTGGTATCACTGTTCATTTTAATCTGACTGCAAATTTGTCCAGCAGTTAACACACGGTAAATGAGATCACCGGCGCTGATCAGGATAACGTTTATAAAATGTACAACTTATATATACTGATCTTAAGTATTAGTGCTCGTTTAAATCATTTTATATATTGCGATTTTAACCACAAGCCTTTGAAATAATTCTAATGACGTACATGTACATTGTCCAAATAAGTAGTTCAGGTCATCGAATATTTTTTTCGGTTCGTCCGCAATATAAACAGGCGTTTACTGACTCGCTCACTTTAAATCCTCTTGGGTACTCACAGCAGAAAGGTTCGGAACGAAGACACTTGCAGTGAGACGCAGTCGTCTCTGGCAGCTGTTAAAGTTCTGCTGGTTCAGCACAGCGGTACTCTGTGGATCGGGATCCGGTCAGGATACATTCTACTGGTGGAGATCCCGAGCTGTCATCTGTTACAGAGCATCAGCCCGCACTGCCACTCCATACACTGCATGGATTCTGTCATTCTAGGTATGGATCAATCCCTCACACTTCCTGTTTGCTGTGGCTAATGGAGGTCCTGAATGTGAATCCCTTAAATCAGTTCACCTTCCTCCTGTGGGCCTATTATCATTTCACTTCTTAACAACGTTCTCCATTTTGTGTAACCTGCCTCTCGTTCAACTCTTTCCTTGTTTATGGTTTACAGAAACACTAAACCGAAAGAGTGTTGTTCTAATGTTGGGCAGACGTCAACGCATGCCAAAAGACCAAACCAAAACACAACCGGGTAAACCCATGATGTTGTATTGAAATTCAATAAATCTCAGGACATGAGTATATGATGTAAAATATAATCTGGAGATGTTTTCCTGCTTTATGTTTGTGATGGTCACAGGTCTGGATTCAGTGCTGATGGTATGGAGCGCTTCACTTCCTCTGGAGGTCAGAGATCTGAACCGACACTGTGAGCTGCGAAACAACATGACCTGTAAAATGAGAGACACACTTCACGACTGAACCTGTGTGTCGTTATCCGTGATATTGCCCGAGACAAAGTGCTGTTTTGACAAAGGGACCTGTGCCAATGATAGTGAAGAATCAAGGGAAAATGTTTTGTTACATATCACATGTAGCTGTTGATTGGTATGTTTACATGAAATGAAAACTGACATCAGTTTAAACTTTACAAGCTATAATGAAAATGAGAAACACTTTATTTACTAAACTGAAGCCAAATGAAACATAGGAGACAGCCATTCTTTCATAAAGCATATCTGATATGAAATCTCGTTATACAACTTAACCATCAGTGTGTCGATGCCGAGAAACAAATTATTTTGGAATTCATTAGTGTGTGGGTCTGTGGAATTTTGTCATTGCTCACTATCTGATAAAGTTACACTACAAAAACAGTAGGAACATGTTAAACATAAGCCATATAAGAGGAAATAACTGCTATATATGTTTTAATTACTATTACAAAAAAGTCAAATTGTCATGTTATTTTTATAACGATGGGGACTCAATCTGATCAATTTATGTTATAGGTGTTTTTTAAGTCAAATATTGTACAATTATTTTAAAGCTATCATCATTTCATCATCACTGTTTTCAGTAGTATTTAAATGATCTGATACGCGGTAAAACCAAACTATTAAAATGACATGTGTATAAAGCTACAGGATTAAAAGTTTTGATACGTTTTAGTGAAATGTTTTTCATTATTTAAAGCTAATCTTTTCATCTGAAGGTGTTAACCTGAATGTCGGAGATTTGTTTAAAAGACAAAAAGATATTTGAACGTCCAAGCCAAACAAGAGCAAATGACACAAACACAAAGAGAAATATCTCGAACACCGGACCGAAGCAACAGTTCAGAAAAGTAAACTGGAACAAAATCAGAGTCCCTTAAAACTGTATTAGACTCACTATATAACACAATCATTCATTCATTCATTCATATCTCTTTTACTCTTGATTTTATACTTCTATAATTATTATAAGTGTTTATACTTATATAATAATCCTGTGCTTTGGCATTGTTAAAAACCAGTTTCTCATGTTAGTATAGATTTGTTAAATGTTGAATAGTGAAATAAAGTGTTGTAGTTAAATGAGAGTAGACAAAGATGACAGACAGCACATGGAAGACGTCTGCTGGTTAACATGTGTACATGTAAAGTTTGGAGACACAAGTCTTTTATTATTTTTAATTATTTATTAAATCACATTTTATTTTGTAACAAGAAACAAACACAGAACTCAATATAAATTCAGTTTATATTTGATTAAATCCCTTTAAGTGTTCAGACTTCAGAAAAATATTAAACATATATATTAGTATTATATTAAAATATTAAACAATATATTAGTTTTTAAACATTGAATTACAAACGAATATATGAAAAATAAAGATAACGGACAATACAATGAACTCGACGTCATCGTTGTCCTTTATAGTTAAAAAATGATTAATTATTATTGTATTTCTGAATGAAACACTGAAATAACTGCTGTATATTTCTTTCTATAATGATAAAAACACTTTATTAAAGTATTGCAAAATTATTTATTACACCTGGAATCTTCGGGGAATGTCACGTGACCGCGCGTTGCGAGTAATGACGTCACCGGACGCGCTATTGGAGCAAACGTTTTCTGAATGAAACAATAACGCAACCGACGTCAGTCCTGCGCTATTAAAAGCAATATTTGTATTATTTGACTTGTAAATGTATTTAATGACGGCAGGTTGCTACAATTGAGTTTATTGCAGGTATGGACGAGACGGCGTTCACTTTAAATGCGTTCACGAGACATTTATAGTTATTACATCACGTGACTTACACCATGACGTCATAGCGCAGAAGTCGAGTTTCCATGGTAACGCTGTGAAAGAGAAGAAAACATGGAGAAACTCTGCAGGACAGCGAAGAACAAACTGCGTTTGACTCCTCACAACGTTAAGAGAAACACATGAACTGTTCTCCAGGTTACTGAGGGGAAGTTTACGTTTCATTAATTAATACAAGGTAGATTCCCACACTGAAGGAACCGATGTTTCTTGCCATTGTTTGAACTCTAAATCATGGGACGAACGTTACACATCGTTTATTTCACACAGGTATTTCATTCACCGGAGTTTAAATCGTGTTTGAATTTCCAGAGCGGGAAATCCTCTCAAGAAAATGACCATGCAGGGCAATTTCAACATACACAGGTAAGTTTTAATTTATTTTTGTTCTTTTGATTTGTATCCTGTAGGCTATAATGTCACGAAAGCATTGCACAATATTATACAAACACTATTATACTTCAATACTAATATCAATGATAAAGTATCACGATACAAATGTAACAGAAACTCCACAAACAAATGATTAACGTTTTATCCAGAATCGCAATACGAGTCAAATAGTAAGCATATATATTAACGCATAATTATAAACTTCAATACTCTCTCTGTGTAACTCGGTAACATTGTTGTAGCACTTGTTCACCTATTGTTGTATCGGCTATTTACCGCTTCATTGTCTCCTCGACTATTGTAAGTCGCTTTGGATAAAAGCGTCTGCCAAATGACTAAATGTAAATGTAAATGTATTCACTTTCTGAGCACTAATGACAATAATCTCTCGTATCAAACTCTGTTTGGGTTTGTGCGCATGTGTGTGTATATATATGCGGCCTTTCCGTGACCGTCACAAAGGGTTTTCTGAATAAAACCATTCTGTAATATTATCTAAAAAAGGCCATTGTATTAAAATATGTGTACACACTCTTGAAATTCTTACACGCATCGCAAACCGGTTTCTCTTCCCTGTTCGATAAATATGAATAAGTGAGTCTTGAATGTCCAATTCGGCATCTCGCATATACAACCCGGTCACATCTATTTTCAAAATAACTTGTATCTCCTTGATTTAAAACTGGATTAAGCTCATTTAATGTTATTTACACATTTGTTCCATTCCATTTGCCATTTCTTGTAAATGTACAGGTTGGGTTTAACATCAGATGCTGGTATTTTACATTCTGTCATTTCCAACTGAAGTGCTCCCTTTGCTTCACCATTCAATCCAGGTCATGGCCTGGTATACAACCAAATACAATATTAAAATCTTGTTTCTTTAAAGAGTCCACATTTCCTATTATGCTGGGAATCATAGGACGATCAGTTTTCAAAGTATCAATTGCTTTTATCTAGAATCTGTGCAAGTTAAAAAGTTACGTCGTTGTTCCTTGTCTAATTTTTCAAGAAGTAATGCACATGCTTCAGGTGTGAAGATTGAGCTTTGTCCCGAGCGTTTTAACCCCAATCACTACTGTAGCAGATACCTGACTGTCTGACTTTGGGCAATCTGTGTACACCGGTACATGTGTTGGGGAGCCTTACATCGAAAAATCCCTCCTGATATACAATTGGATGATTGTGTTTTTCATGAACTGAGCCATGTTCATCATGATAATGGGATTTTTAATATTCTCAGGCGGTGTAGGACACAGATGTGTTGATGAAAGGGTATACAAATGAATGTCCATATTTTCCAAGTGTGATTGTATACGAATTCCAATATTTGATAGTTATTTACAACGATCCCAATGCTGGACGGATGGGAGAGAGGTGGGAGACTATGTTCATACATTTTGGGAATGTGCAAAATATATTTAATTGAAGCTTTAATCCAATATTGTACTTGAATATGAATATGATGGGAAATGAATGAATGTATGTGGACAATGATCTTTATTATTACTGTAAACATCATCCCGTGTCAAGCCACCCCTTTTTCTTTCTTGCTGCCGTTCTCTCAGCAGCTTTGTATGGTTTAAGAGGAACATCTACAATACTTGAATTTCTATTTTACAAACTCTTAGAGGTAAATGTTTTGTGTGTTATGTAGATTAAAGAATATATATTTCCCTCAAAAAAAGTACATTCACAAATGACTAAACAAAAAACAGAATTAACATATGCATATCAGTAAAATTCTTGTTTAATGCAAAAAAAATCTAAATATCCACAATCATTATTACAGACACATAAATGGTATTACCTCTGGAAAATGATTGCTTACTGTGATTATTATTAACAATAGTACCACACAGTCACAGAGCTGTTTTCTGTTTGTGAGCAGCACCGTACCAGTTTCAAATTGCTAACTCTTGGCTGTTGAAATGTTTGTTAAGTTAGTCTTCTTAATAAAGCTATCCTAAATGTAACGTTTTATTTTAAACGGACCCCCGATATGTCCAATACTGCTCGTATCCATAAATCTTGCAATTTTCAGATTGCTCAATATTCTGATATTCAAGCCGTTTATACAGGTGGCTAATGGAAAGTACTAGCAGTACTAGCAGCCTTCTGATGAATTTTAAGATATATGTATGCAGTCCGTGAATATGGTATAACCAAAATATGGATCTCACAGATCTCATAGTGAGTGTAAATTTAAAAACAACTTGAGACCGGCAGATAAGGAATGAATAAGCAACATTTTATCCATAATACTGATTTCTGCCACATAGGAAGATCTTTTGGAATGTTGTCCAACGTGTTATTAACATAATAAACACAAACAGGCACTGGAAACCAAGTGTAAGAGGAGTAGTAATATATTACCATAGGAATAAAATGATGGTATATGACAAGCTCTTCTGTTCATTATCTCAAGCGAACATGAGATAGAGAGACAGTATTTTAGCTACAAGTAATCTCTATGCGTTACAAAAAACAACATTCATAAACAGAAACACACAAGTGTCTTTAGGCAGTGCCATTATATGGGCAGGTCAACACTGTTATGGCGTGTTTTCCTGGATGTACCGTCATAGCGGGGTAACGCTTTTTGTAGGCTGGACATGGCAGCCGTCCGCTCTACGTCAATGACCGCATACAACTCTGTCCTGCGGGTGGGGGTCTGAGGAAGGGGTGAAGTAGGTGTCTTTGGAGTCTGAGGGTTGCTGGAGTTCTCAGTCTCAGTCTCGACCTCAATGTAGTTGAGTCTGTGGGACTCTAGGCACGGTCGGCGGAAATCAAAGTTAAAGAAGGTTGCGGTAGAGCGGTCCCGCCAGCGGGCCGACTCCACATTGTTAGCGCTGAGTGGGGCCGTCACGTTCTCTGTGTTGATGTAGTAGTGTGTCGGGTCGGGACTGTACTGCCGGTGGTTGTGGAAGCCGTTGATGGGCTGTGATTTAAGTTCTGGAAGGTCGTCGTCCTCAGAGTCGCCCTTCGGATGCTCTCGTAAAGGTGGTAGGGCTGGGAGGTTCTCGTAGTCCAATAATGCTGTTCGTCGCTGGGCTGAGTTGTTGACATTTGGATCAGGAGTAAGTGGTGGTGGTCGACCCCTACGGCGTGAGAGAGCTGAGGACAAACAGGAGTTGTCTGAAGCCGCACACTCACTGCCAGACGGGTCCTCATGTCTACTGCTTTCACCCGCATCTGTGCTGACTACATTTAAGTTCTTGGCTGAACTGCTGGGCCTGCTGTCCATAACAGTACATACGGATGCCTCTTTCTGCCTCTGCCTCTGCACAGGAGTTGGGCCCAGCACAAAGCGAACACATTCGGGCTCTAGCTGCACTCGAGGCCCAGGATCCGGTGCCTCCTGAGGGGGAGCATCCTCACCGTTATGCAAGGAATCAGCCGTATCTACAGGAACATCAGAAAGACTCGGGCTGTGCTGCTCCAGCAGGCCGGTGGTGTTTACATAGGTGTGCCCCTAAAAAGACATAGCATTACACAAGGCTAAGTGAACATTTTCTGTTTCATAATATAGGATATGTCACACAGTAAAACATGACGCATAAAATCGAATAAGACACATCGGTAAAATCTCTACATAGCCAACACATGTTATACAGATATTTCTGTCATGATTTTCTTATTATTTTAACTAAACAGCATGCCCAAACATATACGCGATAAAATGTGTACATTAACAAAAGAGTGATCACGTACCCTTACAGCCTCTTCTGCAACTAA
Organism: Triplophysa yarkandensis; assembly: GCA_033220385.1. NCBI lineage: Eukaryota > Metazoa > Chordata > Actinopteri > Cypriniformes > Nemacheilidae > Triplophysa > Triplophysa yarkandensis. The sequence continues at coordinate 3,613,483 of CM065677.1, read as the reverse complement.
AAGAGGGTGTGTGGACTCCTCGCCCAGTGAGGGCAGACATGTGCTTCCAACAGATGGGTGCCGACTAGAAGGATGAGAGGACGCATCTCCCAGGGAGGGATATCTTAAGCTGCCATTGGGTACCGTAGGGAGAATGCTTCCGGGAGCTAAAGCAGAAACATGATTCTTAAACTTCTACACTGTAAACAAGTTGTTCTGGCATTTCGTCCAAAACTTTATATAATGAAGATATTTAATACATAACATATTAATTGAGTATAAACACGATATGGTGTTCATACATCAAGGATGATAATTTAACCCAAAATGTGGTTTTAAAAGTAATAGTAAATGTAAAAGTTGACCAATCTTTTTTCATTATTGAGTCAAAAAACCTTAAACTAAATATAACTAAATGCAATCTCCTATTCATTATGCAACCAAATAAAACATCTATAGCATTAACATATGCATATCGTCACCGCTACATGTGGTACTGTTTAATGCTAGCATATGATACCAGGAGAGAATTAAACTAACAAATGTCAAAATATTGGATATTAAACATACTTTAGTGTTTATTTGTTTATTTCAAGTAAAAATGCTTGATAAATATTCTATACACATTCACACATTACGCATATATATTATCATTTGAAAGATCCTGACATACTTGTAGGTGTGTGTGGTGTTAAGGGAAGGTCAGATTCAGCTTGTACAAGGTTGGGCTCAAACACAGGTTCCTCTACAACACTGATGCTGTTATTATGCATGATGTCCTGCAGCATATTGAAGATCTCTTCAGCTCGTGAACACTTAAAGGCAAAGATCCCTGCAGACCGGAAACAAAAAGTATTACAAACACTTGCTTTACCTCCAAGCACTGCAAACACGAAATTGTGCACGCACAATTGTGATTCTGGCAAAAACACACCTGATGATTCACAAAGTAACTGCAAATAAAAACTGTGGCAACAATGGAGAAAATATTTGCTAAAAATAATACAAGGAACTGCAGTGGTGTTCAAAGTGTTGACATCACAGCAAGCAAACAAACTTACCTGAACAAGCATGCAAAACTCTGTCAAGGTCATCCTTTTGAAAGCATTGAGTGGGTTCAAAGTCAATATTCTCACATTAATAACTGTACAAAACAGCTGGGTCATTCTCACGAAACTATTGAAACATCATTGGTTTTAAATATATATATACTAAAGTAAAGAAAAATCACAACGATAGTTGTTTTCTACACTTATCACAAAGAGTGATTACAACAGAAATGATTTCTTTCACAGGATTTTGTTCTAAAAATCTAAAGTATCATTACCCATCAAGCAAGGCCTTTGTGTATGGTAAGCTTCCAGGACTTGTACTTAACCACTGAGACATTTTTGTTTACACACAGATCTTCACATCAGACATGACATTGTTAACAGATTACCAGGTTAAAGGATTTTTTTGTATATCTTCAGTGTTATATTCTTACCGGGTTGAAGAATTATTTTTTATAACTCTGAAGTGTAATATTCTTTTGTTATACAATATTGATCATCATTACCGTGAAAGAAAACTCAAGATCAATCCTTTTGAATGAATGCTTGTAAACACTCAAGCAAAACGCAACAACAACAAAAATTAACCATTTAAAAACTATGTTTGAAATTTAAAGCTTAAAGCACAGTGGTGTATCGTCAACAATATTGTACTAATAAGTATTTAAATTGACAAAATCTGAAACAATACCATACTTATGTCCCAGACTGACACAAATCTGCAAGTTATAGTAATATAGCATATATAGTGCTAGCTCTATCATTGGGTGTACGTGCGCAAATAAGCGATCTCACCTACTCGTCACATTCACTCTGATATTGTTAATAGAAGAAATTATGCTGGTTTGGGTAACGTTGTATAATTCCAAAGTCTTCACTTTTGTGTTTACCATAGTGCTTCATATATGTGCAGTAATCCTGTCCGCTCTGGTTAACGTTGATAATGTTAAAAAGAGTCTCTACAACATCACATGTAACGCACGCTGTTTGTGTTTCTGTCTCTATATGCACTGATCAACAATCATATGCAGACGAAAGCCAAATTAAATCTGTTCATCCTATACATGTATTAACCGTGTAATTAGCAAAGAAATAATACATTTGTTAAAGTGATTAGTAATACTTTTAAGGTTCATTTAATGTTATAATGTTGGTTAAACAATGCAACTCTTCAAGTAAGATCTGGGTCATTCATATTAACGGATAAAACTTTGCATTTTAAATAGAAGATGTATTAGAGAAATTAACATTAGACAAACAATTCATAAACAATGTGAAAATGTTGCGAGAAAGTACTGGTTAAATAAAAATGCTATTAACATTTCCTAAGAATGACAATGTGGACGATACTAGAATGTGGCTTTACCTTGACCAGTCTGGCAGCGCCGGCCACTCTCAAAGGAAAACAGGTTTGAATCATAGCCATAGCGACGCAAGCAGAGATAAGGCCACTTCACAGCGTCACATTTCCGTGTGCGAAGCACCAACTCATCCTCTGTCAGCTCCATGATTCCTGCTCCCAGCTCATTCCCATCATCATCCACGTTCACCACCTAAAGACATCAAACCAAACCTTCAACACACGCTCGAAAACTCACATTCGTGTTACCAAACCACAGGTGTTGAATAAAATTAAATATGTATTTAAAAAAAAGACGATAAATACAAAAGACCTCATCAGATCAATCCTTACAAATACTGACCTTAAATTTACTTTGATGAATATCAGGGATTGATTCTTTGTCTGGACAGCTAAAACAGCTTCCCATGGCTTCTTCAGAGGATCATTTGATACCTAGGTAACCAAGAGAAGATCCATTTTTTCAATTATCTCCAGAGCTCCGCTTCGACTGTAAGTTGCATTGATTAAAGTTAATGTTATACATAATATGCTAAAAAATATTGTATAATATGCAGCGCTGTAAAAGTAAACAAGACTATGACTTCAGATGACATGAATATGGTAAATGCTAGAGATCACTTTCAAAGAAGATCCATGTTTTTCTTGTGCTTTCCAATTAATATCAATCAAACTGTAGTTGGATTTTAGTTTTTTGGGGTACTAAAATAAAATCATTTAATAAATCCAATAAAATATGATAGAAACATGACTACAGTTAAAAAAACAAACAGTCGCATTTTCATATTTCTTTAGTTGATTTGTTGGTTAAAATTATTTTTTAGTCTTTATTATAAAATCAGGTTTTGTGATAACAGTTGTATTGGACCTTTAACATTGTTGAGAATTCAGGTTTTCCGCTTTAAATGTACAGTTTGAGAACAAAATCTATCGTTGTGATGAAACCTTTTAATCACCATCATTTTAAAGAATGTATCCGCTTGATCAATTATAAAGCCTATATAGGATGATCACTAGATTGAAAAATGAAACGATTTGAAACAGCGTAAATGAGTACAACCCGTTGAAGATGTAGCCTTATCTCTATTTCTCAGTAAACCTGTGTCCGTTCCATACAATCATGTGTTTCATACAATCATCCATTCCAAACAAACAATCATCCATTAGATACAATCATCCATTAGATACAATCATCCGTTCCGTACAACCATCCGTTCCGTACAACCATCCGTTCCGCACAATCATCCGTTCCGCACAACCATCCGTTCCGCACAACCATCCGTTCCGTACAACCATCCGTTCCGTACAACCATCCGTTCCGCACAATCATCCGTTCCGCACAACCATCCGTTCCGCACAACCATCCGTTCCGCACAACCATCCGTTCCGCACAACCATCCGTTCCACACAACCATCCGTTCCGTACAATCATCCGTTCCGCACAACCATCCGTTCCGCACAACCATCCGTTCCGCACAACCATCCGTTCCGCACAACCATCCGTTCCAGACAACCATCCGTTCGGCACAACCATCCGTTCCGCACAACCATCCGTTCCGCACAATCATCCGTTCCGCACAACCATCCGTTCCGTACAATCATCCGTTCGGCACAACCATCCGTTCCGCACAACCATCCGTTCCGCACAATCATCCGTTCCGTTCCGCACAACCATCCGTTCCGTTCCGCACAACCATCCGTTCCGTTCCGCACAACCATCCGTTCCGTTCCGCACAATCATCCGTTCCGCACAACCATCCGTTCCGCACAATCATCCGTTCCGCACAACCATCCGTTCCGCACAACCATCCGTTCCGCACAACCATCCGTTCCGCACAACCATCCCTTCCGCACAACCATCCGTTCCGCACAATCATCCGTTCCGCACAACCATCCGTTCCGTTCCGCACAACCATCCGTTCCGTTCCGCACAACCATCCGTTCCGTTCCGCACAACCATCCGTTCCGTTCCGCACAACCATCCGTTCCGCACAACCATCCGTTCCGCACAACCATCCGTTCCGCACAACCATCCGTTCCGCACAACCATCCGTTCCGCACAACCATCCGTTCCGTACAACCATCCGTTCCGTACAACCCTCCGTTCCGCACAACCATCCGTTCCGCACAACCATCCGTTCCGCACAACCATCCGTTTCGCACAACCATCCGTTCCGCACAACCATCCGTTCCGCACAACCATCCGTTCCGCACAACCATCCGTTCCGCACAACCATCCGTTCCGTACAACCATCCGTTCCGCACAACCATCCGTTCCGCACAACCATCCGTTCCGCACAACCATCCGTTCCGTACAACCATCCGTTCCGCACAATCATCCGTTCCGCACAACCATCCGTTCCGCACAACCATCCGTTCCGCACAACCATCCGTTCCGCACAACCATCCGTTCCGCACAACCATCCGTTCCGCACAACCATCCGTTCCGCACAACCATCCGTTCCGCACAACCATCCGTTCCGCACAACCATCCGTTCCGCACAACCATCCGTTCCGCACAACCATCCGTTCCGCACAACCATCCGTTCCGCACAACCATCCGTTCCGCACAACCATCCGTTCCAAATAACCATCCGTTCCGCACAATCATCCGTTCCAGACAACCATCCGTTCCGCACAACCATCCGTTCCAGACAACCATCCGTTCCAGACAACCATCCGTTCCAGACAACCATCCGTTCCGCACAACCATCCGTTCCGCACAACCATCCGTTCCGCACAACCATCCGTTCCGCACAACCATCCGTTCCAGACAACCATCCGTTCCGCACAACCATCCGTTCCGCACAACCATCCGTTCCAAATAACCATCCGTTCCGCACAATCATCCGTTCCGCACAACCATCCGTTCCGCACAATCATCCGTTCCGCACAACCATCCGTTCCGCACAACCATCCGTTCCGTAAAACCATCCGTTCCGTACAACCATCCGTTCCGTACAACCATCCGTTCCGCACAACCATCCGTTCCGCACAACCATCCGTTCCGCACAACCATCCGTTCCGCACAACCATCCGTTCCGCACAACCATCCGTTCTGCACAACCATCCGTTCCGCACAACCATCCGTTCCGCACAACCATCCGTTCCGCACAACCATCCGTTCCGCACAACCATCCGTTCCGCACAACCATCCGTTCTGCACAACCATCCGTTCCGTACAACCATCCGTTCCGCACAACCATCCGTTCCGCACAACCATCCGTTCCGCACAACCATCCGTTCCGCACAACCATCCGTTCCAAATAACCATCCGTTCCGCACAATCATCCGTTCCAGACAACCATCCGTTCCGCACAACCATCCGTTCCAGACAACCATCCGTTCCAGACAACCATCCGTTCCAGACAACCATCCGTTCCAGACAACCATCCGTTCCAGACAACCATCAGTTCCGCACAACCATCCGTTCCGCACAACCATCCGTTCCAGACAACCATCCGTTCCAGACAACCATCCGTTCCGCACAACCATCCGTTCCGCACAACCATCCGTTCCGCACAACCATCCGTTCCAAATAACCATCCGTTCCGCACAATCATCCGTTCCAGACAACCATCCGTTCCGCACAACCATCCGTTCCAGACAACCATCCGTTCCAGACAACCATCCGTTCCAGACAACCATCCGTTCCGCACAACCATCCGTTCCAAATAACCATCCGTTCCGCACAATCATCCGTTCCGCACAACCATCCGTTCCAGACAACCATCCGTTCCAGACAACCATCCGTTCCAGACAACCATCCGTTCCGCACAACCATCTGTTCCGCACAACCATCCGTTCCGCACAACCATCCGTTCCGCACAACCATCCGTTCCGCACAACCATCCGTTCCGCACAACCATCCGTTCCAGACAACCATCCGTTCCGCACAACCATCCGTTCCGCACAACCATCCGTTCCAAATAACCATCCGTTCCGCACAATCATCCGTTCCGCACAACCATCCGTTCCGCACAATCATCCGTTCCGCACAACCATCCGTTCCGCACAACCATCCGTTCCGTAAAACCATCCGTTCCGTAAAACCATCCGTTCCGTACAACCATCCGTTCCGCACAACCATCCGTTCCGCACAACCATCCGTTCCGCACAACCATCCGTTCCGCACAACCATCCGTTCCGCACAACCATCCGTTCCGCACAACCATCCGTTCCGCACAACCATCCGTTCCGCACAACCATCCGTTCCGCACAACCATCCGTTCCGCACAACCATCCGTTCCGCACAACCATCCGTTCTGCACAACCATCCGTTCCGTACAACCATCCGTTCCGCACAACCATCCGTTCCGCACAACCATCCGTTCCGCACAACCATCCGTTCCGCACAACCATCCGTTCCAAATAACCATCCGTTCCGCACAATCATCCGTTCCAGACAACCATCCGTTCCGCACAACCATCCGTTCCAGACAACCATCCGTTCCAGACAACCATCCGTTCCAGACAACCATCCGTTCCAGACAACCATCCGTTCCAGACAACCATCAGTTCCGCACAACCATCCGTTCCGCACAACCATCCGTTCCAGACAACCATCCGTTCCAGACAACCATCCGTTCCGCACAACCATCCGTTCCGCACAACCATCCGTTCCGCACAACCATCCGTTCCGAATAACCATCCGTTCCGCACAATCGTCCGTTCCAGACAACCATCCGTTCCGCACAACCATCCGTTCCAGACAACCATCCGTTCCAGACAACCATCCGTTCCAGACAACCATCCGTTCCGCACAACCATCCGTTCCGCACAACCATCCGTTCCAGACAACCATCCGTTCCAGACAACCATCCGTTCCAGACAACCATCCGTTCCAGACAACCATCCGTTCCAGACAACCATCCGTTCCGCACAACCATCCGTTCCAGACAACCATCCGTTCCAGACAACCATCCGTTCCAGACAACCATCCGTTCCAGACAACCATCCGTTCCGCACAACCATCCGTTCCAGACAACCATCCGTTCCAGACAACCATCCGTTCCAGACAACCATCCGTTCCAGACAACCATCCGTTCCGCACAACCATCCGTTCCGCACAACCATCCGTTCCAGACAACCATCCGTTCCGCACAACCATCCGTTCCAGACAACCATCCGTTCCGCACAACCATCCGTTCCGCACAACCATCCGTTCCAAATAACCATCCGTTCCACACAACCATCCGTTCCACACAACCATCCGTTCCACACAACCATCCGTTCCGCACAACCATCCGTTCCGCACAACCATCCGTTCCTCACAACCATCCGTTCCAGACAACCATCCGTTCCGCACAACCATCCGTTCCGCACAACCATCCGTTCCGTACAACCATCCGTTCCGCACAACCATCCGTTCCAGACAACCATCCGTTCCACACAACCATCCGTTCCAGACAACCATCCGTTCCAGACAACCATCCGTTCCAGACAACCATCCGTTCCAGACAACCATCCGTTCCAGACAACCATCCGTTCCAGACAACCATCCGTTCCAGACAACCATCCGTTCCAGACAACCATCCGTTCCAGACAACCATCCGTTCCAGACAACCATCCGTTCCAGACAACCATCCGTTCCGCACAACCATCCGTTCCAGACAACCATCCGTTCCACACAACCATCCGTTCCAGACAACCATCCGTTCCACACAACCATCCGTTCCACACAACCATCCGTTCCAGACAACCATCCGTTCCGCACAACCATCCGTTCCGCACAACCATCCGTTCCAGACAACCATCCGTTCCACACAACCATCCGTTCCAGACAACCATCCGTTCCGCACAACCATCCGTTCCACACAATCAGATTCTAAAGGAATAGAAGGTTCTACCTAGATCCAGCCACCAGGCTTCCTGGTTTAATGCCCGGCCCAGGGCAAACACTCATTCTTTGGGAATGGGTTCACGGATGGGGACACTTTAATGTGGAGCAGCTTTATAAGGGTTACCTGTTGGAATGGAAGCACAAGACATTTAATAATTCTAATAATAAAGGAAAAATAACCAATCAATCATGAACATCACTTGAGGAATGTTCTCCACACTTTCATTTGATATGTTTCATGATATTAAAGGGACTTTATGAATGATCCTTTCTATGTTAAAGGATAATAATAATAAAAATAAAAATAATAATAATAATAATAATAATAGTAATAATAATAATAATAATAATAGTAATAATAATAATAATAAAAATAATAAAAATTAATAATTAATAATAATAATAATAATAATAATAATAATAAAAATAATAATAAAAATAATAATAATAGTAATAATAATAATAATAATAATAATAATAATAAAATAATAATAATAATAATAATAATAATAGTAATAATAATAATAATAATAATAATAATAATAATCATGATAATAATAATAATAATAATAATAATAAGAATAATAATAATAATAAGAGTATTTCTACAATTGATCTTGATGTTGTCTTGTGTTTCTCTTTATTTCAGCCCATAAATCCTACAGAACACAAGACAACAAACACAATTATTCTCTCAACACTGTTCACTTGCACAACACAGAGATTATAATCATAAATAACGAGTTTAAAACAGCACATGTTGTTTCTTCTGAGACATTGGACATGTTTGTTTGTTTAAAGCTTAACTAGCTTCTCATGTCCTGTGCTAGTCATAAAGCGCTAGCTTCGCTAAAGCTAAATGCTAATCCCTCAGATGTAAAAGTAAGAGATTTCGCCCGGAAATAAACACACAATAACACTCACGCTACGTTTGGGATCGCTCGAGGACACAAAACGTCTCAGTTTAACATTCCGCGAATCACCGCACACACTTCTGTGCAAAGCAACACAAACATTAGCTAAACTTCCACAGATCCGCCCGACTACAAGTCTGTTGGTATGTGAGTGTTGTTCCGCCGCACGTCAGACATGTTCCGAGTATTCTTCCTGTCCGGTGCAGCGCGAGATGATGTAAAGTTCGAGGATAAAAGCGGAGTTTAAGTTAATTTCGGTATTTGTTGTGTTGCTAGCCGCGCAGCACTGTGTGATAGTAGCATTAGCATTAGCATTGCGCTCAGGGTGACACCGCGCATGCGCAGACTCAAACAGAGCCCACAACTCATTAACATTTGTCTACATTTCTATTTCTTATATTAACATTTGTCTACATTTCTATTTCTTATATTAACATTTAATATTAACATTTGTCTACATTTCTATTTCTTATATTAACATTTAATATTAACATTTGTCTACATTTCTATTTCTTATATTAACATTTAATATTAACATTTGTCTACATTTCTATTTCTTATATTAACATTTGTCTACATTTCTATTTCTTATATTAACATTTAATATTAACATTTGTCTACATTTCTATTTCTTATATTAACATTTAATATTAACATTTGTCTACATTTCTATTTCTTATATTAACATTTAATATTAACATTTGTCTACATTTCTATTTCTTATATTAACATTTAATATTAACATTTGTCTACATTTCTATTTCTTATATTAACATTTAATATTAACATTTGTCTACATTTCTATTTCTTATATTAACATTTAATATTAACATTTGTCTACATTTCTATTTCTTATATTAACATTTAATATTAACATTTGTCTACATTTCTATTTCTTATATTAACATTTAATATTAACATTTGTCTACATTTCTATTTCTTATATTAACATTTAATATTAACATTTGTCTACATTTCTATTTCTTATATTAACATTTAATATTAACATTTGTCTACATTTCTATTTCTTATATTAACATTTAATATTAACATTTGTCTACATTTCTATTTCTTATATTAACATTTAATATTAACATTTGTCTACATTTCTATTTCTTATATTAACATTTAATATTAACATTTGTCTACATTTCTATTTCTTATATTAACATTTAATATTAACATTTGTCTACATTTCTATTTCTTATATTAACATTTAATATTAACATTTGTCTACATTTCTATTTCTTATATTAACATTTAATATTAACATTTGTCTACATTTCTATTTCTTATATTAACATTTAATATTAACATTTGTCTACATTTCTATTTCTTATATTAACATTTAATATTAACATTTGTCTACATTTCTATTTCTTATATTAACATTTAATATTAACATTTGTCTACATTTCTATTTCTTATATTAACATTTAATATTAACATTTGTCTACATTTCTATTTCTTATATTAACATTTAATATTAACATTTGTCTACATTTCTATTTCTTATATTAACATTTAATATTAACATTTGTCTACATTTCTATTTCTTATATTAACATTTAATATTAACATTTGTCTACATTTCTATTTCTTATATTAACATTTAATATTAACATTTGTCTACATTTCTATTTCTTATATTAACATTTAATATTAACATTTGTCTACATTTCTATTTCTTATATTAACATTTAATATTAACATTTGTCTACATTTCTATTTCTTATATTAACATTTAATATTAACATTTGTCTACATTTCTATTTCTTATATTCACATTTAATATTAACATTTGTCTACATTTCTATTTCTTATATTAACATTTAATATTAACATTTGTCTACATTTCTATTTCTTATATTAACATTTAATATTAACATTTGTCTACATTTCTATTTCTTATATTAACATTTAATATTAACATTTGTCTACATTTCTATTTCTTATATTAACATTTAATATTAACATTTGTCTACATTTCTATTTCTTATATTCACATTTAATATTAACATTTGTCTACATTTCTATTTCTTTTATTAACATTTAATATTAACATTTGTCTACATTTCTATTTCTTATATTAACATTTAATATTAACATTTGTCTACATTTCTATTTCTTATATTAACATTTAATATTAACATTTGTCTACATTTCTATTTGTCTACATTTCTATTTCTTATATTAACATTTAATATTAACATTTGTCTACATTTCTATTTCTTATATTAACATTTAATATTAACATTTGTCTACATTTCTATTTGTCTACATTTCTATTTCTTATATTAACATTTAATATTAACATTTGTCTACATTTCTATTTGTCTACATTTCTATTTCTTATATTAACATTTAATATTAACATTTGTCTACATTTCTATTTCTTATATTAACATTTAATATTAACATTTGTCTACATTTCTATTTCTTATATTAACATTTAATATTAACATTTGTCTACATTTCTATTTCTTATATTAACATTTAATATTAACATTTGTCTACATTTCTATTTCTTATATTAACATTTAATATTAACATTTGTCTACATTTCTATTTCTTATATTAACATTTAATATTAACATTTGTCTACATTTCTATTTCTTATATTAACATTTAATATTAACATTTGTCTACATTTCTATTTCTTATATTAACATTTAATATTAACATTTGTCTACATTTCTATTTCTTATATCAACATTTAATATTAACATTTGTCTACATTTCTATTTCTTATATTAACATTTAATATTAACATTTGTCTACATTTCTATTTCTTATATTAACATTTAATATTACATTTGTCTACATTTCTATTTCTTATATTAACATTTAATATTAACATTTGTCTACATTTCTATT
>CM065677.1:3536459-3596459 GCA_033220385.1 Triplophysa yarkandensis | reverse complement strand
TCTGGAGACTGCAGTAGTGGAGGTGAAACTTATTTTGGGTCTCGAGGTTTAATCGAGCGAGATCAGGAGAAAAAAAACCATGCTTGAACATTTTTAATGTTTCTGCGTATACGAACGTTTACAGCAACTAAAGCACTCGGCCTTTAACTCTTAACTGACCAGACTCTGTATTCAGTTGTGGCCTAACTATTAAAATAACGCAGCACGTTGCCCTTTTCAAGCAGTCAACAAAAAAACATCTCTGTGTGTCTCACGTTCCCGAACATTAAAAGTGCGTTGGGTTTGTTTGGTCCCTAAACATTTTATGCTGTGTCAATGTTTTTTTTAAATATGGTGCTAGATAGCTGTATTTTCTTTTGATTTATTGGGGTTCCATCGATACAAAATAACTGTTTGATTGATAAAAATTGGAGCGTAAAATAAAAACATAAATTAAATAAAAACAACAACTTGGAAATAAACTCTTCATTGATCATTTTTCTAGTCACCTTTGTGTTCTAAGAAAATGTAAGTATCAATGGAAATATACTGGAGGGAGATTTTATTCCAAGAGTTTCTTGAAAGGATAATAATCGTGGCAGGGGTTTATTAAAAAAACACTTATTTCATGTTATATTCAACATTTTTGCCCTTAATGAATCATTAGATTTTTGGGATTTTTTTTAAAGATCTAAAGGAGAAACCATGCAGATTTATTTTTACCACATTTTTTGCATTTATTTGTTCCTCTTACTGTGCATAAAAAGTTATGACCATTGAAAAGTACATTTTAGAGTAAAGTAAATTTAAATTAGAGTGAAGTAGTGAAATTCCTTTTTCAGTGTTTGTTTGTTTTGCAATGTGTGACTGTTTTTAGGGTCAGGAATGTTTATTTTCAGTAAGGTAATGTGTTTATTCATTTATGCTTACATATTATGACTATGGCAACAATACTAATGACAGATTTATCCGTTTTGAGGTTATATGCATTGTGTTTTACTATTATATGCAAAAATGTAGATAGGATCTAGTAAAACACAATTAAACGGGTGCACTGCTGGTCTTATTTTGTTTTTGCTTCATGCAAGGTGTGCGACAGTTCTGTTTAATTTCCTATATCCTTATTAAGCTGCCAGTAAAAGCTCCAAACCAGCCAAACCAGTTCTTTTTAATTTAAAAATGCAGACAAACTTGCATCAAATTCGAAAAAAAATGTGGTTGCTTGTAATGTAGAGCTGGTGATGCAAAACGTCTCTTTATTTTTACTTCATGCATTACAAGCTCTATCACTCAGCAGCTGGCTGGAGTGGATAGTCAGTAGAATGTTAATGCATGCTAAGAAAACACATTTTTCAAGTACTCTTTAAAATAAGTGGAAATTTGCGACAGGAAGACTGAAACAAAATGCATATAGTTTCAGAACTGGTGAATTTGTACAAATTCTGTTACTGATTCCGATGGCAGCTGCAATGGCATCATGTCATCCAACTCTACCCACAAGATTGATGATGTTGGTTGCTGAATACAGCAGTCATGTGCTTGAATCATTAAAAGCCGCCAAGTGCATAAAGCTTTTTGAGTTAAAGAATGGTTTTAGCATCTAATGTTTAACGTTTTTTAAACGTCTTAAGGTTTATTCCAACCATTCCAGAAACCAGTGTAGAGACAGTTGAAACATAGCTCTACAGTAGTCAACCTTTACTGCTGCACGTAACACCGCTGCGAGAAGAGCGTTTTATCACACATCAGAGTCATTCATGTATTCAACACCAGGTGCCGTAAAGAGACCGTGAGCGCTTTTTAGAGCCTGTATATCAGCAGGAACCATTTCCAAATCATAGTTAAGACATCTGTTATTTTTTAATGTGCCATATACTAAAGTGTCGTTGTACCCACTGCTTCGACGGATAAGACAGTTGTCATCCAATGGTTTTATTGAACAGTAGGAACCTTGCACTCTCTTTAAACGGTTTGTAATTTAGTTATGTACTAATATATGATTAGTTAAACTTTATTTAAACAATAGCCAGCTTTTTTTCTAGATTAATGTAATAAAGAAGAAAAATGAAAGTACTTAATTTCCCAATAGAAACTAAAATAGAAATAAACAAACACAAAGAACACTTACACAACAGGATCATATCAGATTCTTCTTACATGATTGAATACACTTAAATTGTGGTAATTCTAAAGTTAGTAAAAATAGTAATTCTACACAGTCACGTTGTTCAAATAAAAACAGTGAAGTTAAAGTGAAAATGACGTGTGAATGTGCACATGATTTGCATGTAAATGTATTTAAAAGGCGGATGGAAACCAACTTTTTTAGGTGTTATACTTTGACCTTTTGAAGTAGTTGCAAATTCACGCACAAATATCTGTTATGTGAAGCACGTCTAAAAACTCATTCCCTGTTTGTTGGTAACAGTGGTGGTAATGCGAAATGATATGTTAAAGTGTTGCCTGACCAGAAACATGCTGTGCGACCCATTCCCTCCATGACTTGTAAAAGTGTGACACTTAGTGGTAACATGCGTTAATACGAACCCCGCTGTGTCGCTGCAGAACCCAAGGTGGCAAGAACTGCATTTAGATTGTGTGTTTTATAACAATTTGCTATGAATTTAGAAGTAACATGGAGTGGCTCCCATTCCTGGCCTCGTGCCCACCGGTCTGCATATTTTGCATTTTCTGCTATCAACCAGATGTCTAATAGGACAATTTAATAGGACTAGAAGTGCCCTGCTAAGTGGACATCACTGGACAATCTGCTAGGATTTATGTAGTGCTTATACATGTTCTTAAAAAGTCCCTTGTTTATTGACAAAACTATCAATAATTGTATTGTTCGAGTCCTCAACTATGAATAAACGCCAATAAAATAACGCATTATTACTTTTTTATTTACATTGTCGCTTTGCTTCTTTCCACATGTCTTAAAGCCTCTGTCTCAGATCCTGACTCGCCTCCATTTGTACTCTGATTGGTTATAAAGTCTAGTCTACTGTTTTTGGTCGAATCCTGACTCGACTCCATTTGTACTCTGATTGGTTATAAAGTCTAGTCTACTGTTTTTGGTCGAATCCTGACTCGACTCCATTTGTACTCTGATTGGTTATAAAGTCTAGTCTACTGTTTTTGGTCGAATCCTGACTCGACTCCATTTGTACTCTGATTGGTTATAAAGTCTAGTCTACTGTTTTTCGTCGAATCAGCTTTCAGTTACTGCATCACCATCTGTGTCAAGATGATATCATGTGAAACCAGTTGCTTCTTTAACGTGTCTATGACGAAACATCACTGAAGTTACTTGATTACTACAATCCTGATATTTACTGTAGCCCAAGACATTTGATTTTTGTTAAAAAAAAATGACTCAGAATTGGAAAACTCAGTTTATTAAGAATCATTTACAGGTGTTTAATTTCCTGTGTGAATGGAGTCTAAAGCAGTGAACACTGCGAAGGTCTCATGTCATTGGGAAAACAGTTGGTTTAGGGATGTGCAGGTGATTTATATCAGGTGTATTAGACAAGAGAGTGATACTGAATATGCAGAACAGGTTGTCATAAGGACCAGGAATGAGAATCGTTATGCTTAAGTTACATATTGAAGTTTATGTATATACTATCTTTAAATTATGAACTTTTATTGTGTATCAGATAAATAACAATATAATAGTCTATCTATGTATAGCGGAGAAAAACTTTGCTGAGAAGCTCACGTGTTAAGTTTGTATTTGTGATGTGTCAGAAACATCCATGCAAATAAATGCATTTGGATCCTTGCAAAAAGAATAATATTGACGTTATTGTTGGACAACAAAGATTATACATATTGCCATTCGCCCTTGTCTCTGGTCACTTGGGAATAATTCAGTACAGTTTTATCCGTGTTCTGAGCAGAAAGGTGGCCAAATATTTAACGTTTCTGTTTCTTCTTTATTTTGTCAGTGGTTTCAGCCAAGCCTCAGTCGCCCAAGCTGCCCAGTCGTCACTCTCGTCTAAGTTCGTTTGTGGAGGTGACAGCTGATGGCCTAACCAGTGAAACAAAGAAAACAGGCAAACGCACGGGACACCTCGAGTTACAGTGGAATGAAGACCTCACACTGTAAGACTTTGAAGCTTTGATGTGGTTGGCATGAAATATTTAGCTGTAGATACATAAATAAGCATGTTTGTGTTATGACTTTGAACGCAAATGTTTTTGGTAAATTCAGAATGAATCTTTCCTGCAGAAATGTGACTCCTCAGAGTCGTTTGGATCTGAAGTTATGGAGTTGTCACACTTTGAGGAAAGAGCTTTTGGGAAGTGCAACCATTGATTTACTGGACACCTTACGAACACATGATGGCAAGAGTAAGGCTCTCCCTTGTCCTAAATCTGTATGAGTTTATTCAAAGATCTAAAAAAAAGATAATTTGAAGATTGTTTTGTTACTGGCTCCCATTTACTTGCACTGGTTGTGCATCCATACAATAAAAGTGAATGTATGCCATCATTGTTTAGCAACCAGCATGTTTTCAAAATATCTTTTGTTTTCTGCAAATTATTTATTCAGGTTATAATGACAGATTCTGCGCATTCACAAAACATCTCAAAAGAGCCCCTCCCCCTGAGAATCACGAGCGTTTAACCACTGATCATTGCCTTTTTCTCACTGGAAGGCGGTGCTTGCGATGTTTCTATTTTCCCCATTCATAGTAAAAATCTTGGTTTAGCTCTACACTTGTGAGAGGTTCCATGCTGCTAACACTGTGTTGTGTTTTTCTTCATGTTGCCACAGCATCCAGTGTGCCTGATTCATTTCTCTGCTATGTGAAACACAAACTATTACCTAATGACTGTATTTTAGAACAAAGAATCCGTCTGATTTATCTTGTCAATGGAATGTAAAGAGTGAAAGTGAAATAAAAAATTGTGTTTACTAGCATAGAAACAAAGCACAACAGATCTCTCTCTCTCTCTCTTTGACTGGCAGTGGAGAACGTTCAGCTCAGTCTGGTTCTACAAACAGAGAACAAAGGCTCGGTTGTGGCAGGAGGTGAGCTCAACGTCTGTCTGGACGGCTTGGTTGTTGATCTGGGATCCTTGCCCAATGGCAGCGCTGCCTCAGACAGTAAGTTCTGTTCACAGACACACATGAACACTTCATGGAAAGCACACGCAGAACACAGCAAGCATGAACAACTCCACATTCATGAGTTAGCAGTGCATTGGCTCCGACTCCACCTAATCTAAATGCAGAAAGAGAGGAGGTTGTGGTGAGAGGGGGTGGGATGGAAAGACCGGAGGAGGTCCGGCACACAAGAGTGCTGTGTACTCAAACTGTTCGGCCTGAGGCTGACAAACACTTTTAAAAAGGTCAGTGGGTTTACTGGCCACTCAAAAATCTTGTCTTTTTGGATTCATTAAAACCGTAGAGCAATACTTCTCTGAAAGAAGCGTGTGTAATGATAAGAGTGTGTATAAATTATCCACTTTTTTCACTTGCTGAACGTGATAATCAAAAAGAAGCTTTTATCATAAAACTATACTATCAGAAATAGTTTGGAAGATTTAAATAAAGTTTTGAGCTTCTTTTCTCCCATAGAAGTTACATTGGGAATCGTTTGGCATTGGACAATTTTCTTTATTTTATATTTAGGCCCGCCAAACTAATACTGTCAGAGTCTTGTAAAAGTTTCTAATGTCAGATACTTGCTTGAAATTAATATTTTCAGCATGTTCTCAACACGGCCTGTGGTAGCCTAAATATGTTAGTTTTGTGTTTCCTTGTGTCTGAAATAGTCCTAAGCTAAGTACCTTTATAGTTTGATATATTATAATATAGTATTTAAAGCTTTATTTCTATACAAAAGTAAAAAAAACATTGATATGTGACAATTCTTTTCCGTTTGTAAATGAAAAGGTGACAGCACAAATAATACAAAAATGACAGAAGCGTTATATCAATATCATATTTATGAATGAAAATTGTGCATAAAAATGAATGTATTCATTATTTAACCCCTGGTTATGTTTAAAAAGAAATTATTTTACTTTTTGGTGTTAAATTGCATTTTACTTTTACATTTATGCATTCTGAGTTTTATAATCCCTGGGATCAAGCCCATTATTAGGCATTTTTAGCATCGTGCTCTTACAACTAAATAATAAATCAAATGGACAACAGGAAGTAAGAGTAACATTAAATGTGTTGTTCCAGATATGACACAAAGATAAGTTTGGTTAACGTCAACACATTTTCCGAGTTGTGAGAGCAGATATTGTGACTTTTATTGTAGGTTGTAATGTTGCTGTTTGTCAATTGAAAAAGTGTGTCGAGTATAGCTGAAAGGGCCGCACTCATTACAACAGCAAACCTTCTGTTTAGCTTGGACTCACTAGGGTCAGTTGTGGTCTGGTGGATAGAGAGTTGGACTTGTTAGCAGAAGGTTGGAGTTTAGAATCGCACTGCCAGCAGACAATGACTGAAGTGTCCTTGAGAAAGACATCAAACCTCTGTGATAATTGGCCATTGCACGATACTTGTAAATCGCTTCGGATTAAAGCATCTGCCAAATAAATAAACGCAAATGTAAATGGACTGCCTGTGACAACTCGCTTAACATCAATCACAGCTGACTGGACAATGTGACCAATCAGAAAACAGTAGATGAGGACATTACATAAATGAATCACAAAATATAATAAAATCAATAGAATATAAGGGTAATCTTACATTTGTATTATTAGAAACTAAAGTTCTTTTAATCTTGGACTTGCATAAGCTTCAGAAACAAAACTTTTAAATCATAAAATATCTGTCTTATGACTTAAAACTAAATGTTTTATTCTTTACACAACTGTCTTTGACCTCTAAGAAAGTGTGTTATTATTTTAACACACTCCAAGAGCATGCACCACAACGTTATCATTGCTTTTGGATTCTTCACATTTCAGTTTTTGGTTAGTGAATGTTACTGTTAATGGTTAATATAGTTTGTGTTTTATTTTCTTTATTTCATGTATTGTTATTATTGCATTGTATATGGACAAAACATTTATTAAAATGTATTCTAATAAAAGATAATTATTAATGGATTAATATTACATTGTTTTGTGGTCAATGTTAAGTTATTCATAATGGACAATGCAAAATAAAGACCCTTTTTAAAATTTTCTATACATTAAGGCATGTTTACAGTGTATCTCTATACAGCAGCTGCACATCTACAATACTTAAATCAACCACACTAGTATATTCAAGATCTCTGAGTTATATTAAGGTCTAAATGAAAAACTCTCACATGTGCGACCACTGGAAAATAATTTACACATTGCTGGTTTACATTACAAGCTTTAGTAAAACATAAAATATTATACTTTCTCTTAAGAGCTCTCAAGCACATTTTTTATTGCTGGAAATTCATTCACAACAAATCCGATCTGGTGGTTGCAAACCAGTCTTAATCTAGACACACAAAATCAATCAAGTGGAGCGAGCATTGCATTGTCGATTTATGTATTACACATGACAGCTTGACACTAAAACATGTAAAAATTTTATAGAGTTGTTTATTTTGTTTGATGAAAAATTAGTTTAAATATTGCCTGTAAAATCTTGTAAAAATAAGTTTTTGTTTTCTTGAGCATGTGTTAAGCAATGATTTCTTGTCTGTTTTTGTGTATTGCTTACGTTCGTCAGATTGTGTCGATAATCATTCCTCTGTTCGGTGTTAATGTTGAGTTCTGTAAGAAGTCTCTTTCACCGCTTGCCAGAACAATTGGCTCTGTGATGGACTCTTAAAAACACAGAGGGCAACACTTATGAGCTGATGTGTGGGGAGTGTGTGTGAGTTTGTGTTTGACACTCAGTATTGGATAAGGGTTGGAGTGTGTGCGATGTAATTGGCCATTGCACGATACTTGTAAATCGCTTCGGATTAAAGCATCTGCCAAATAAATAAACGCAAATGTAAATGGACTGCCTGTGACAACTCGCTTAACATCAATCACAGCTGACTGGACAATGTGACCAATCAGAAAACAGTAGATGAGGACATTACATAAATGAATCACAAAATATAATAAAATCAATAGAATATAAGGGTAATCTTACATTTGTATTATTAGAAACTAAAGTTCTTTTAATCTTGGACTTGCATAAGCTTCAGAAACAAAACTTTTAAATCATAAAATATCTGTCTTATGACTTAAAACTAAATGTTTTATTCTTTACACAACTGTCTTTGACCTCTAAGAAAGTGTGTTATTATTTTAACACACTCCAAGAGCATGCACCACAACGTTATCATTGCTTTTGGATTCTTCACATTTCAGTTTTTGGTTAGTGAATGTTACTGTTAATGGTTAATATAGTTTGTGTTTTATTTTCTTTATTTCATGTATTGTTATTATTGCATTGTATATGGACAAAACATTTATTAAAATGTATTCTAATAAAAGATAATTATTAATGGATTAATATTACATTGTTTTGTGGTCAATGTTAAGTTATTCATAATGGACAATGCAAAATAAAGACCCTTTTTAAAATTTTCTATACATTAAGGCATGTTTACAGTGTATCTCTATACAGCAGCTGCACATCTACAATACTTAAATCAACCACACTAGTATATTCAAGATCTCTGAGTTATATTAAGGTCTAAATGAAAAACTCTCACATGTGCGACCACTGGAAAATAATTTACACATTGCTGGTTTACATTACAAGCTTTAGTAAAACATAAAATATTATACTTTCTCTTAAGAGCTCTCAAGCACATTTTTTATTGCTGGAAATTCATTCACAACAAATCCGATCTGGTGGTTGCAAACCAGTCTTAATCTAGACACACAAAATCAATCAAGTGGAGCGAGCATTGCATTGTCGATTTATGTATTACACATGACAGCTTGACACTAAAACATGTAAAAATTTTATAGAGTTGTTTATTTTGTTTGATGAAAAATTAGTTTAAATATTGCCTGTAAAATCTTGTAAAAATAAGTTTTTGTTTTCTTGAGCATGTGTTAAGCAATGATTTCTTGTCTGTTTTTGTGTATTGCTTACGTTCGTCAGATTGTGTCGATAATCATTCCTCTGTTCGGTGTTAATGTTGAGTTCTGTAAGAAGTCTCTTTCACCGCTTGCCAGAACAATTGGCTCTGTGATGGACTCTTAAAAACACAGAGGGCAACACTTATGAGCTGATGTGTGGGGAGTGTGTGTGAGTTTGTGTTTGACACTCAGTATTGGATAAGGGTTGGAGTGTGTGCGATGTAAGTTGTGTTTGTGCTCTGTGTTCACTCTGAAGGCGCTGTTGTAAGTTTAATGTTTTCCCTCATTTCTCTTGGCAGCTTTTCTGACACACACGCACGCACACACACACACACACACACACACACACACACACTCATACATTACATAAGTAGCCCTTTGTATAGTGCAGACCTGAGGAAAGACATGCATATTCACTTAACAAGAACACATTTAAACTCAAGTGTGTTTTCAGTCTTAAACATTATTTCAGTACCTGGTGTTTTATATCATGAAATGTTAAGCTTAAGCTTTGAAACATGCTACATATAATAAGTGTAATGCAATAGCAAATGCAGTGGTTGTTGTATGTTCGCAGAGATTGTTCGCTCAAGCAGGTCTAGTCTGCGGAGAGCTCAAAGTGAAGAGACCTCAAGCAGCAGCAGCAGCCCTCGCGGACGGTCAGCACATCAATCTCTTCATTCGTCTGTTGTCTTATAATGACTTTGAAGCACTTCACTAATATGTAAAAAAAAATTACTGTGTGTATTCAGATTAGTAGGTCAGTCTTCCATGGCTTCCCGGGGAGGTTCTCCCGCTGACCTGAGAGGACTTTCTCTCGTTAATGGGGAACTAAATGGAGAGCCTGTAGACAACACAACTCATAGCAACACAAAGACAGCCAACAACAGCTCCAGCAACGCTGGTGAGATGCTCTATTAGTCAAAGATCTAATCGGGATGACAATTACTAGTGTAACATTACATATTTCGCAAAGGCCTCAATAACAGATGTATATTTGTGCTCACGTTTTTGGGTTTGAAAAATATGAGCAACAACATAACGCTCTTAATTATTTTCAATTAACATTATATTATTTGATTTCAGATTTTCAGAATGTACCATGCAGTTACTTCACAGAAAGTAAAAAAAAATTAAACTACGTTATGAAGTCCATTAATCGAAAATAATACAAACAGGGTGAATATTTGTTTCTATTTAAAAAGTTATTGTTGTTATCAAGCATCATTGTTTTAAAGTTATAATGAATAAAAACCACAAACCTGACACGCCTTTATTAATATTCAAAAATTAATAGTAACATTCAAAACATATAAATTAAAAAGTTAAGTAAAATAAAAGCTGAATTCCCAAAAAATTTCAACAATTTCCCCAAAAAATTTACAAGTCTTATCTGAGGATCAAGGCAGCGGTCGTGTTTCACACGTAGATGCTTCTGATGCAGGTAGATTTAAATGTTTAATAATACATAATATTTGATTCCAATTCAGTCTGACTCTAAAATTCAGTAACTACCAGTTATTCTTAGTTGATTTGAACGGTATATACTTTCTAAAATATTTTTATTAAATCAGTTATAATAAACACCACAAAATTGTATTATAGAAGAAATGAAGTAGAGAACAAGTAGGGTCAGGGCATATGAATGCATAAAAATTATGAGGTGTTTTACTGGTTCAGCTGAGAACAAAAACAGTCCTGGCAGCCTGGGCTTGCAATAAAATCTATAATATGTTTGGTTTATATTTATTTATTGCACCCTCCTGTTGACCAAATAATGTGATTTAAGGAGATTTTCCTTTTTTGTTGAACCATTTGAGATTGGGCAGCATGTATTTGGTGACTTTAGGTTGTAATCGGACACTTTCTCTGACTCTGGGGAAAAGAGGGAAATATGTATTTCTGTTTGTCTGTCTCTCAGCTAAAGAAGATACATCTGCCAATGGTATAGATGGCAGTCACGTGTCATGTCCTGCCACATCCTCGCCGTCACTGAGCTCAAACCCCAGTGATGGGACGGACAGTTTTGCTTTGCCACCAGCAATAGAGACTCCCTCTAGCACTGAGCAAAGCAGTACAACCACAGAGATATGTGCCACTGATGCTCTACCTGCTGGGTATGTGATGGGATTCAACAATAGGTCAGGATATAGCAACATTATCGGTATAATAAACATATTTTTGGTCACTTTCAGCTGGGAACAGCGGGTTCTGCCTCATGGAAGAGTGTACTATGTTGATCATAACACAAAGACCACCACATGGGAAAGACCCCTTCCACCAGGGTATGTGTCTGCCTTTTTTAAGAATATCTCTTGATGAGAACACAACATTTAATATCCATTTTTAACAACTGTTAGGTGTATTTAAAATATTAACTCCAGTCTGTGCTGTAGTTGGGAGAAGCGTGTGGACCAGCGGGGTAGGTTCTACTATGTGGATCACAACACCAGAACCACCACGTGGCAGCGCCCCACAGCAGAGTCTGTGCGGAACTACGAGCAATGGCAATCTCAACGCAGTCAGCTACAGGGTGCCATGCAACAGTTTAACCAGAGATACCTCTATCAGGTAAATTCATATAAACCTCATCTATTCAACAGCAGTGTGAGAGGTTATGAACGGGTTCAGTTTGCCCATGTTGAGCGAGCAGACATGCACAAAAGGGTGAGCGGCTTAATACACAGAACGTACCGATTGGTTCAACAACAGTAAAAAAAATCTTTCCGCAGTTTAAGATTGGCCTCTGCAAGGCTGTTTCTCCCCTCCTGCTGTGTGACATTAAGAACCACAATAGTCAGTCAATGCCTAAAAAGATACTACTCCTAAAATGAAAGTTCATGAATATCTTGACTTCAATTTATTTTTAATCTGTTTATTATTCCTTGTTATGTTAAACTCAGAGAGGTATTTTGAAGAATGATAACGGCTAATTCTGTATCATTTGGTTTTGTTCTGTTCCGTTGAATTTCAGTCTCGTTTGACTACTCTTTTTATCTTTTCTACTTAGCCAATGTTGCCTTGGAAAGTTGCTTACATTTTTCTAAATATCTTTCCTTTTGTTCAAAAGAACAAAGAAATGTATCCTGGTTTGTAAAAGTTTTCAGAGTTTTGGGTGAACTATCTCTTTTCTGAACGTACCCCGTCTAATATTTGAAGAAATTGAAAGAATATGGGCCTCAATTGCACCTTTTTATTTATTTACCAGTCTACCAAATGAAACATAAAAGAAGCATTCAGAAGAATTCATTTATTTTTTATTTTTAAATAGCATATAGGCTTTCTCTTGACAGAGTTACATTAATTATTCCTTTAAATGTATCTTTAAGTTACAGTGGTTGTATTCAGATCAGTTTGGGTAGCTCCTCACAATGTCAAACACACCAGGCTACATGTCATTGGTGTTAATAAAATGTTAAGCACCTTGAGTGTAAAGAGGCAATTTTTTTTATTCTAAATTGTGAAAAACTGAGTATATAGCTGGTTTTGATGAAAACCAGACAGGTTTAAACCTTTATGACTTTCTTTCATCTTCCAAACATGAAAAACGTTATTTTGCAACAGCTACTATTGTACGGACACAGAACAATGCAAGTGAATGGGTGCCACCCAAGCACCCAAGAGCTGTTTGCTGTCCTACATTCTTCAAAATATCTTTCTGTGTGTTCATCAGAACAAATACATTTATGCAGACTGGGAAGAACTGGAGGAAAGCAAATGATAACATACTTTTAGGTTTTAGTTTTCCCTTCAAGGCTTTAATGTATTTTTCCTAATCTTAAATTTTTATGGTGCTCTTAAATGAAGAACGCTATTCTCGCTTAAAAATGAAATTAAAAGTGGGCTGAAAAGTCATTTCTGTATGCTAAAATCATTATTGTTTATGGTAAGTCTCAGATACATATATGAGGTTTGGATGGTAGAAATGGTAGGTTCTCACTGAAGGGATGCTTTCATTCTCACATGCGTCTCAAATGTGACACCTGATTCCAACATTACACGACACGGCACAGAGAATGAAAAACAGTCTCTGGTCTGAGGCTTGCGTCATACAAACACACAGCACACTGAGGTTTTTGTGTGGTAATTACAGCTCATTAGGAGCTCCTGAGAGATGCATGTATCATTAACCACTGTTTCCGGCCTGCAGCGAAAATAAAACACACACGCTCTTGTTTTTATTCTGTGCACATATTGAAATTGGTCAACATGAAAATAGTTTTTTCTTTCATAAAAGTTTTTTGCTTTCTTTGTGAGATGTTTTAAATGGAATCTACAGTTACAGTCAACACACAAAACAAGGGAAAAGTAAAAAAACTTTTCCTAGAAAATACTTTTAGCCAAATGACAAGTAGGGCTGAACTATTAATCAAAAAATGTATCAGGATTACAATTATGGGATGACACAATTACATAATGGCCAAAAGCCTCGATTACAGCTGTCTCTGCTGTTTCTGCATTTCTACAGTATATTAAGGCACTAAATTCACTGGTAAATCATAGATTGTAAAATTGTTAACGGATGTGTGCATAAGATATTCCCGTAATTATTCATTATTACGTATAATAATTTACGTGGAGATGTTAAAAACTAACCATGCAACTGCTTCACAACACGTATAAAACATTTCAAAACTTAAGTTGTCAATAATGATCACATTTATAATATCAAGGTGAATAATCAACAATTAGGATTTGTGTCATTACCGTCCAGCCCTCAATACTAGAAAGAGTAGTTCATGTTAATACCGATTTTAAAGTAATAGTTCACCCCCAAAACTCACCTTTGCTTACTCGCCTTTCAAATCTGCATAGACGTATTTGTTCTGATGAATACAGAGAAAGATATTTGAAAGAATGCCTAACCAAACAGTTCTCAGACCCCATTGACTACCAAAGTAGTCTGTGGGAAGTATTGTAAAAAGTAATTCTCAATATTGAGATAAAGTATTTGAAGTAAATTAAGGTGAAATTGAATATTATAACATAACTTACACACACTTATAATATAATAATTCATAACATTACTTGCAATGGGGACTCTACATTCTGAATTAAAAGAATAAACGATCAAGAAAATGACACCCCACCTGAAAGGGGTCAGAAGAAATTGTCCACAGCCTTGAATAATCGTTTTCAGTTCTGCTTTGCTGTGACATACTGGGACTGTTACTGAATAACGAAGACTTACAGTTTTCTAGGTTAAAACAACATTACGTTGAGCCTTTATTATGTCAGCTGTTCAGTCAACAGATGTATGGCTATGAAGCATTTCTTATTTGAGAAGCCATTACCCTGTTACATGATTTTGTATCTTGTTGTTCGTGTTATTGCTCTTTCTCCGACCCCGTTTTTTCGTCTCTGTTTTTCTAATGCTGGGTATGGGTATTGTGGCCTTGTAGAGGGAGTGAAGATGATGTCATGATTTCTTCCATTTTTTTCTACCTTTTTTAGTCATAAAAACTGTTCAGGGTGGGGCATAGAGACGCACAAAAATGAACACATACCCGTTTATTATGCCTCCTACATTTCCACCCCAGCTCAATTCGAACAGAGGCACATGTTTTTTTTTATATCTGGATATACGTTAAGAGGGATAATTCGGATCCACAAGTATGTCTGATATGATGAACTGTTGGAAAAAGTAATAAAGGTTGGCAAAAAAGTCAGCGTGTGATGCCAGTTAAACTTCTGCTTAGTCAGAGCTCTTGGCCGCAATTGTAGGAACTTCTCTAGTTTGGGACATGAATGTAATGACAGGGTAAAGTGGAAGGAAAATGGAAGAACATTAAAGGTCTTCAGTATTGGTTCTTCATTTGCTTTTCTCAAGCTAGAGACATATGACAAATATTATAACTAAAAAAAAATTTTTACATTAGAATATATTCATTTATTCTGATACAGAATTGATTTAACTGTTTGTTGCTGTATTGTGAATAGATTAATGTAAAAAAAAGTTTGGTTATTCTGGGGAAAATGTTAAGCTAGTGAAGTAGAAATTGCAGATGTTTATCGAAATTATTATGTTTGGTGCTTATCAATAAGAAACTTAAACGTTTTAAATAACCCGGGTGATAGTTCATTGTATAGACTAATAATAACGGTGTCCGCTCTCTTCTCTTGCAAATTTTTTTCCTAAACTCAAATTCTTTTATTTGATCTTCAGGTATTACTTTTTGTATTTGGAAAACCTTTAAAGAATTGGCATTCATGCCAACAGAGAGGACATTTTATTAAATGACACACACTGGGTTGATTTTTTTTCGGTGAACAAATAAATGAAATTTCCAAGCAGCAGACCCACATGTGTGCGTGCAGAGTAAACGGCAGCGGCCGAATAAAGGTGCTTTTGTTTAGTGGGCGGGTGTTGGGTCGTCTGGAGTGGTCATGAATGTTCGCTTCAGTCTGCTCAGACATCGCACCTCCCCGCGTACTTTCACAGCTCTGCTAGAAAAGCAGAGAGAGCTGGGTGCGGTCCGGGAGGGGGTGGATCGAGACAGGGTGGGGCTTTTCAGCAGCCAGTGAGATCATTGGAATACTGTGTGCGTGGGTCTTTTTTGCCCGTCGCAAGCGTGTAGTATTTGGATGCCACTGGTGAGGCGTTTGAGCTCCTCTGCCAGCCTCTGATCCAAGAGCAGCAGGCAGTCTTTGGGATTGGTTTGGTTTAACACCTTCCAGAAACTCTGGGAATCTCTGGGTTTGACTGCATCATTGCTCTAGATAGATGCCCATCAATGGAGTTCTCGGTTTCTTGGAAGTTCCAGTGTAAAGACAGGTAAGGAGCAGTTATGAGAAAATCCTAACAAACTGTGTCTGTGTGTCCCGCAGTCATCTGGTGGTGTGGTAGAGAATGACCCGCTCGGTGCTCTTCCTCCTGGCTGGGGTAAGTGCTTTACTCACAGGTGATCTGTTTCTTATGAGCTCTTTGGACATTTACTTTACTAATGGAGTGAGATCTTAAATACAGACTCTTTGCCAAGAGTCAAATGCCACTATGCAGGTGGGCAATTTTATCTTAGAAAAAGACTGTTATCAGTTTTCTTATTCTAAAAAGACAATGAACCCACGTTATAGATGTGACAAAAAGGACACTGTTTTGGGGAGAATTCAAACTTCTTAAGATTTATATGAATTCAAATGTACAAACCAGAATTAATAATATCCAACAAACTTTTACAATGTATACATTTTCATATGTCCGTTATGGATGTTCCGCTATGGATATGACAATCCTGAAAATAGCCCTTACTTAACTCTGGGAAAATTTGCACTAAAAACAAAAACAATTCTATGAAAAATTAAAGAGAGACCTCACATTGGTATCTGGACCACCAAATCTATACTAAACCTTTGGGAAAAACTCTATATTTTCATTTTCATGGTTGACATTTTCATGGAGTTGCCTAACTATTGTAAGTCGCTTTGGATAAAAGCGTCTGCTAAATGACTTAATGTAAATGTAAATGTAATGAAGAAACATGTGGGGGTGGCACCAATTGAGTTTATTTTGGAATCTGGTGTCATTGATTTGAGCTATAATAATTCAATTCACCAAAATAAAGTTCTTTCACAGGATACAAGTAAATAAAATCTTACACAAAGCAGTCAACAAATAGAGCATGGAGATTCATGGCGAGTCAATAAAAATCCCTGATGAAAAAGGGGAAAGCGTGGAGAAAGTAAAGTGTTGTGTGAGCGGTAATGTGAGGGCTACTGTGTGCTCCACAAGCGACTGGTAATAAGAACAAGATGTCAGAGAGCGAGGACTGAAACCACAGCACATGCTGAATTGGAGAGGGTGAGGGGTATGAATACACAGCTCTTATGTATATGGATCTTTTTCTTTGAGTTTTAATTGATTCCAGCTGTTCTTCGTCACTAACAGATGTTTTTGCTGTACTCAGCGTCTTTTTCAGTATTTCTTCTCTATAGAGGAAAGTGTACATTCAATTTTCCGCTTCCTTCATCAGTCGTCACTGACAAAAATGTTACACTATGGTTTTTCAGTGACATTGTAATTCCATTTTTGGACATGGAAACAACAGCGAAGGGTTACTCATAGCTTTCTTGTGTTGGCTTTTTGAGCTTTACACACATGGTCATTGTCAATGAATAGAAATGGAACAGGGTTTTTGGTCGTACTGGTTATCAAGCGACTGTATCTTCAGCATGTTAAACTAAACGTATTGCATGTGCTTTGACCGTACTTGTTTTTTTCCGCTTTAGAGAAACGTCAGGACAATGGCCGAGTTTATTACGTCAATCACAACACTCGAACTACACAGTGGGAGGATCCTCGAACCCAAGGGTAATTCTGTTTTCTTGTCGGTCCCGTAAAATGATGTATAGAGTCTGATAGAGTTTGTTAGAATGCAGTCAGTGGGTGTTCAGTAGTATGAGTGTAATGGTGCAAGCAATGGTTGGATGCATAACGGTCAGGTTTACTTTTATTTGTTTATGTTTGTTCTTTAGTTTTACTTCAGTTTCATTTTTTGTTATCACCATGCACCCTCATAACCTAAATGTGAACACGAAAGAAGATAATTGAAGAGTTTACATTATCTGATGCTCCTATACAAATTTTTGTTTGTTTCCTTTTTCTTTTTTACGTTATCGTTTATTTAATTTTCTTTGGATTTTGACACATAGTCTACAGGGAGTCATACGATATGATTTGTTAGCAAACCCCATGTCAGGTGATATGTGTGTAGCGTCCATCGGGGAGCGCTGCTCTTACCGCCCTCCTCCTGTTACAGGATGATCCAGGAGCCGCCCCTGCCCCCCGGCTGGGAAATGAAGTACACGCCAGAGGGGGTGCGATACTTTGTGGACCACAATTCTCGCACCACCACCTTTAAAGACCCCCGGCCAGGCTTTGAGTCAGGGTAAAAATCACACACCCTAAAATAAGTTTCACTTTGACAAATATATGGTGTCCCAAGAAATGGCTTGCTGGATGGTAGATATAACGCTGTAGCTGTATGGGTTGGGTAAATTATGAATTGTATTCCTCTTTTGACTTAGATTGGTGTGATTTATAGGAAAGACTAATCCCTAAAAGTACCCTTAAACATCACAAGGTTTCTAGCTCAGATCTTAAATGAATAAGCCAACCACAATCATCCACAAACCATATATATATATACTTTTATATATACATTTTATTCTCCTATGTTATTTCATACAACTTTTTGTTGATTTGTGTTTTTTCAGTTTCTTTATCTTTATGTAACACAGGAAATATAAAGCTCATATCTGTTGAGGATCATGAAAACAAAAGACTTCAGACTTTTTTCTCAGTGATTTTAATGTATGTTCGTCTCCCCTCTGTGCAGTTCACGACAGGGCGGTTCTCCGGGTGCGTACGATCGCAGCTTCAGGTGGAAATATCATCAGTTCCGTTTCTTGTGTCATGTGAGTTGTGTAAAGAGCTAATGTTTTTACTCTCTTGTGGAATTTTTGTACTTGCTTATTCTTTATGTTTGTGTGCTTAACAGTCCAATGCACTGCCCAGTCATGTGAAGATCTCTGTGTCACGACAGACCCTGTTCGAGGACTCATTTCAACAGGTGAGTGAGTTTTACTCAATCTTACAATCTATAAATGGTGAGTTTAGAATCTATACAATTACGATAAAATGATGTGGTATGCCCTCCAGACGTCCGAAATTTAGATCATTTTGACATATTATTTATTGCTTTTCAATCCATTATAGAGATCGCTCATATTATTCAATATCTGATTATCACTATTATAGCTGATCAAAAATAGTTGTCAACTTTCAAAAAGTCTGTCAACAAATAATGCTTATTAGACAGAAGACTCACCTTTGGTATGTTTAATTTTAGTTCAAATAAAATGTTATTTATAAAGGATGATACACACGCGTTGTTCACCCTTTAGCAGACTTTAATTGAAATCAAATATTTGATGAAGTGTTATCTCAAGGCTATAAAATACTCTTATGTCTTTCCTCTTAGATCATGAATATGAAGCCGTATGATCTCAGACGGAGGCTGTACATCATCATGAGAGGGGAAGAAGGTCTGGATTATGGAGGAATAGCCAGGCAAGTTAATTTTCAGCTCCTCTCAGTCATCTTTGTGTTTATCATTTACTCGTGCTTAACGTTTGGGTTTGGGGAGATGTTTGGTGTGACTCTGCTTGTTTGGTGTCTGGACTTCAGTGTCGTCGTCCTCTGTCTGTGTCTGTCTTCCTGCGTCGTGTCAGTGGTTTTACCCTATGGTAGGTTACGTCATGCTGTTCTACCACAGGGTAGAACCACGGACAGGATGTCTGGAGGTGTCTGCATCGTCCTGTGATGTGACAAGTCTCAACCCCCTTCCCATCCTCACATTTATTTTCTTCCCTCCCTCTAAACTCATGGGTCAGTTATGGTTTTCTTTGTGTTGGTGTGTTTTCATCTTCATTGCTTTATGTGATGCTTCTATGTTTATATCTTATAAAATAAACAAAATCCATTTGATCAAAACTATCTGGTGATTTATTTCAATTATTCATTTCCTAACTCTTCAAACAAAAAGGTTGTATAAAAATCATTATTTTCATTTTCATCAAGCCATTAACACGTTTTTTCCTTATAAAATGTCATAAATTATATAAACTGTTAAACTTTCTATCCTTTCATACATTTTTGTTCATTTTCCCATGCATATGTGTACATATTGGCATTCCACTCACTCATACTTATTCAAAATAAGCTTTATTACACGATCAAACTTACCAAAATTATTTTATTAGGGCTCTTTTTATGTAAATATTCAAGTATAATAAGATACAGCGGTAGTGGTCCTTTATTATGGTAAAGATGATCCTTATGTGAATGTAAGTAAGCATGAGTTCTCTCAAGAATTCCTGTTGTAGCCAAATCATATGGCTGTAAGTTAAACTATGGATGAATTCATATAGATACGCAATATATTTTTGTTTCTAGATGTTGGTTATAGAGTTAATAATCAAGCTACATTCTTTAAGCTAACGAAGACTTAAAGCAAGCGAACAAAACACAAGTCATGGTGAAGGAGATTAAAAGCATTTAATTCTTTTTTTTTCTCCTTTTATTTTAAATAAGATTTAAAAGTCATAATTGAAATCTAGCTTTTTGTCATTTCAAACCGCTTTGACTTTCTCTCTTCCACAGAACACAATAAAAAGACAGTGTGAAGAGTTGTAACTGTTTCAGATGACAAGAGGATGAGTAACTGATGACAGAATGTTCATTTTAAAGAGATTTGAGAGAGTTTCAATGGCCTTAACCATATAGTAACAGAAATATAGAGCCATATAGGCAGAAGTAAATTGATCTGGTCAAGCAACAACCAAACAGAAATACTTGTTGTTGTTTTTTTACTCAATAACACCCCATTACCTTTATTGATGGGTTCTATGTTGTTATGTTATATCTGATGTGAGATTAATTGCACACAGCCTTACAAATCCCTTTAATTTACAAATACATAAATTAAATATAGTGTCTTGTTTGTTTAGAATGTTTGACATCACTTTCCACCTCTACTGAAGCTCTGGTGTGTGGCCTTACAAAAATGTCACCTAAATATGTAATGCACAAAGAAGATCATACAGTCGCTTAAACATTTTAGTTTAGTCTTTGACTATTTCTATTACAATTTAAGTTGAAGTCAAGTTTGTAGTGCAGCATTTGAGACTTGCTGACAAAAACAAAAAGGGCAAGTAATTCACAAAAGGCCTTAAAAGGAGGATTCTGTCATGAATTACTCAATCTTTTGTTCTAAATCTGTATAAATGTTTGTTTGTTTGATTACAGAGACAGGTATTTGGATGAATGCTTATATCCAAATAATCAATGAAAAGAACATCACTTTTTCTGTCATAACTCATGTTAAACAAAAAATTATGTTTTGAAGAATGTATACGTAATTGTTCCTACTATGGTACAAAAGGAGATCCAAGAGTGGTTTTGTTACAAGCATTCTTTCAACTTTCTTCCTCTGTGTTTATCAGAACTATTAGATTTGAAAGAACTCCAAGATGATGAAATGATAGAAATTTTATTTTGTAGGTAACTTAACCTCTTAAAAGAAACCACATTTTTTATAAAGTTACAGGCTGTTGATGAGTGAGCTCCAGAAGTGCTTATTATATTTTTCATGTATTTGCTTTTCTATAAAGTTGTTCTATAAAGGGAGAATAAATGGAAAAATACTTTTAGACCCAAGGCTGTTGAAAAGGTTTATGACTTTTGTTTAGTGTTAGTTCCCGTATGATGGTACTGATATCTCTTTTTGTTTATTCTCTGTATAGGGAGTGGTTTTTCTTGCTGTCTCACGAGGTGTTAAACCCCATGTACTGTCTGTTCGAATACGCCGGTAAAAACAACTACTGTCTGCAGATCAACCCTGCGTCCTCCATCAACCCTGACCACCTCACATACTTTCGCTTCATTGGACGCTTCATTGCCATGGTAATAATGGAGAAATTATTGTGTTTAGCTATACGTTTCGTTCTTGGAGTGCATGATGCATGCAAATGAAAAGTTGGGTTGTGTACGGTATGCTGCAAATATGTTTGTTTGTGTTATTCTTCAGGCATTGTACCACGGAAAGTTCATTGACACTGGCTTTACTTTACCATTCTACAAACGCATGCTCAACAAGAAACCCACCCTTAAAGACTTGGAATCTATCGACCCGGAGTTTTACAACTCCATCATGTGGGTGAAGTGAGTATCAGTCCTGCAGTGTTGGGTTTGATGTGGATGTTATTGTGATGTGATGCTCACACTGATGACTTCTAACAGAGAGAATGAACTGGAGGAATGTGGAGTAGAGCTGTACTTTGCTCAGGACATGGAGATTTTGGGCAAGGTGACCACGCACCAGTTAAAGAATGATGGAGAGAATGAACTGGTCACGCAGGATAACAAAGAGGAGTATATCAGGTACTGCTGTTAAAGGTTTACTGAAACATTAAAAATGTGGATTTTTGTATAGGGAAAAGGCAAGTGGCAATATAAACCAAACTTATGGGATGTTTCTCCTGAAGTCTGCTAACAGATTGGCGGTTCACACGAGGGGTGGAGGAACAAACCAAGGCATTCCTGGATGGCTTCAATGAGGTTGTTCCGCTGGAGTGGTTACGCTATTTTGATGAAAAAGAATTGGAGGTTGGTGTATTGTTATTTTTCCCATAAGGACTATCATGCTGCATTTACTGTATGGATGCTTAAAGGGGAAGAACCATGCTTTTATCAACTTGGTCCATTTGTTAAAAGCGAGTTAGGCGCATGATATAGTATTTCTATACTGAATACACTACCCCAGCAAATAGTTTCTGAACTTTTTTTTATCTGGAACGTTTGACCATCAGAAAGTTCCTAGTTATTGATTGTCCATTCTCCCATAGAATCCGGCCTACATAACAATCAGAGAGCATGGAAGAGCACAAGCGTGCACATTTAAGGAGAAGTCCTTGTGAGGACTTAGGCTTTATCTGGAAACAGTTGTAAAGCTGTATCTTTCGATTGTAAATGTGAGAAAAAGAATTTTCAAACATATGAACAATGCGATTCTACTCTACAGGTACTCGATATTAACATAAGACTGGCAGAAACTGCGTGTGCTACCTCCCCTTTAAGAAAACATAAAAATAAAAGAAGTACTTGTGACATCACTAAATAAACTGATGTACTGTTAAGAACTTTGGATGTTTTTGGTGCAGTTTGGAGGGGTTATAACTTTATCGACCTTCTATTTCTCCTTTTGTCTCCCTTCAGCTTATGCTGTGCGGGATGCAGGAGATTGATCTGAGTGACTGGCAGAAGAACACCATCTATAGACATTACACTAAAAACAGCAAACAGATCCACTGGTTCTGGCAGGTATGTTCTACAGTCAACAATCGTGTGCTTTTCCGAACAAGATAGTTGTCTCTATGTAATGCTTTGTTTGTTGGACAGGTTGTTAAGGAGATGGACAATGAAAAGCGCATTCGCCTCCTTCAATTTGTCACAGGAACGTGTCGGCTTCCGGTTGGAGGTTTTGCTGAACTTATAGGTACTTTTACAGTAGATCTAAACACAACAGATAAATCCCACTAAATGAAATCACTGCTTGGAAACATGGAAACATTATTGTTAGAGTTGCCGTGCTCAAAAAGAGCCAGGGTTTATATTGACTATAGACATTGGCCCACATGTCCCACTAGCAATTTTAAAGCGGAGTGAGTTATTAAGTTACTTATGTTTTATAAAAGATCCTTCAGGCTTTCTTGTTGAGCAACATGAACTGACAAGAGCTCAGTAAATGTCTAAAGTTTACATTTACAACAGATTTCTAAAGTATGTTTCTGTCCTTTATAGGTAGTAACGGGCCACAAAAGTTCTGCATAGATAAAGTGGGGAAGGAAACCTGGCTGCCTAGAAGTCACACTTGGTGAGGCTCATATTTTGACTTGGATCCAAATAGAAGTTGTTGTAATAGATATAAGAATTCACGATTTATTCTTTCTACCTTCAGTTTTAATCGTCTGGATCTGCCACCCTATAAAAACCTGGAGCAACTCCGAGAGAAACTGCTGTTCGCTATCGAGGAAACTGAGGGTTTTGGTCAAGAATGATCATTTAAATGATAAGGACCAAGAAAATAATTTAACCAATGTCATATTTTTTTTTAAATAGCCATTTAATTAATGCCACTAATGTGGACTCTTCAGTAGATTCAGCCTTTTCAAAGTCATTGATTCATGTTCAAATAACAGTTTTCTTGTGGCCACTTCAGGGAATGGACATAGCTCAGACTTCATTCATTTCTATGCAGAGTAAAAAATCTAAATTAAAAGGCATATGATCGCATTGCATTTTGAACCCAGTTGAAATGAAGATATTTCCTGTGTTATGTGAAGAGACAAACAAAATCCTGACAATAATAACAAAATAAACAGCTATGATCTTCATCCGCAGACATCATGCACCGCAAAGCTTAAGCTTTTGTCATCATATGTGTATATGAGCTAGAGAAAATACTTGTCTTAAGAGGTTCGTCTATCACCCTTTATTTTGTGACATGCTGTGTTAAGCTGTACATAGTTAAAATAAAATCATGTCGTGGACAATGATTTTTTTCCCTTGAACAAACACACAAAACGAATGAAAATGTAAGGATGTACTGATAAATAAAACAAAACTCGTGTAGATGTAAATCTTATATTTTGTTTTCATGATTTACAATAAACTGTCAAACACAAATATTTATTTCAGACGATTGATAAAACGGCTAGGCTGCTTAACTCTATTTGCATGACTCCAATTCAAAGGTCAAATTAATATCCATTGACTTTGATTTAATTTTATTCATGTAATGACTATTAATATTAAGTGAGGAATAAGTTGTATTTTTGAGGATTCCGTATGTTATTGAACAACTACAGTGCTCTTGGTCAATAATCATGTCAACAAAAACTCAAATCAGAACATTTAAGTAGTAAAGGTGAAGTTTTGGCTTTCTTAAGAGAATATCTACATGTATACCAGGAATTATGCACAATAATTATTGTGCAACTAAATGAAAAGCAAAGATTTTCCCATCTCTCTTCTTTATTTTCACCTTATTTTCAAACATTTCTGAAATAAAAAAAGCCTCTGTGACCAATAAATCCAACCTTCCTATTGAGAACAGTCTCAAACCTTCCATTCACAGAGAAAGTCAGTTTCTTGATCTGTTCAGAATCAACTTTTGTTGACCTCCACCTTTGCTGGCGTCTGAGTCGAAGTGGAGCTCTGTGTCCGATACTGATTGATCCAAGGGCCCATCCATCGGATCCGTCAAGAGTTACTCTCATCTCATTAGTCCACCAAACCTTTGAAATATTGGTCTTCAGATATTTCTCGGACCATTCTTTACATTTTACTTATGTGTGGTGTTCAGAGGTGGTCTGGTTCTTTCTTTGGCCATGTCTCTGTGTACTGAAGACCTCATGCTTCTTGACAGTCCAGGCAGGTTGCTGTTGTGGAATATGGCAGCACTGGAGGATAATGGGTTCCTTGTAGCTTCATGTTTCATTATTTTCAAATCTTTGGTGGTTAATGTGAGTTTTTTCTTCTCGACACACTTCTTGCCACCCTGTCGGCAATTAGCCACAAAATGTTTGGTGGTTCTGTGATCACGTCCCAATATCTTAGATATATAGTGTTGCATACCTGTGAAAGGCTTTAAAACCTTTGACTTCTGGGAGTCAGTAAAATAACTTTTGTGTTCCATTTTTCCTAGGGAGAACAAACCGAGTAATAATTATGCACACCTTGATTTAGGGTGTTGATCTCCTAAACCCTCCCTCCTTACACAAATACACATCACCTGATTTTCATAAAATCCTATAAACATTCAAGTGTGTGTGTGTGTGCGTGCGTGCGTACGTGCGTGTGTGTGTGTGTACGTGTGTGTGTGCATGCGTGCATACGTGTGTGCGTGTGTGTGTGCATGCGTGCATACGTGTGTGCGTGTGTGTGTGTGTGTACTGGGATGGGTTAAATGCAGAGCACAAGTTCCAGGTATAGAACAGCACACTTGGCCTCATGTCACTCCAGTTTGGGTCATGACCTCCACTTTAGAAAACCACATTTCTAGCATTTGTAAAACCGCATTTTTTCACCTCATAAATAAACATGTCAAATCTACGGCCTATAATCTCCATGTATTCCTGACCTCAAGGTCGGATTATTGCAACGCTTTATTAGGGCCTTGTTCCGCACCCTTAGGAAACAAATAACAGTTAGCCGAAAATGCTGCGGCAAGAGATCTTACAAGAACATTTTAACACCTTGGAAGTCTTTAAGATAAAACAATCCTCCGCAAGCCCTGGTCATCAAGTTTAATAGCAACAAACTCATACGATCCATTAAATACTTGACAGGAACATGTCGACTCCTTACACGCTTTAAAAGACTCAACTTTTTAAATCATTTTGTGAAAAAATATTCCCCAGAAATTATTTTAAAATTAATTATTGAGTATTTTTAGGGCTCGGGCCTATTTACCCTTCACTAGTTATAAATATGTGTACTTTATTCACTTTTAAACACAATAACTTTGTCTACACATTAACTTTGGATAGAGAACTAATCCCCAACAAGTTTGACAATTTCCAAACATTAATTCCATTTTTCTTATACATATCTATTATATAAAACATAAGTCCCAGACTCTGTTTATATTGTTGAATATATTATATGGTCAAATACAGTTTAATCAGCCCACTGTTCATTACAAAACTTAAGTTTTGTATTTTTCTAACAGAGTTTGTTTTGGTTTCACTATCTGCCATAGCCCCGGAAGTGGAAACTCCAAGGACTCTTAATTTGAAAACAGGACTATACTGCGTCCGGTTCAGCGCAAATCCAAAATAAAAGTCCTCAGTGAACTTGATTACACGAGTGTGAAAATGCATGCTTATTTTATTTAGACGAAAAGCAAAGATGTGGAGTGCGGACGAGATAGCCGGTCTGTGTTATGAGCATTTTAATAAACTTCCTAAAAGAGGAAAGCCAGAGGAGGGCAGAGAATGGACTCTCCTGGCAGCTGTGCTTCAACTCAGTGCCAGTGCCCAACACCAAACAGGTACAAATCTCCTTCCTGTCCATCCTGTTCATTCTGCAATACTGTGTCATCTGATATATACATTGTGTGTAATAATATCACGCAATCTTATTCATCTTGAACCTTTTTGTAGTTCAGAAACAGGTTGTGTCATTGGGGACTGGCACCAAATGCATTGGCAAGGCTGTCATGAGCAAGAAGGGTAAATATACATATATGTGTGTTTATTTATATAATGTGATTGTCATCAAATCACTTGTGCATTGTGATCGTGTTGTGTACAGGTGATATTCTGAATGACAGTCATGCTGAAGTCGTTGCACGCAGGGGGTGTGTCAGGTAATATCCCAAACTAAACATCGCACATCCTGTGTCCCGATCCCGTCCCACTGTTCTCTACAGTTTGCCGAACGCACTGTGAAGACGTCTTGGGAATTTGAAAAGGATTTATGTGTTTACCCATGCATGTTTGGCCTCTTAAGGATGTCGTGTCCTGTATGCGGATCGTGCGGTGCGCGGCGTGAAAATGCATTTTCCATCGGAGTGAATTGTGTTTCCTTCCCCAGATATCTGACCGAGCAGTTGCACGGGGCTGTCAGCGGCCAGGGCTCCACGGTTTTCTGTCCAGGAACGGAGAAAGGACGGTGGACGGTTAGACCTGAAGTTTCGTTCCTTTTTTTCACCAGTCAAACACCCTGTGAGCTTCGATCTTTTATAAGCAATAGGAGACGTTTAAATAGAATTGGGATCGGCCTTGTGGTCTTGCTTACGCAATGTTATAATGCATGTCCAGGTGGTGATGCCTCCATCTTTCCCATGAACCGCGACGAAGCGCAGCCCTGTAAGTCCGTGGAAGAGACCCAGAATGAAGAGCTGGGAAGACGGGGGGTAAAGCGGCCGGCTGACAGCGGCCTAGAAGAGCGTTCCAGAATAAAGAATAAAAAAACAGCAGACAACGTAGAGCAAAGGGGAATGACGGGAGGCGAAGAACGTCTCGACCTCCACCGCACAGGGGCCAAGTGTGTCCCTGATGGCCCGACCGACCCGCTGCAGCCCGGTCTACTTTACCACAGCGGCGGGCTGCTGCGTCTGAAGCCGGGTCGGGGAGACTGCACGCTTTCTCTCTCCTGCAGCGACAAACTCGCCCGCTGGGGAGTTCTGGGCATTCAGGGTGCCCTGTTGTCTCATTACCTGCAGAACCCGATCTATTTCAGTGCTGTGGTTGTTGGGAAGTGTGCATACAGTCACCAGGCCATGGAGAGAGCCCTGATCACACGGTAGAACTTGAAGAATTCTGTTAGTTTGGAAGCTTTTCGGATGTTTTCTATTCATACATTAACCAGATGTATGCATTTGTTGGTCTCTCAGATGTGCTCATGTGACCGGTCTTCCGTCAGGTTTTTCCGTTCATCCTCCAAGGTTGCTGCAGTCTGGTGTGGAGTTTGCTCACAACCACACACACACTGAGGTCAAACACACCAACACACAGGGCAAAATATCACCCTGTGGGGCAGGTATGCATTTCTCAAGCGCATTCCTTTTCAATTTCTCCGATGTGGTTTCTGGCAATGAGGGGGTATCACGTTGTTCCGTGTGTTATAAGTGGTTCAGACATGTTGAGTTGTCTTGTTCAACGTGATCCATAAGAAAAAACCAAGTAAGACACATGACGTAGTATTTCTGTTCTCAACACACTCCCCTCGTACAGACAAAAGCTCATTTTATTCAACTCACAAACATCATTAGACCACAGGTTATTTATTGGCCATTCACCTGTAAAACTCTGCCCGCGCACCAATCAGAGAGCGCAGAAGAGTAAAAAGCGTAAAGATGTGTCTGTCTTGTTAATGTGAGTAAACCAAAGACATTTTAGAGATATGAACAACGCGGTTCTGCACTACAGGTACTCAAGATTAACATAGGTTTGACAGAGTCTCTGGTGTTCTGAATGAACAGAAATATTCATGTACTTGTAGCTATCAGCTGGTGTGCCGTATCCCAGCAACCTCTAGATGTCACTGCCAATGGCTACAAACAGGGAGTCACCAAAAAAATTTTGGGCACACCAAAAGCCAGGTAAGATATGAATCCTGCCAACTCACAAAAATACTCATCTACACACCGTAACATCCAGCTGTGATATGTTTCACGTTTAGATCTTTGATCAGTAAGGTGGAACTTTTCCATTCCTTCTTGAAACTGGTGGCCGTAAGCGAGCAAACTCAACTTCCGGAGTCCCTCTGGTGAGTGCTTTAACTATAATTGTTCAAAGGAAAACTTGCAGATGTGCATTTTGAGTTTGACCCCGTACTACTTGGGATACACATACAATCCAGAAGACCTCAGGGGTTAACCGTGTGTTTGCTTGAGCCTTTTAGGCTTTCCTCCATACCATAGATTCCTCCTCTTAAATTCCCGTCCTCCTAATCCCTTTCATTCTTTTTCATTGGTATGGCCTGCCGAATCACAGTTGGTAGTT
Source organism: Triplophysa yarkandensis (assembly GCA_033220385.1). NCBI lineage: Eukaryota > Metazoa > Chordata > Actinopteri > Cypriniformes > Nemacheilidae > Triplophysa > Triplophysa yarkandensis. The sequence goes on along the minus strand of CM065677.1, from coordinate 3,567,362 downwards.
ATGAAATGTATACCGAAGGGTATATGCATTTCAAAGTGAACAATAGATCTTTGTTAGATGCTGACCGCAAGAAACAGTCGTCTTCTTGTTCGGGTTCTTGTGTCTTCTTGTGTCTCTAGTTTCAGCACTGACAGATTAGAACAATAATATATCCAGAGAGATCTGATAAACCTCTCATCTATAAAACCATCAGTGCTTCTGCGTTGGCAGCACATTTTTGCATTATTCTGACTTTAGTGAACAATCATTGGGTATGTATGTTATAGTATGTATACCTATATACACAGTCACTGGTTTTCCCACTCAGATATGAAAATCCCCTCGAATAATCCCACAGCTTGTATGTCTTAACTAGTTTAAATGCACGTTCTGTGTTCCACTGAAACGATACCATGGATTTTTATAATACATTGCACAGACCGAGTCATGACCTATAAGAAACAAACATGTCTTTTGTCATATTGACCTCCGGCTTCAACAGCCCCCCTTTAAGTGTGCAGGTGTTGTTTGTGTATGTGTTGTGTCTGATGGATGTGTGACTTTGCTCTGGGTTTGCAGTGGAAAGGAGTTGAGAACATACTGGGACTACAAGCAAGCTGCAGAGTCATACCAGCGGGCCTGGACACAGCTGCAGCTGCAGGCCTTCCCGCTGTGGTGTCGCAGCCCACGAGAACTTTTGCTCTTTCATTAAAACACAACATTTAAACAAATGTCCAGCATAAAGTACATTGTGTAACTTTTATTGTCATTGCTTCACTGTGTTTACTTGCAAAACAAGAACTACTGTTGTCTGTATTTTGTGTTAGAAATGATAAGACGATAGTTTTGGGTTCGAGACCTACTTTGTCGCGTTAAAGTCAAGACCAAGTCTTTAACCATCAAGTCTGAGGTCAAAACGGGCCGAGTTGAACTCAAGAACTCAAAAAAAGGTTATTTTTACATTTCAACTGATTTAACCAATGCCAATATAAATTAAATTAAACTTAAAATCTTGTAATCAGTTTCAGGTCATCAGAACATAATGTACTCAATTCATCTCTTATTAAAATATTGTTTAAAAAGAAAAATAAGGGTTAAATGAAAGTGTATGAAAGCTTTAAGTTTTGTTTTTGTATTACACAACATTATCTTCTTTACTTTTATTAATTGATGGTTTAAGATTCTTTATTTTCTTAATTTTTTCAATATTCTTATTTTATTTATCAGTAGTAGTACTCAACACGAGTCAGAATTATTAGTGCTGCTAGTAAAGCCTGATTTGTTTGATTTATCTCTTTAAATATAACAGGGCGGGAGGCCTATGTGAAGTTTTGTCTTGTAGAATGAACGATATCTTGTATTTTTGTAAAGGAAAGATGTGACCGACCTTGGCATTGTGGATAAGAATGAAACCGAGTATGTGGTGATGTGTAACTAGGATTGGAGGAAAATGAAGGTGTAGGTGTAAAGGATGTAATGCATAGGCGGAGAATGTTCCACTCTCTAAAACCTTCTGAATGTCTCTCTTTTTGTAAGTCAATCCTGTTTCGAAGCATTAAAGGAATTTTTAAAAATCTGGGTGTTTGTCTTGGTGTTATCCAATGTCAACATTGACCAGCCGAAAGTAGCCAAGTCGAAGTAAAATTCTCAAGTGCAGACTCGATCCCAAGTCTGAGTTTGAGTACCCCAGCCCTAACAGACAATACTAATACACTAATGCCTATTTTAAAGATGTGTTTTAAGTGTATGTTAGGAACAGTGTAGTACCTACGCATCAATTCTACATGGACAGCGATTGGTCTGATGAAGCCCGGCCCTAATGTATAACCAAAATCTGCATTACCATATCATATCTGAATCTAAGGTGTAACTGCGTCCGGTTTTGTCGTTTGATGAATGTGGGTATGTAATAAAACTCAACAGCTGAGTTTCTTTTGGGGGATTTTATTGGTTAGGTCATCCAGCTACCTTACCTTATTCAATTATCTTAAATATATATAATATACAAGAGGAAAAAAACAGATAAATTAAAAGTTACCATATAGTCTCAGTTTCAACATTATTAAGTGTCTGAAATAATACTGTAACACCATTCACCAAAAATAAAATAAAGATATAGCTAATGTTTCAAAGCACAATATAACAAGTGAATCTATGGATACTAACACATCTGCTGTGATTACTTTACAGATGAATATTGATGAATCTCAACGAAGCTAGTCCAAAAGAAACACTATGCAGGGATGATGCAGAGATCCTATTATCCAAACGTGTTCTCTCCACTGTAGGCCACGTACAAAAAGCCGTCCTCGTCTTTCTCTTTCTCATACAGCTGGCCCATAGTCAGACTGAAACAAGATTGTCAAACAAAACAATGCATTAACACACCTAATAAACAAAACCACCAAAACACGACGATTTAGTAACTTAAAGTTGCCATCTTATGTCTCTCTATCCCTGTTTTCAACATAAAATTACAGGTTTACTTGCACAAACTTGTCTAAATACATGTTGGAAAAAACAAGACATTGAAATCAGACTGACAGCTCAAACAAGAAAATATAACTATAACTGTACTTGTTGTGAATCACAGTGAACTGACCATTTATGTGCTTTCTAATTAAATATTTTGTGTATGTCAGCTAAAAAAAGTTATGGAGTACAGCTTTAAATAATCACAGCATACTGTCGCAAATTTTATTTTACTACGTTCTTCACCTCATTTAGTTCGGATCAAACTTTTTGGATTGTATGTTTTGGTCTGTATCAAATTAACTACATTTATAAATAACTTAATAAATTACAAATTATTGTGTTAAGTACATTTTTAAAGTTTATATATCAGGCTTATTTTAGAAGTTAAATGGGAAAATTCGGTCCTCATTTACATTCATATCCATTTCTTTCTGTTCTGTCTTGTGGCATTTTTCCTTTTCTTTTATGAAGAACACTATTTAAGTTTATTTTCTCACCCCATTGGAAGATTATTTTGCTTGTTTTAAACAAACATTAACTTCATTTTATATTTTCTTTCCTTGCCAAGTTAATGTGTCAGGGTTTAAGAACTTTTTAATATTTGCACTTAAAATAAGACCCATTTTTATAATAAATAATATTACACTGATAATAAATAAAACATTTGTGCAGTGTATGGGATCCCATAACTGTTCCAAGCTTTTTTCTAAATATCTCTTTCTGTGTTCAACCAGAAAAAAGGGACTATACAGAATTATACATGATTTTGTCAATTATTGACAATCATCTTTTGCTAAGAAAGTGATTTCGCTGCTTATGAAAGAAAAGTTATGACCTCCAGTGTATTTGAGATGTGTGGTGGACGAGGAAAGGGAGATTATTTAGGATTTAAATAGGATTATTGATGTGATTTATTGCGTCAGTGGCCCATACTACAGCTGGCCTCTGTTTTCATAGAGAAACCTGAAACCATGAGGCCAACATTACATGACACGTAAGCATTGTGAATAAACGGGAGAGGGATTGTGCGAGTCAACACTCATTTGCTGAAGGCAGAGTTCCGGACGGAGGAGTGGAGGTATGATGATGTGAAGTCAATGACCGTTTTGTACACAAGGAGCAATACACTTGACCAATAATAAATTGTGACTTTATGTGCTGTGGATTGCTGTTGATGTGTTAGCAAACAGAATTCCTACAGCTGGACGCGCACAACAGGACTCAAACCATAATGGGTCATTGTTTTACTTCCTGGACATCCTGTCTCAAAGAAAGCCAAAAGGGGAAGATTCTTTCACTCATTTACTCACCCTTAACTCTCTTTCTGCAGAACACAAAGGATATTTCTAAAAATATCCTTGCGTGTTATTTCATCACCCTTAATCCATTTCTCTCAATTTTCGTTTCTCTTTTTGTTATATATTTTGTATATGGCACACAATCTATGAGAGAGAAATGTTGGATGTCCCACAGTTGTATTACTTGTGAATCTTTTACACAGTTACGGTACGTGAAGCAAGTAGAAAAGCAATTTCACCTGGACTGAGGAACAGTTTTGTCAACAAAGAGGAATATAGCTTTTTCAGAAGGCAGTTGGATTCGCTTTCTGATGATCCACATGAACTGAGCCACTGTGATGTCAGACGGGACCAGATATTTCCGCTTGTCAATGTCCACGATCTGTGAGCCGGAAACTTTCTCTACGATAACCTATAATAAAAAAAAAACAAGGCCATAAAAGTTAATCATTTTCAATATAAAGCCATGAGATTTCCTCCAAGAGGTTTTTCCTTATCCATTTACATAGAATCATAAAGCAGTGACTTGCCGTTTCTCGGAAATGGTACAGACATTAATGAATGTCAAAAGAATAAAATAAAAGGTGTTTTCTTCACTACTGCCAAGAACTCATTTAAAACACATATATCTTTTAAAAACAACCATTTACAATTACATTTGAACAAACATTTAAAGGCAACATTTAAAAGAAACTAGTATAACAGAACATTCTTCTCTTCTTTCTTTCCTTAAGTTTGCTAGAGAATTCCTCTTTTTACGATTTGTGCTGGTAACAAACGTGACAATTGCTTTATATTTACTGGGATATAAATGTCTTAGCATGTACTGTATATCATAAAAATCATCCTTAAAACCCATGCTGTGTACTGTCAATGAACTGATTCTGTAGCTTGTTGTGAAGGAAGTATGGATGTGCAATGTTTATGAAAAATGTGATCGCATGCTTAATAATACGATATTTTCGATACTTTCTAACGTCCATTGAAATTTGATTTAGATATATTTAAAAATGTATGTTAACAACATATGTTTCACATTATATTAGGGGAAAAAAGAATAACAAGAACTTTTAAAGTGGTTGTTTTCTCGACATGACTTGCTTGCTTAATGACATTTCTGCAATCATACAAAAATTGGTACGCATTTTTGGACCAGGGGTCTATCATTCACGCAAAATGTTTGACATCTCTACATCCAACAACTTATATCCATACAACTTTATATATACACTTTATTTTATGTATAACTGTTCTAAGAATTATATAGCTTAGTTACTGCAAACAATTATGCGATATGGGCAATTCCATTACAATGTAAACCTTACCATAAAAAATTACAGTTTTTACCAAAGGTTTTTAGTAAACTTATAGCACACATGCCAATGTTTGGTTTTTCAAACACCCATGTGAGGTCTAACTTTAAGTTTTTAGAGTATTATTTTTATTTTTAGTAAATTGTTTTTCATAGTCCAGGGTTATTTCCAGAATTCACAATGCTTAATTTTTCTCATAAACAGACAGAGGAAGATGAGAGTTGCTTAGTTATATTATGTTCTATAAAGAGCTATTGCTTAACCACTTGTTGGATTTTTTAATGTTGGTTTCTACATTTAAAATCACATCAATCTTAAGAAGTTTGTTGTCTCCCAAAATTGGTCTCTGTTTATGTCATGCAGGTTTATTTTATTTTAAAAAGAAAAATGTTTGCATCGTCTGTTATTTTGCTAACTTTTAAACACGATCACCAATGTTTTTGTATCATGTGAATGAATGGTTAAGTTTACTGGTTAGAATTACATTAAAACATCCATAAAGCTGGAATTGTTCATATGCACTTTTGCGATATTTCGCTATATTTCCCACTCCTAGTAGTAAGTCACTTACTACAACAAACAGGGCTGAAAGTCTTTATGTGAATTTGTAGTCTAATATTATAGATCAAGATTTAGATGATGTTGGGTTCTTTGTATTATTCTAATACTATACTAAATTGGTTCGGCTAAATGTTTGTTTATCGTCCTACCAACTGTAAGTTGAAATACATGGACACGGGGATAACGCAGAATTCTTTGGAATAAACAAAGGAAATGTATGATCGGTTCTGCATGTATTTCATCATAATATAACATCGAACGACAATATGATCAACTAATCCCATGAAGTGAAAGTAAAAGTAAATATCTGTCATATTTTTTAACCGAACCAAAATACCCTCAAACGCCGTGAATTCTTATAGTTGTGAATGACATTTGTTTTGTAAGAATCTTAATAAATAACACTTAATTAATATGTGATTGTGACAATACGCTTAAAAAAGTATCAGCGTATTCCTGCTGTCTCTAAAACCTTGTATGTCCCAAAACACAAATGAAACCATAAGTTAAAGTCTGAAATACAGAAGACTTGTTTCTGTGGGCATTATATTTCGTTTAACGGCTGTCTAACAGCATTGGAATGAGTCAGGCGGGTAAATAATTACTGAAATGTTTGATAAGAAAAGTGGAGCGCAGAAGCTTGAAACCGGTCACATTTTCAGTGACATCATCATCATCATCTCTGTCACCGTGATCGGCCTTTATCAAACAATCCGATTATGGGATGTTCATCCGGATACTCACAGGAACTCTGTCTGGGTATTTGTTCCTGATTTTGGCCGACTCCACACATCTGTGCTCTGAAAACACAAACACATCAAACACATCAAACCTGATTTCATTCTTTTCAGAATTATAGCTCAACTATAAAATAACCATATCTAATATGAAACTTATTATTATTATTTGTGACTCCTTGCAGCTCAGAATAACAGATCCCACAATGACAGTTATTGGTTATTAAATGATAAATAATCAATACTTCTGTCCCACAGTGACAGTTATTAGTTATTAAATGATAAATAATCAATACATCTGTCCCACAATGACAGTTATTAGTTATTAAATGATAAATAATCAATACATCTGTCCCACAATGACAGTTATTAGTTATTAAATGATAAATAATCAATACATCTGTCCCACAGTGACAGTTATTAGTTATTAAATGATAAATAATCAATACATCTGTCCCACAATGACAGTTATTAGTTATTAAATGATAAATAATCAATACATCTGTCCCACAATGACAGTTATTAGTTATTAAATGATAAATAATCAATACATCTGTCCCACAATGACAGTTATTAGTTATTAAATGATAAATAATCAATACATCTGTCCCACAGTGACAGTTATTAGTTATTAAATGATAAATAATCAATACATCTGTCCCACAGTGACAGTTATTAGTTATTAAATGATAAATAATCAATACATCTGTCCCACAATGACAGTTATTAGTAATTAAATGATAAATAATCAATACATCTGTCCCACAATGACAGTTATTAGTAATTAAATGATAAATAATCAATACATCTGTCCCACAATGACAGTTATTAGTTATTAAATGATAAATAATCAATACATCTGTCCCACAATGACAGTTATTGGTTATTAAATGATAAATAATCAATACATCTGTCCCACAATGACAGTTATTAGTTATTAAATGATAAATAATCAATACATCTGTCCCACAATGACAGTTATTAGTTATTAAATGATAAATAATCAATACATCTGTCCCACAGTGACAGTTATTAGTAATTAAATGATAAATAATCAATACATCTGTCCCACAATGACAGTTATTAGTTATTAAATGATAAATAATCAATACATCTGTCCCACAATGACAGTTATTAGTTATTAAATGATAAATAATCAATACATCTGTCCCACAATGACAGTTATTAGTTATTAAATGATAAATAATCAATACATCTGTCCCACAATGACAGTTATTAGTAATTAAATGATAAATAATCAATACATCTGTCCCAAAATGACAGTTATTAGTTATTAAATGATAAATAATCAATACATCTGTCCCACAATGACAGTTATTAGTTATTAAATGATAAATAATCAATACATCTGTCCCACAATGACAGTTATTAGTTATTAAATGATAAATAATCAATACATCTGTCCCACAATGACAGTTATTAGTTATTAAATGATAAATAATCAATACATCTGTCCCACAGTGACAGTTATTAGTTATTAAATGATAAATAATCAATACATCTGTCCCACAGTGACAGTTATTAGTTATTAAATGATAAATAATCAATACATCTGTCCCACAGTGACAGTTATTAGTTATTAAATGATAAATAATCAATACATCTGTCCCACAATGACAGTTATTGGTTATTAAATGATAAATAATCAATACATCTGTCCCACAATGACAGTTATTAGTTATTAAATGATAAATAATCAATACATCTGTCCCACAATGACAGTTATTAGTTATTAAATGATAAATAATCAATACATCTGTCCCACAATGACAGTTATTAGTTATTAAATGATAAATAATCAATACATCTGTCCCACAATGACAGTTATTAGTTATTAAATGATAAATAATCAATACATCTGTCCCACAATGACAGTTATTAATTATTAAATGATAAATAATCAATACATCTGTCCCACAATGACAGTTATTAATTATTAAATGATAAATAATCAATACATCTGACCCACAATGACAGTTATTAGTTATTAAATGATAAATAATCAATACATCTGTCCCACAATGACAGTTATTAGTTATTAAATGATAAATAATCAATACATCTGTCCCACAATGACAGTTATTAGTTATTAAATGATAAATAATCAATACATCTGACAGTTATTAGTTATTAAATGATAAATAATCAATACATCTGTCCCACAATGACAGTTATTAGTTATTAAATGATAAATAATCAATACATCTGTCCCACAATGACAGTTATTAGTTATTAAATGATAAATAATCAATACATCTGTCCCACAGTGACAGTTATTAGTAATTAAATGATAAATAATCAATACATCTGTCCCACAGTGACAGTTATTAGTAATTAAATGATAAATAATCAATACATCTGTCCCACAATGACAGTTATTAGTTATTAAATGATAAATAATCAATACATCTGTCCCACAATGACAGTTATTAGTTATTAAATGATAAATAATCAATACATCTGTCCCACAGTGACAGTTATTAGTTATTAAATGATAAATAATCAATACATCTGTCCCACAATGACAGTTATTAGTTATTAAATGATAAATAATCAATACATCTGTCCCACAATGACAGTTATTAGTTATTAAATGATAAATAATCAATACATCTGTCCCACAGTGACAGTTATTAGTTATTAAATGATAAATAATCAATACATCTGTCCCACAATGACAGTTATTAGTTATTAAATGATAAATAATCAATACATCTGTCCCACAATGACAGTTATTAGTTATTAAATGATAAATAATCAATACATCTGTCCCACAATGACAGTTATTAGTTATTAAATGATAAATAATCAATACATCTGTCCCACAATGACAGTTTCACTGTCGTTATTAACATTCTTCTAAAGTGTGACGTCACAGGTGTGTACATGAACAAACAAACACACACACACACACACACACACACACACACACACACACACACACACACACACACACACACACACACACACACACACACACACACACACACACACACACACACACACACACACACACACACACACGTCTGATAGGCCAGTTTCACAACACCGTCATGTCAGCTGACATTACCGAGTGAATGATCTTCTTTAAACATCCACTTCATGTCGGCAGACGTTGTGTTGTGTCGTCAAGCTGTCAGAGAAGAAGAAGAAGAAACCGGAACACAAAACGTCAACAACGCTGCGACACTCGTCTCGAGCCAGGCGTGATGACGTCACCGCGGGAGCGGCCCGTCCTTTCGCGCGGTGACGTCACACCGCGGATCTACCGCGCATGCGCGGACCGCTGCGTTTCTTTTTATTTTTATTTATTTTTTTATTGCGACGTGACCAACAAGCTTCCCGTTTGTTCCGAAGCGGATCCTCGCGACGACTAAATAAAAATAAAATGCATCGAAATGATCGCGACGCCGTTGGCGCGGTTGCTATGGTGAGCGGACGACGCTCCGTCACCGGAAGTGCGTTCGCCGGGCTCAGACTGTATCCTTTGCATTCGTTCTGACACGTGCTTAAATGTTGTGTGTGTGTGTGTTTTTGCAGCTTATATTCACAATAATGGCGTTCTATGACGTGTACTCTCATCCGGCCGTTATTCGATACAAAAGCAACGTGTGCACGAGGGCAACACTGTTCGTGCTGGTCGTTTATTGCGTCACGTACATTTGCCCTCTTCTGGTGACGTACAGAAGTCAAGGTCACGTCCAGTTCCCTCCATCAGGTGTGTGCAGGTGCATGATATAAGGTGTTCTAATAAAGAACATTGTGTTCCCGCAGGCTTCTGGACGAAGACAAGCTCGTATGAGGAACAGCCCATCATTCAGTTCCAGTATGACGTCATCCTGATAGGAAGCACAAGCACTGCTGGGAGTTCTGTGGCCTGGAGCACGTTTCCCAACTTTAATCGACTGCTCGGAGACAGCTTACGCATTCCATCCATTTCCGTGAGTGCCGGACTCCAAAGTCCATAAGACCTCATGAGTTTCAGTGGGTGCGTCCCGCAGATGCCCCTGCAGAGCATCATCCAGGGTTTGGGTTTACATTTACATTTAGTCATTGAGCAGACGCTTTTATCCAAAGCGACTTACATTTACATTTAGTCATTTAGCAGACGCTTTTATCCAAAGCGACTTACATTTACATTTAGTCATTGAGCAGACGCTTTTATCCAAAGCGACTTACATTTACATTTAGTCATTTAGCAGACGCTTTTATCCAAAGCGACTTACAATAGTCGAGGAGACAATGAAGCGGTGAATAGCCGATACAACAATAGGTGAACAAGTGCTACAACAATGTTACCGAGTTACACAGAGAGAGAAGTTACAAAAGTTTTTTTTTATTTTTTGATAGAGTGAGTAGTTAGAAAAGAAGTGAGTTAGTGAGTTAGGTGTAGCCGGAAAAGATGAGTTTTTAGTTAGAAGATAGAGACCGAGTCTGACAAGCGTGAAGCCAGAGGCAGATCGTTCCACCATCGAGGAACTGAAGCAGAGAACGTTCCAGAGAGAGACCAGAGAGAGAGAGAGAGAGAGAGAGAGAGAGAGAGAGAGAGACCAGAGAGAGAGAGACCAGAGAGAGAGAGAGAGAAAGAGAGAGAGAGAGAGAGAGAGAGACAGAGACAGAGACAGAGAGACAGAGAGACAGACAGACAGACAGAGAGAGAGAGAGAGAGACAGAGAGAGAGAGAGAGAGAGAGAGACAGACAGACAGACAGACAGACAGACAGACAGACAGACAGAGAGAGAGAGACCAGAGAGAGAGAGAGAGAGACCAGAGAGAGACCAGAGAGAGAGAGAGAGACCAGAGAGAGAGAGAGAGACCAGAGAGAGAGAGAGAGAGAGAGACCAGAGAGAGAGAGAGAGACCAGAGAGAGACCAGAGAGAGACCAGAGAGAGAGAGAGAGACCAGAGAGAGAGAGAGACCAGAGAGACCAGAGAGAGAGAGAGAGACCAGAGAGAGACCAGAGAGAGAGAGAGACCAGAAAGACAGACAGAGAGAGAGAGACCAGAGAGAGAGAGACCAGAGAGAGAGAGAGAGACCAGAGAGACCAGAGAGAGAGAGACCAGAAAGACAGACAGAGAGAGAGAGACCAGAGAGAGAGAGAGAGACCAGAGAGACCAGAGAGAGAGAGACCAGAGAGAGAGAGACCAGAGAGAGAGAGAGAGACCAGAGAGAGATAGACCAGAGAGAGAGAGAGAGACCAGAGAGACCAGAGAGAGAGAGACCAGAGAGAGAGAGAGAGACCAGAGAGAGAGAGACCAGAGAGAGAGAGAGAGACCAGAGAGACCAGAGAGAGAGAGACCAGAGAGAGAGAGACCAGAGAGAGAGAGACCAGAGAGAGAAGTTACAAAAGTTTTTTTTTTTGATAGAGTGAGTAGTTAGAAAAGAAGTGAGTTAGTGAGTTATTCTTGCAATGTTTTTATCACATAAGGGTTTTAAAGGGAATTAATCCATTTGTTATTTTAAACCGGTACGACTTTCTTCTGCAGAACCCAAAAGAAGATATTTCCAAGAATGTTGATAAGCGTTCTGAAAGTCCTCATTCTCTTCCATTTTATGGATACAAAACCAATACAAGTGAATACCAAATTATGAAAAATATCTTCTTTGTGTTCTGCAGATGACAGAAATGCATACCTGTTTCAAATGAAAAGAAAGTGAATCATTTAAAAACAAAAAATTTTATTCCTTTTGGATTTTTGTTTAACTTACTTAATCCCAGTGGAATGTGTCGACCCAAAATATGTAAGCGTCTGTCCAATGCATACTTGTGAATTCACACCCGTACCGCTCATTTCAGGTTCAGGAGGAGGACACGAACCAGGATGGCAAATCCGACTTCCTTAATCTCCAGATCAACATCCCCCTTAAACCAGAAGAGCAGATGTTTGGCATCCAGCTGCTGCTCACGTTCTCATATCAGCTGTTTGTGTGTACTCAGCACATTCATCCACACGTATGGTCATACATGTATTGCAATCCACTCATCCGTCCATCCATCTATCCAGAGGATGTCTACGGTCGCTATGCAGACCCTTGCGTTTGTTCAGCATTCCTCATCTGTGCCGGGTTCTCAGCTGTTCCTCATTGCAGATCTAAGGCTTCAGCAGCGAAGTCCTCTTCCTCACCGAGGGGTACATTCTGTCTACAATGTGAGTGTCTGGTGCATCAAAGTTATTAACTGCAGTTGATATATGAATGTGGTAGAACGCTGTAAGAGCGTCTGCACCTTTGACTTTGAATAACGATCCTGCTAACATCCACAAGATGCAAATGAAACCATTAAACATATGTATGTATCCTCCTTAAAGGCCATTCTGAAACACACAGCCCTATTATTATTCCAAAGTTAAGATGTTTTTTATGCATGCCATAACAGTAGATGTCAGTTGTATAATGTCCCTCATCTGTTGCATGACTAGGTGTCAGTAATTGATGCATCCAGTCCATTTGCAAGTTCATATGACCTGGCCAACATCATTGGAGTCTATCAGCGGAGAAACTGTAAGATTATAAATCCTCTTCTGAGAAATGTTTATTACAGTATGGATACTTCTAAATGGCTTTTGCAGAAGATGGCATTTGAAATGTATGCATAATTCATTCTTCTGTATTCTTAAGGAGATCCATTTTCGGATCTTATATTTTAAAACTTTCTCCAGGAATCTGTTTGATTTATAGATGTGATTTATGGTTTAGTGTTAATCTGGGCAAACAGATTTTTACTAATGCAATTCATGGAATTCTGATTCGGTTATCTTGTTTTCGTGCTATGTCAATCTCTCCAAACACAGTAACCACTCAGCTATCCGGTGCCATTCCTGTGTGGAAAGTAGGCAGAGCGGCAAATACTCCATTCCTGATAAGTACACAGATAAACTATCCAGTAGAAACAATTACATATCCTTTACACGCTATGTCTCTGTGTATATTTGTTTATGTGTATTTATTTTGTAAAACAAATGTGTTTTATTTAAACAGCTATTACATCTTATTATATTTATCTAACTGCCATGCTATCTTACAGGGTTACATGTAGAATTGTGTTTACCCAGTGAGATTTTAAATGCAACACTTTCCTTTATTACATTTACATTTAGTCATTTAGCAGACGCTTTTATCCAAAGCGACTCACAATAGTCGAGGAGACAATGAAGCGGTAAATAGCCGATACAACAACAGGTTATTGTTAACGAGCAATACTCATAAGAAAGATAAGAGATTCTCTACTATAGGTTTGAAAGCTTCATGGAGAGCTTTATGTGACTCAATGTCATTAAATTTTATGTTATTTATTAACAAGAGCATGTACTCCTTCAAATAGTTTTAAGGTTTTTATTGCAGATTAAGTCATAAAAAAGTTCTCAAAGCCTTTTCCCTATCATTATAATACACAATACATGATAGAAAGTTGATGTATTTTGATTTTATTTTCATTTGGGTGCACATAACACTTCTAAGTGAAGCATACCGAAAACATGAATCCTTGACCTAAGGATATCCTGACTTATGAGTTCCTAGACTTTCACTTATGTTTCTTTTTATCGACTCCAGTTTAATTTCCTTGACTGTTTCCTTTACTTATCGTCCAGGATTTTGGGAAACGATTAAGTTTGCTTGGATCCAGTATGTCAGCGTACTGCTCATCTTTCTCTGGATTTTCCAGCGCATTCAAAGCTTTGTTTTTCAGAATCAAGTCTTACAAACGACTGTCGTACTTCCATTCAAACAGCACAACAGTTGACCAGACCACTGTTGTTCAATTGTTCTTATGATTGTTTTTGTATGAAATAACTGTACATTCGACGACTTTGTTTTGATTGTATTTTCAGATTCTATGTGCATACTTCAATACATTATAAGTACATCCACAAGAGCCTCCCACCAGGATGTTTGTCAGAAGTGCCAGTTCTTCTGGTTTTATGTTCATAAAGACTAATGATACTTGAGCTGTCAAGTAGACATTGGAAATAGTCTTGTACTTTCTGTCTAGTTTTGAAAAACCACATTTTTGTCTCGTTACTGTACATCCAGTTGGAAATGTTTCGCATCATTGATTTCAGAAGCACAAGAATAGTACTTCATACGAGACAACCCTGAGAAATTCTTTTGTTAAAGGAAGTTTGAAATATTGATATAAGCATATTTACAGTATTGCATGCTTGCATATTAATAATAAGCAAGCATAAAATGATCACATCATCAGACTAATGCTCTCTGTGTATCAAAGGCAAACAATATATTTGGATGCCAGTCAAACCAAACATTTAATGTCATCTCGAGAAATCCGTCTCGTTCATAATCAAGCAGCAACTTTAAAATAAATGACAGCGGATTACAAGAACCTGAACACAACAATGCCATTCAGTTTGATTCTCTCTTTGCTCTCTCCAAATGTCACAATGTCACTTGTGTGACTCTTTATCACAACTCGATCCCTTAAAACCACCCGGACACTTTTCCTGGTTTAAGACGGATCTGGATAATAGAAAAACACAAGTCTGCTGCATTTCCACCAATGAGATCAAGCAGGGGAAGCTTGGCACAATGGACAGGATACAGATGCAGTGACATTGAGTCACATGAAGCTCTCCATGAGGCTTTCAAACCCATAGTAGAGAATCTCAGTTCTTTCTTATAAGTATCGCTCGGCTGAAGTCCTAAACATGGTTTTGGGAAAGAAACAGTTTTGTAATAAAGCTTATCGTTTGAATTAAAGCATTTATTCCACATTTGATGGACACACACACACACACAGCAGATATCTTGCATTACAGTTATATAGGTGGGTAGCTCCGCCCACGAGCTGTCAATCACTCTTGTTGGCCACGTCTCATGGGGTCTGTTACCATTCAACAAGAACTCTTCACAACCTGGATCTCCCAAACACAGCAGCACTCATCCGAGGTAAGCGTCCGACATTTCTCCAACTTTCTCTTTGTGGTTTGTGGGGCACAACTCGAGTCGATGACGTGTTTGTGTCGCGGTGGATGAGCATGAACAAACTTTTAAGAGTTTTAAAAATGTGACGAGCAACACAGATCCAGTGAAGCAGGATCTGATCCATTCATTTGATTGGATGATAGGAAAAGCTGGAGACTGATCAAGTTGATTACTCATCAAATGGGGAAAAGCAAGAGATCATAAGATAATTTAACTGTCTGTTCTTTCCAGAACATCATAAAGTCATGAGCTGTCTTTACTCCCAGCAGGTGATCATATATCAGCTCTCATCCACCAGCTGTTCTGTACACTCTCATGTGCTTCCCAAAACTAACATGTTCCTCATTTATGATCCCATTCATGTTCTCAGACATAGAACCATAAACTTCTTTCTTTTGAGGAGAACTTTTACGAGAGTCTGATCCGAGCGAGTCAAGAGAGTCTTGTTCTGAAGTTTACAGGAGAGTTTCCAGAAACTTTACACCCAGGAGACACAGCAGAGTCATTCAGAGCCATGCTGTCATTCCTGGGACCATGACTTCATTCACATGTGTTGTGAATGAACTCAAATCCATTTCCATGCGACACTTTTCAACAGAGGATCGTCGAAGGGATTTCACATTTACATTTACATTTAGTCATTGAGCAGACGCTTTGATCCAGAGCGACTTGCAATAGTTTAGCTCACCGTTCGACCTTGTCGCTTGTAGAAGACCTGAAACAGAAGATGTCGATGTTTTACAGGAACGCTTCAGCGTACGGTTGGTTGGAGCGGAATAAATGAAGATCTCGTCGTATTAACTTTGCGCTTTTGGTTTCTCGACGCTTACATTACGTTTGAAACGAACCCTGCCGCGCCAAAGGACTTTTCAGGGAAAGTGATCTATGTTAAAACGGCTTTTTGAAGCTTAAGAGCTTACGGTCATGGTTCGGCAGTGTTTAAAGGAAGCATTTGTTTTTATGCGAATAATACAATGAAACTAGATTACAATGGTATTGTGCAAGAAAGTGGAATGAGATCAGTTCTGCGGTATTTTACATTAAGTATGCCGCCGTTCTGCTAAATTTCTTCAAAGGTTCTTAAACGTGTTGGACGTGTTTGGCGTGTGCTTGGGGGCATTTCATCTTTCTGAGAATTGTTCGGCTATCAAATCAACTGACTTTTAGTTATAAAGCGATCTGATGTCTGATTATTGTTCCATTCAGGAAATAAATGATGGTATTTTATTGATATGTGAAATATAAACAATCAAACAAAACGTTTAGCCCAAGGGCGTGCGTGCAAAACGGTTCCTTCCTAGATTTGGCTGTCAGTTTGCATTAGCAGTGTGTTCTCCATCCATTCATGGGGAACAGAGTTACTTACTAACTTACGGGATGCGACAAATAAGAGACAAAGGATTTGGTGAAGAAAATGTTTTAAAATATCTAAAAGAGCACGTATAAAAGAACCAGTATCACACAATATTACACCACCCTTCCCGTGTCATCGACAGTAAACGTGTAACATTCCCTTCCAATTAATCTTGAAGGAAACATTGACAAATCTTTTTTAAACGCGCTTTAAAAACTTGACCATTCCATTCTTTAAGTGTGTTTCACTTGTTCACAACTTGATCCTTGTCTTTTTTGTGACCAATTGTCTCTGAAATGACCGACTCGAACTTATTGGATATGATGTAATCAGCGTGTCCTCACGTTGCACATGGGCCTCTCAATGTGAAATTATTCCTTTGTTTCAACTAAAGAAAGAAAGTTCTATACATCTGAGATGGCGTAAGGGTGGGAAAATGGTCATTCGTGGCACATGACGACCGTTGGTATGAACAGAATGAGAAATGATTTCGATCAACATTTTAGTCCTATGACATACAAAACATACTGACAAACTCATGGTGTCCGTTTTTCTTCGCATCGATCTCTGTATAAAGAAGATAAGACCAATATCAACTTTGCCAGCACGACTCGATCAATATGAGAAAGATTACAAATCATAACTACTAATGTTGTCTTTGAAAGCACGCATGTCACAAAACACACGAAACAACTTGAGCTAATACCGCAATCATATGACAAACATGCTCAATCCTCACGTTAGTCCATAGTTATCTCTTTAACAACGAAGGAAAGGTTGCCGACTGTGAGCCTGAGTGTCAGGGTGTCCTTGATGTAGTAGTTGAAATTGCTCCACTTCGTAATGGAAAGTCTACGTGCCGATCTAAACTTCCTGGGGTCAGAAAGCAATCATTGATAAAAATCATGCTTAACACCCGTGACTGTTTGAACTTTACTGTATATTTACATTCCCAATTTCCAATTAATTTGCCTGTTTTCATGAATGTGGCTGTTCCAGTTCAGCGACTCATTCCCCCCCAAAAGACCTCAGGGCTGACAAAGTCACCCGACAGCAATGTGTAAGACTGAGCGTAGGCCAACAGACGGTGAAAATCAGTTTGTGACATTTCAATACCCTGCGCAAAAATGTGAATAATAACAATATTTTTATAGATTTTGGGAAGAATCGTAACAAAACCGTTAAAAGAAATGCAATATAATCTAAATAATTATATCTTCAGAGCTGTGTAAGTATCTTAGATTCTTTTCATTACCTTTGAAAGGTACATACACAGTGTTTCGTAAATGTCATCATCTTCGGCAAAGATCATTTTTGGTATGTGTCAGCCACTTTAGTGTATGAAAGTGAGGGGTGAACGGTAGCGGACTCAGCGTTCAGTGATTTGCCACCACTAGATGCCTCTACATTTAACAATCTGCACCATTAATTCTAAATTATACTGGTTTGTGTCAACTATTTTAATATGTAAATGATCCATTATGTTTTGTCTCTCTCAGGTATAAAGTCTTCTCAGTATGATTCGCCTCCGAGTGCCAAAGCCGTCTTTGTGGAGCTTTTTCCTGGTTCAGATTGTTGCCGTCATCCTTCTGTTTGGGTGGTTCCACAATTCGCCCATGGAAAACTCGAGCCTTTCAAAGCCCAAGGTGCACGTGCTCCTGTTGTCTTCGTGGAGGTCCGGCTCGTCCTTCCTGGGCCAGGTGTTTAATCAGCATCCGGATGTCTTTTATTTGATGGAGCCAGGCTGGCACGTGTGGACGACTTTGAAGCAAGCTGGTGCTCGTAGTCTTCGGATGGCAGTGCGCGACACCATTCGCAGTGTCTTTCAGTGTGACCTGTCTGTGATGGATTCTTACACCACTCCGCAGAGAAATGTCTCGGACCTCTTCATGTGGAGCCACAGCCGCGCACTTTGCTCTCCGCCTGCGTGTCCCCTCAACCCTCGGGATGAAATTAGCAACGAGCCAGAATGCAAGAAGAATTGCGACACACGGGGTTTGAGGCTCGCAGAGACGGCGTGTCAGACGTACAGCCACGTGGTGTTGAAGGAGGTGCGCTTCTTTGAGTTGGAATCCCTTTATCCGCTTCTTCGGGACCCCACATTGGACCTAAGGATCATACATCTGATTCGTGATCCGCGAGCAGTCTTCTGCTCCAGGGAGCAGTCGTCCAAAGCCTTAGACCAAGACGCTGACATAGTGTTGGAGCAGGCCAAGATCCCAGATATCGACAAGCAGTATCAAGTCTTGCAGGAGGTTTGCCGCAGTCACGTGAGTATTTATGAGACCGCCATGTTCAAGCCGCCAGATTTCTTGCGCGGACGGTACAAAATGATACGCTATGAAGATCTGGTACATAACACTCTAGAAGAGATTGAATCCATGTACGAGTTTGTTGGCCTTGAGATGAATGAAAAATTGCAGGAATGGATCTACCGCATCACTCATGGCAAAGGCAAGGGAACCATAAAGGATGCCTTCAAAATCACTTCAAGAAACGCAGCGGATGTCTCCTTGGCTTGGCGGACCACTTTAACGTTTGAAAAAGTCAAGCGCATACAAGATTTGTGCAAAGGGGCCATGTCCATGCTCGGATACAAGGCCTTGGACAGTGACAAAGAGCAACACCTGCTGGATGTCAACGTGTTGACACCACGGGAACGCTACCAATTCACATGGCTGCCCTCTAAAAGCACTACAGCTACTAAACTATAGAGTTTCACAGATGATCTGAATGAATAAGAGTTTTTGTTCTCCGGTTTTGTTCTCCTACACTCCTTGCTGCTTGGCCTTTGAATGCACAATCCAACCTTATCAGTGTCCTTAGGGATCGGAAGCAGTTGTCAAGCAGGACATTGCAGCCGCCTTATGCTCATTTTTGAAGAATGGATCGTCCAATATTCAACTCTAATGTATATTAATTTACAATGGAGGTATTTTTTGGTCGTATTGGTATTTTAGGGGATGTGCGTAAAAGGGGCAGGGGGAATTTGTTTCTCTTTTTTTGTTTCACAATAAACACTTTCAAACTTCGTTCGCCATTGTGCAGCAAATGTCAAACAGCTGAATCAACAAATGTCCAATTTGTGTCCACATAATGTCTGAATTAATGCCACAGTAAAAAAAAATCTGTTCACTTTAAGTGAAGATCAACTTACGTTTTAAGCACGGGAGAAACAAGTATGTAATTTTCACCATTTGATTCGTCTTCTTCTCTGAACACATCTTATAGTTTTATAAAGCAGTCTATCAAGATGCGCTTATGACGCCAATACCCAAATCTTTTGAGAGTATTTATGGTAAACTTCTTGAACGCTTCAACCCAGTGACTTCAAGGTATTTTGACAGCTGGAGAGTTGAGAAATGATGTTGATTTTTTGTCTTCTGTACATCTTTATAGAATACGCGTGTGTTTTACGAAATGAAATGAATTTTCAGAAGGAGCTATAAAAAACACGGAAACACCTTTCCTTTCTGAAGTGCTCTTTAAGGGCCAAAACTTTGAATTCTGACAAAGATTTACCATTGCCCAACTTCCAGATTAGATATAGCAATATCAAGGAATAAAGACATTATTGTCTCAAGAATGTATTTACTTTTCAATTTTACATTAACTAGCGAAGGCAAGTTGGACCTAAAGGCAGACATTCACTGCAAAGGATTTTCAACCAAGTTTTAAGAATGGTTACTTTGTTTTTTATTGGATTTATTGTTATCTAGTTTTGCCTTTAGTTTATTAAAATCAAATCTTGATTTCTTCTGGTGGTCTCGACAAAAATTGCTCAAATGAAGTTTAAGAGACCCTTTAAAACGACGCATATTTGGAGAATAAATATGTGTTTGACTTTTGAATGTGATGATTTCTTGAATTCAGATTTTGTGAAATCTGATGTTTGTTTTTTTAAAATACAGTACAATTACAAAAAGTTTGCAGACTGTTTGGTTAGACCCCAGTAAGAACAGTCCCTTATATTATGACAATAACATTCAAGAGAGATTTTTGTACTTTACAAGCACACAATGAGCTCTGTAGAATTGTTATTTACTCTGTATGGTATATATATATATATATATATATATATATATATATATACAAAGTTTAACCTGAAACACGAGACTGATCGCAGGTATTAGGGAGCAGTCACATTTGATTGTAAGGGGTGAGAGTAAATGATGTTTGTGTTGATGTACTGTATTGGTTCATGGTTGTACAGTAAGAAATGAATCATTTTTATATATAGTGTCTGAACCCATAGAAGATTTTCACTATGGTGCATGTCTGAAGCATCAGTATTTATGTGTGGGTGTCTTAATATATATATATATACATTCAAATCGTTTGATTGTTTGCACATGTTTAGGAAGGAAATTGGATGCTTTTGCTGATTTGTCTGAATATTCTTGTTTTAATTATTTAGTTGTTTTTCCACAATAGGTACTATAGAAGAACATTAAACATTTATCATAACTAGATCCTATTTTGTCTGTTTTCTTACTCACGCATACACTTGAAAAAAGAAATTTGCTTTGTGTCAAATGTTTATTTAGTTAAATCAACAATTAAAAAAAAAATGATTATATTTTTATGTTTAGTCATGTATGTAGTTATAGTTACGTACACGCTATTCATATTGGGACTTTCTGAAGGATTTGGGTTTTGAATTAAAGGGAGACACATGGTGTTTAATGTCCATTTATCTTTAGGATCCGAAGGAGTTTTGGGCTTCCCATTCTTCAGAAAGCGTTGCCTTTGCTAGAAATGAAATCATTCTGTACTTGTTTAGATGCGATAAACAAGAGGAAGACTCTGCCGGTTGTCTTCTCAAGCACAAGAATTATTCTGGTGGCTTTGACCATCAGAACCACAACAACAGAATTGGTTTGAAAGTGTATTAATACCCGCTTCTAAGCTAGAAATGTGTTTAAAATCCAGGTTACATACAACACTGTCTTTAAACATATCAAGTAAACAATGCATACTATACAGAGTATAGTTTATATCATTTATTTATCCTCATGACGTCATCATGTTCTGGAAGACAGGGGATGCCATTCATTAAAACATTGCCTGCAGGCTCTCCTGTCTTTTCTCAAGGTGTGTTTTTGAGATTTAGCACAGTAACTTCATTATTAAAGCAGAAAAATACAGCATATTATAAAAATGTGTTCTGTATAATATACAGAATATCTCCATTTAAAATGCATAATTTTTCTGTTGTTTTACTGGTTAAAATGTGTTTTGTTTGAGATTTCCCTGTTAATGTTTTATTATTTATTGATGCACAACAAGCAATTATTACATGAAATAGTAAATTTAGCAAAACTGTGTTGTATATTAAATTAACAAGTTTGTTATGTCATTCAGCTGTGATTTAATGAACTCTTAATCAATTGACATATTGTGTCAATAATTGATCAGTAAAATCTTTGTAGTTTTTTTTTACAGTGTGTGTTCTGCAGAAGAAATGACAGGGGGGGGGGTGTGCACCCTATATAGGTGCCCTTGATGTTAAAGATGTACATAAGCATTAAACATCTGAACACATCCCTGTGTTATACACGAGCTGTTTGAGTCTGGCTGCTGTGTGTCATTGGTCCAGGCGTGGGAGGAGCTCGTCCATCACTTTGCAGAAGATGCTGATGAGACTCGGATGCAGAATCCTCGACTCCGCATCCGCAGTGCCATGAACTCCGGCTCACGCGCGTCATCCAGCGCACTGACCTCAGAACAGGCCTCCCCATGGCCAGATCCGCGAGCAGAGGCGGCGAGGACGCGGACTCCGCTCCGTCGGACGGAGGAGAGACGAACGAGCTGTCTCTGGAGGAGGCGCTGAAGTGTTACGAGCAGCCCATCGACGAGGAGCAAGCGTGGGCGGTCTGCTATCAGTGCTGCAGGGGAGTGAACACAGCGCCGCGCCCGAACCCCGCCGGCCGCCTCCTGATCCCAGACCTGTCCGCCATCCTCGTGCGCAGAGACGGCAGTGTACGCGCGCGTCTGCAGCGCGCCGATGGTGAGACTTCACATCAGCTTGTCTTGATTTATATTTATTTTATTTGTAAGTAGATTTTATTTACTGCATTTTATTTGTTCGTTGTTTGTGTTTAATAGTTTGCAGTACATAAATATATTTAGGCCTTTATGCTGATATAATATCAATTATTATATATAAACACTCTTTAATATAAATATAATAAATGATAATAAGTGATGAAATAAAGTGTTTATTCATTTTATGTTTTCTAATATTGTTGTTGTGTTGATTTGATGTAGGTTCTTGTGTTTTAAACTGATCTGGGTTCTGCTTTTCATCATAAAGGAAAACAGAATAGAATAAAAATCAGATTTATGTATTTTCACAAGATTTAATAAGTTCAAACATGTTCCGCTTATAAAAGTGTGAGACCAAAATGTTGTCGCGAAATGTGCTGAGAAATGTTATAAAAGTTCTTTTTAACTTACAGACACAACATAAAATCCCTTATAGATCTTGAGTTTAGGACTTTCTGTATCCATAGGGTTATAGTGTTACTATATGATCAAATATAACCTCGCATAATGCGTTTAATGGGGCCTTGTGTCTTTTAAGAGACATTAGAATCGTTATCATCACTGGTCAGCTGCTTTAAAACCATCTGTAGTGGATAAAGTCCTTATATATATATACATTGAATTTAAATGTCTTCTCATTGCCTACAAGACCACCACCGGTTCAGCAGCCACTCACCTTAACTCACTAATGCAAAGATATAGACCCTCAAGATCTCTGCGCTCCACAAATGAGCTGAGACTTATGGTACCAGCTCAAAAGGGTAAGAAATCTCTCTCTCTATCTCTCTCTCTCTCTCTCTCTGTCTCTCTCTCTGGTCTCTCTCTCTCTCTATCTCTCTCTCTCTCTCTCTCTCTCTCTCTCTCTGGTCTCTCTCTCTGGTCTCTCTCTGGTCTCTCTCTGGTCTCTCTCTCTCTCTGGTCTCTCTCTGGTCTCTCTCTGGTCTCTCTCTCTCTCTCTGGTCTCTCTCTCTGGTCTCTCTCTCTCTCTCTCTCTCTCTCTGGTCTCTCTCTGGTCTCTCTCTCTCTCTCTGGTCTCTCTCTGGTCTCTCTCTCTCTCTCTGGTCTCTCTCTCTCTCTCTCTCTCTCTCTCTCTCTGGTCTCTCTCTCTCTCTCTCTGGTCTCTCTCTCTCTCTCTCTCTCTCTCTCTCTCTCTCTCTCTCTCTGGTCTCTCTCTCTCTCTCTGGTCTCTCTCTCTCTGTCTCTCTCTCTCTCTCTCTGGAACGTTCTCTGCTTCAGTTCCTCGATGGTGGAACGATCTGCCTCTGGCTTCACGCTTGTCAGACTCGATCTCTATCTTTAAAAAACATCTAAAAACTCATCTTTTCCGGCTACACCTAACTCACTAACTCACTTCTTTTCTAACTACTCACTCTATCAAAAAAAAAATATATATGTATATCTCTGTGTAACTTGGTAACATTGTTGTAGCACTTGTTCACCTATTGTTGTATCGGCTATTTACCGCTTCATTGTCTCCTCGACTATTGTAAGTCGCTTTGGATAAAAGCGTCTGCTAAATGACTAAATGTAAATGTAAATATATATATATGAGATGACTTATATATGAGAAGTTCCTGATGTTAAATCTGTCCTGCTGGTTCAGGATATTAGTTGACATGAGTCCATATTCAGTTTCTCGTGTCCAGAAATGGAAGCGTTTCTGTTTTGGGCCACAGATGAGTGGTTTCAGAGGTCATATGTGATCAATGAATCAATGTCAGCAATGTGCAAGGTTCAGAAAACAAAAGGAAAAGTTGCATTCAGGTAGAGGACTAATATCTTTTGTGCGTGGGTTAGCCTTTAAAATCCATGCAGTTTAAATAAATATAGTGAACGTATTTTGCAACAAAAAAAGGGAAAACCCAGGAAGGCTAATGTTAGTTTTCTGCCAATATATTAGCTATTTATTTTGTGGACATTTACATTAAATATACACAACATGTTTAATTTATGTGAAAGCGCTTTAAAAACATCAATACTAACATTTAATATAGTACACTATGGCACAATTTGACAGTTTTTGGTTTAAAAGTTAAAAAATAACAATATAATAACGGTTATTATTGCTTCTGGCTTGTGAATTTAATTCAAAACTGTTTGTTTGTTTCCTTAACACATGTTTATATCCCTTTTAATGGAAAACTTGATTTCTGATGTTTAAATACTATCTACATGGGTTTAGTAACATTTCAACAGATGTTTCAAAGTATTCATAACAAATTAATGCTCAAAGATATCATTTGTGGCGGTCATAATGCTGGAATTTTCCAAATGGAACTTTCTCGAGATTGTCGTTGGTTACCAATAAATTTGTTATATCTTATTATGCTAAAGACTTTAGTAGGCATATAATAGAGCAGTTAAATGAAAAATGAGAATTAATC
This sequence comes from Triplophysa yarkandensis, assembly GCA_033220385.1. NCBI lineage: Eukaryota > Metazoa > Chordata > Actinopteri > Cypriniformes > Nemacheilidae > Triplophysa > Triplophysa yarkandensis. Next base: position 3,542,252 of record CM065677.1, on the reverse strand, counting down.
ACATCCAGAATAAAAGTTTGTGTTAACAAAATGTATGTCTGTTAATTATGCATAATATCTCATGCATGCATATATTTAGGAAATCTATTACATTTACTAAATGTTTACATACCATTTAAATTAGGCTGAAAGGCTGTATCGTGAATAAATTAACGGCCAAAGAGCATTGAGGCCTGTCGAGAAGAGGAGTACCTGCAGGTCTTCAACAATAATTTAATCACAATACAGCACGGCTTTAAGTTCCTTATTGTTGTATCGGCTATTTACCGCTTCATTGTCTCCTCGACTATTGTAAGTCGCTTTGGATAAAAGCGTCTGCTAAATGACTAAATGTAAATGTAAATGTAAATGTTATTGCTTTTATAAAACGAAAAACCATACAATAAAGTAGTAACAGCTTGTGTTTGCATTGCTCGGAATACAAAACATAGACAACACTATTATTAACTTTTGTTCTGGATGTGATTAGTTGCGACAATTGGTTTTACAGTTAATAACCAAATGTGTTAAAGAATTGTATTCCCCATCATTTCATTGCTGATCTTTTCCTTGTTCGTGTAGATGATAGTGATGCTATCCCCGTGTCCGCAGCTGAGAGTAAGGTGAGACACTACTGACCAGTGTTGTTTATTACAGCAGTTTATACACTAATCACATCTTGTGCTTCTATCATAAATGTGTACAGCTGGTTCAGTCCATGGGTGTTGCCATCTATCATGCTCTGGACTGGGGTCTGGGTGAAAGTGAAGAGCGGGAGTTGAGCCCTCAGCTTGAGAATTTGATTGAGTTCATGGTTGGCAGTCAGGACAGAAGCGAGGCCAAACAGTGTGTCAGTAATTCCGCTAAAGACGAAGGCTACAGTGGTCATGAGGAGGAGGATGAAGATGAGGAAGAGGGCATTCATACCGTCCGTAAGGTGATGATGCTTTGTGTCAGCAGACTGGCCAATCCAGTTTTAGCACCGGAGCATTACCAGGCTGTGTGCCGTGCACTATTCCTTGAGACTCTTGAACTGCAGACCTTCCTCAGCAGGATACGAGATGCCAAAGAGGTAATTATAAACTTTACTTATCAGTCACGCTTATTTCCAAATATCGTGGGCCTTTATTGGATATTTGAGAGTCTAGCTATTGGCCTTATTGGGGCTCAGCTGTGGTCTATTGTTTAAGGACTTGGACTTGTAAGCAGAAGGTTGAAGGTTCGAATTCCAGTGCCAGTAGACAATAAGTAAAGTGTCCTTGAGCAACACACCGTAACTCTATTTGCTCTTTAGTGATGATTGGCCAATGCATCATACTTGTAAGCCGCTTTGGATGAAATGTAAATTTGAAAAATGGGTTATGTAGACAGAAAAGAACAGTTTTGCGTTTAAATTGGGCCAGTAAGCGCCGGTACAGTGTACAGGCCTGTCTATATTTAATCCATAGTGTACAAGCACTTCTTAGATGTTGCCATTACAAAGCATTCATTGTATTGGTGATCAATAATGACGTCACACTACAGGGAGGGAGCACTTATACTGCGTTCCGGACAACTGGGATTTCTGATATTCCCACATCGAACCCAGAAATAAATGTCTGGAACAGCACTCAAAGTTAGACATGGAACCTCTTCACTGACAGATCAATCAACCCGACCTCAGGTATGAGAGTCATTTTAAATCACAACCTGGGTAGACCTGGGTGAGCTACCCCAAATATTGAAGCAAGCATCTAGAACTATATTGCCTAAAGATGCAAAGGACCTAACTTAATGTAGCTCATATCGACCTATTAGCCTCCTTAATGTTGAGGTTATGATTCTACCCAAAATTGTTGCCTCGCGCTTACAGGCAGTTCTTCCTAGTTTCATATTGAGGAACAAATATGGGCAGTCGTGGCCTGGTGGTTCGAGTCTTGGACTCGTGATCCGAAGGTCGCTGGTTCGAGACTCGGAACCAATGGGAATACCACGACTGAGGTGAGTCCCTTGAGCAAGGCACCGTCCCCCCCACTGCTTCCCGGGCGCCGCGGCATGGCTGCCCACTGCTCCGGGTGTGTGTTCACAGTGTGTGTGTGTTCACTAACTGGATGGGTTAAATGCAGAGCACAAATTCCAAGTATGGAACACCATACTTGGTAATACGTCACGTCACTTCACTTCACTAGAGTGTGTGCCTTGACCTTCACTTTAAAACTGGATTTATTATAGGACGGTATTCATTTTCTAATGTCCTCTTCTCAATATTGGATGCTCAAGACAAAACAGTCACTTGCCAAATTCTTTCTTTTGAGAATACACCAAATTAAACTCCACCTTAATATGGCTAGTTAAAACTCCTTGGGTTTCCAAAAGTGTTCTCCAAAAAGCAGATAAAGTGGAGGGCTTTCCTGGCCTAATCTTATGCATAATTACTGGGCAGCAAATATCCAGAAATTGTGTTTCTAGATACATCCTCATCCTTACCATGGTGTTCTTTAGACGCTAAGGGCTTGTATTTCAACATCTACCCCTGCTGTGATGTTCTCTTCTCTACCAATGACCCCTTACATGTATTATCTGATAGTGTGTGCTTCTCTCAAAGTATAATTTCAATTTTGAAATCTTCTTAGATTGACCTCGGCATCAACTATGGCTCCTATAAATAACAACATTCTCCTTCTTCCGCCTTTTTCAGATTTGATAGTCTTTTCCTGGGAAAAGAAAGGTCGGGGATGTTTTGAAGATCTTTGTTCTGCAAGTGTTTGCAAAATGTATTATTTAATCTGCTTCCCTCTCACCCATTTCGCTGTTTTCAAATGAGACATTATGCCCCATCACTGTTCTCTAGGTTCGACTCCCTGTCTACAAGGTCTCCATGGGAAATGGCAATTAAACTAAATCCTCAAGTGGGTGGGACTATTTTTAAGATATATGCAATTATCTGGTAAGAGGACAATTCTCATAATACTAAAATTATCGGATGAGGAAGAGGATCTCAATTTAGAGTTTCCGGAGGATTTCTAGAGTAAAGTATTGGACAATGTACGCACCTCCACTCTGTGTGTTTGACTTAGCTTTATACCATTTAAAACGACTCACAGAACTCATCTATTGGATTATTGGACTATTGGATTTCTTTCTTTAAAATTGTATTTTAATTTGGTGAAATAGAACACCCCACAACCCCTGTTTTTCAATGTGATTCAAAGATTTGGCCTTTTTTTAAAACTTAAGATAATTAAATACAATATCAGAGGTAGATAAGAGTGGAAAAATCTTAGACGTGGATTGTGTGTGTGTGTGTGTGTGTGTGTGTGTGTGTGTGTGTGTGTGTGTGTGTGTGTGTGTGTGTGTGTGTGTGTGTGTGTGTGTGTGTGTGTGTGTGTGTGTGTGTGCGTGTGCGCGTGCGTGCATGCCTGTGTGTGTATTTGTATGTGTATATATTGTTTTAATTGAGATTTTTTAATAATTGTTTCATCTGATATCAATCGCTTAAATGGAAAACAATAAACAGTATTAATGCAACATTAATCAATGTTAGTTTACGTTTATTTCAGCATGAACAACATTTTTTAAATCTATTCTTGTCACTGTTAACATTCGTTAACATACTAAGCTTATGTTCGTAAAAGCATTTACTAATGTTACCAAATAGCCTTTACACCCATATACATTTATTTCGGTTCCCCCCTGTTGTAAAAAATGAAGATTGGTAATAGATCTTTTTGTAAGTTCTGGAACATTGTAAACCCATTGTGTTTATACTCTACAGACTCTCAGCATACGTCAAGTATCGTATGTTTTCTGAGAATGCCACGACATTGTTATCCTATGAATCATAAAACATGTTTCCTCTTCTTTTACAGGTTTGGGATTACTTAACTAGTCCTTCAACAGTAAGAATAAATCTGTTTGTGTGTGTGAATTTCTGAAATGTTCTTGTAGATGTTAAAGAAGATCAGAAAAGAGGAATCGCACGTGGAAAATTCAGCTGTGGAACTTAATACTCTTCAACACACTGACTGGGTAAAACATGTGTTTGCTATTATTTACACAACACTTAATCATAGATGTTTTGCTTTATGAATTGTTTTAAAAGTACATATAAACCCTGCAGAATACAGCACACTGCCTGTTTCTTTAATTACGTGTGTTGCCATTGCCTTATATTTCAGATTCTTGCTTTAAATGTTGTGTGTAATTCCAATATTAAAGATGTAAAACATCAACAAACCCACCACTGCACTGTGCATGTGCGTGAGATACTTTTAGAAGAATTGACACATTTGCATCTTAAGAAGACAGAATTTAAATTTAAAAGAATTAAGAAGACAGTACATTAGTTTGTCAATTATGTGTCATTTTTGAAAAGATCTTTTGGCAGAACTACAAAAAACAATAGAAATGTTGAAGTGACCATGAACAATGCCACTGCTGTTTGGTTCCCAACATTTTTCAAAATATCTTTGATCGCTGCAGAAGAAAATCCTAGTTTGAAATGGCAAAAGGAAGTAAATGTTAAGGTGAAGTCTCAAATATATGTCTATGAAAAATCGCATCCATGTCAGTGACTTTGTATAGTGGATTACAAATCCAATAAGACAGCTGAATATTGAATGTGTGTGTGTGTGTGTGTGTGTGTGTGTGTGTGTGTGTGTGTGTGTGTGTGTGTGTGTGTGTGTGTGTGTGTGTGTGTGTGTGTGTGTGTGTGTGTGTGTGTGTGTGTGTGTGTACGTGTGTGTGTGTGTACGTGTGTGTGTGTGTGTGTGTGTGTGTGTGTGTGTGAGTGTGTGTGTGTGTGTGTGTGTGTGTGTGTGTGTGTGTGTGTGTGTGTGTGTGTGTGTGTGTGTGTGTGTGTGTGTGTGTGTGTGTGTGTGTGTGTGTGTGTGTACGTGTGTGTGTACGTGTGTGTGTGTGTGTGTGTGTGTGTGTGTGTGTGTGTGTGTGTGTGTGTGTGTGTGTGTGTGTGTGTGTGCGTGGTGCGTGTGTGTGTGTGGTACAGGCTCGGCTTTGGGTTCAGCTGATGAAGGAGTTGAGACAGGGTGTGAAACTGAAGAAGGTGGAGGAACAGCCATTTAACCCTCTGCCCACAGAGTTCAGTTTAACACCCTTTGAGATGCTTATGCAAGACATTCGCTCGCGTAAATATAAACTACGCAAAGTGGTGGTGAGTTGATTTTAACTAAACGTTCTGTTGCTGAGGACACAGTTTCTGCTGCAGTAGGCATCAGATGACATCTGATCTTGCACACTGTGGCTTTTGCTGATGCAAGGTACATTTGACCATCACAGTAATATCAAATCCTTCTTTTTCTTGGCAGGTAGATGTAAATATTCCCACATGTGTGAAACAAAATGCTCATGAGATAATCTTGGACTTCATCAGATCAAGACCACCTCTTAAACCAGTTAGTTTCTCATTGTAAAACTCGTGCGCTCTTACACTTGGGTCTAACTACACTACCGGTCAATCATTTAGGGACACTTGAGTGAAATGTTACTCATACTTTTACATTCATTGGCATACCATAACTTAGATTTGAATAATAATATGTAATAATAATAATAATAATAATTAATAATCATTATTTTTAAAGATAATAAAGGTGTTTTTGAAAAAGAAAAGTGCACGGTAAATTCTTAAAATTTCTTAAATTCTTGAATTATAAAAATTCGTACATTCTTAAAAGTCTAAAATTCTTAAAAAGCGATTCTGGGTGAAACCCTTACGAAACTGCATTTTCTAAATATGACAAGAGAACATTGCTGAAAATTCCAATCAAAAGGTGACTACACTGAAGATGAGAAAAAATATTAAATGTTTTATATTTT